>OY720174.1:9805000-10405000 GCA_963082885.1 Parascotia fuliginaria | reverse complement strand
CTATTAGTTAAATTCAACAAAAAATATGAATGATTTTCAGTTAAAAGAACATTCAAATCCTGTATATACTAACACCGTTACATTAAAAACAAAACTCAAATATTTTATTCAGAATTCTACACAGCCTTAATACTTATTAAAAATGTGTAAACCGTTTTATACATAGCTAAGAACTATCCAAATTAAACGCTCTTTCAAACAAAACGAACTGTGATGACCGACGACCGTGCGTCCAGTATGATGCCACTCATAAAGGCGTCATACAAATAAGACCATTTTTTACGTTCGAAGTTGAAATCATAATTATGATAGGTACATAGTTTCGTGTAACACCCGCAACACTGTGTATTTAAAATAATTTATAACGTAACAAGTGTTCTGAAAAGGTTTTTATACTTCTCCCGTTGCTGTTGATTTGATTTTATTATTCCAAACCTTTGTAACTTCCGAGTGGAATTTGCAAGAAACACACTGACCCCGAATAATAAATTTTCCTAGTAAATGACCCTCGAGGGAGCTCGGAACCCACAACCAATTCAACGTAAGATAAATACGAGCTATGGGCAACAGAACAACTTCCAAGAGAGAGAGAGAGAGAGAGAGAGAGAGATAAATAATAGGGTGGAAGGTAAAAGTTTGTTAAATAACGGTAATTAATAATTTGTTAAATAAGAATATCTTTAAGAAATTCAACTCTAAAAAAATACCTCACTTGTTTATGGATATATGTTAAATAAAATACAGGCAAATCTTCGTTACTAACTACCACATATCAATGAATTTAACAATGTTTTTGGCTACTTGAGAATATAATACTTAGTATTATAAATGGGAAGTAACTCTGTCTGTCTGTTACACTTTCACGCCTAAGCCACTGAACCGATTTTGATGAAATTTGATAAAGAGATAGACTAGACCTTGAGGAACAACATAGGCCTTGACTCTTGGCATTTGGCTTTTTTTATCGCGAAAAAATGTCTTGAAAGGATTAGGACATGAAAGTTTGTATGAAAAATTGTCAATGTATAAACAGAGACATGTTAAGATATCATGACAGAGATTAGTAAAAATATATTATGCCATAACCGATATCACGCCAGCGGAGCTGCGTTCAACAGCTAGTAAGTTATAATTGTGCCTGACACCAAAATGTTTTCGCGTTTCCTTGTTCGAGTGTACGTGCCGCCGAACTCTCCGGAAACTTACATTAAGATGAGGACAGAATATTCTTCGTAAGTAGCATTAAATCCTTCCTGTTTTAATTTTTTCGGAGTTTGCTAAAGAATGCTTTTTTATAAAAGTCGTAAGTTTTATGAAGAATTTTTAATGTCTTCTTTCAGTGAACAAAAGTACTTTAAAAAAGATAAAATAGCTACTGAGATAGCTGAATTCCTCAGAATATAATAATAAATATTGGTTGTGTTATTGAAAAATTTGCAATATCGTCAATGTGAAGGTAATGCATCAACAAGTCGATTTGATTTCAATCTACTTTGTAAGTACAATCGTGAATGATTAGCGGTGGTGACTGTGAAATATTGAATCCGCTACGCTCGTTGTTGCGGCACGCGGCTTTATCAGATTCACTCACGGTATACTATTTCACCTTTACTAAATTTATGCCAATTCAGTTATTAATCATTCAAAAAACTTACATTGCTTAGATCAGCCTTGTAATAATTATTTATCTTTTTGTTTGTGAACGTGCTAACAGAAAATACATTAGAGTCATCAAAAATAATTTCACGTTTCATAATTATTTTCCTGTTTGATAATGTAAACTAAAATGTTCTTTCTTTTGTTTACTTCGTTCTACGTAGGGATATATAATATATTTAGTATTCAATAAATATTGAGTTTTAATTTCAAATAAATAATTTGCATTTTTTTTTTGTATAAATTTAAAAAAGATCGGCATAGTGTTATGTTACTAAATCAAGGATTTAAATACTAGATATTTTGAATTAATGAGTAATTTAAATCAGGCTGCGTAAATATGCTCTTGGACCTGAAAAACGGAAAAGCTGAGACCGGTTTTTTTCAGATGCCTCGCTTGTTAACTGATGTACAAAATACTGTTATTATTTAGAACACAATATATATTCAGCATATAAATTAGAAAAATTACATAAAATATTTTTATAATAATAAAAATAAAAAGAACTCACCACTCTTTCACAATGAAAATATTCGCGTACACTAGGACGACTGGCAAGTAATAATTGAAAGTAGTTGATACAGAGTGTGTATCAGTGTCCAAGTAGTTAACAGTTAGATTGTATCGTCAGATTGAATAGTCCGGAGCGTGGTGCTTTCGGCACGGCCGGGCCGGCACTGACGCGAGGCGGCGAGGCTGGCGCTCGCGCGATGCCGCCGCTCTCGGAGGCTTCGCGGCGCGAGCTTTCAGCGACACACGACCCGCACGCACTGCACACTGCACTCGCCCTCGTCTACCCACGCGTTGCGATTCTCTCGATCGTCTACTGTTTCGAGCGCCCGACGCACGTTTGAACTCTTAGCGGCGTCCGCTTTAGCGTATAAATATGAGGTCCGGTGGCGGGGGCCGCCGTCGAAACCCGACGCATCGCGAATCCACATCGGCATAAATTGAAGATGCAGCCGATGTCCTACCCATTGATTTTATTGCTTATCTATTAGATATAGCCAATTAGCAATGTTCTCATAGATGTCGTCGTTACCGTTTCCATAATCAATGCATGTTACGTTACGTAGGTATTAGTTATCACAAGATAAATTTACTTAGTACTTACTGATGACTTAATATTATGCTTCATTTCGAGAGACCCTCAAGTTTACCATCATCTATGTATCTTTAATAAATTATAACCCATTCGATTTTACAGTGAAGGTAAATACCGCAATGAACCAACCACGACATGCTTGGCATACTTCAAAGTTCTTCTTATGGTCAGCGTTATTTGTGACGACTACCAATTTTGGGTCTAAAGTCAGGGTAAGCTATGGGTCTTGGACCTAATTATATACAAAACTTATAAAAAACTGTGTTATCTGAATGAAGCCCATCTCAAAAAGTTCAGCGGAAAACGTAGGTGGAAAGTAAGAAGTTTAGAACTATGCTCTTCCCAATTTTCATTTAGGATTTTTTAAATATTTCAGAACTAGGTCGTACCTGCTACACGCAAATCATACACAAATTATTCTATACAATAGGCACCCTCTTGTTTACAGTTTCTTCTTGTTATTTCTCGTAACGTGTCCATCATCTTGAGATGGTATTGACGAGTTTTTTTTCTTGATAAATTTTGATCCTTAGTAGGTATACTAATAACCTCCTCCTTTTTGAAGTCGGTTAAAAATATAGATTGGATGAAACTTTATATCGTTGAATCAAAAACAATTATTTTTTTTAATAAAGAAGAAAAATGTATTGTATTTAGAAGGAATGCCGATATTTAAATAAAAAAGGATTATATTATATAATGTGTAAGTCTTAATGTGGTCTTAACTGAAAAATAATAAAAGAGGGCCTGTAGAACTCCTTTGTGAGCGCGACTAAAAAAAGTTTGATATCAGGATTTTACATTTCAAGAAAAAGAGAGATAGCAGGTTTAAGTAGAGTAGGCAATATGTATAAAGTAAAATTAAAAGCATGTATTAGCAACGAGTAAGAAGTGTGAACGTAAGAAACTTTCTTAGTCACGCTCATAAAGGAGTTTTTAGGTTATTAATATCTTTTTATTTATTTATTGTAATCATAATAACAATTATAGTCAATTAGTCTAATTATACAATAACACAGTAAAAATATAAAATACATATAAACAAATTTCACTCTGTCGTCTCGCAATACCTCATACATTTACACAAGATCAACTTCCATTCGTCAGCAAACAGATCCAGTCCATGACTTGACGCCAGCAAAGCGTTGATATACGCGCAACCGTGCGACAGCGTGGTATCGCAAACAAAGGATGCTGCCTGGACCGGTTAAAATTAATATCGGGCCCAAAATTTGACATAGCTCGGCATGCAAGTCAGGTGCATCAATAGCTCTATGTAGGATTTTACATGCAGTCAAAAGTTGATCGAATGACCGTCTTACCTGCAGTAAACAGCTCAAGCAACCCAGTAAACCGTTTGTTGGATACATAAACGGGTAATAACCATATTATTTACGTTTGAAGAGGTACCGTAAAAATGCCTTTTGAACTTTTTTCAACATCAATGTATATTTTTTTTATATGGGTGTATACTTGTAGCTTTTAAGTACTTCTTATAACATTATAATATTCGATAAGTTAAATTACTACTAGCCAAATATCATAAATAATAATATATTTTTAAATCTACCACGTCTCGAACACCTGTTAATGTGCCTTTAGAGAGGCTGTCAATGTGTTAAAAATCTATACCTAACTAAATTAGAATCTATGAAAATACTACCAATTTCTCAATTGAGTGTACGTGTCAAAGTCCTTGTCTGTAAATCTAACATTGAATAAAAATATATTATTAAATAACAAAAAAGCAAGTCTTTTTTTATAGTATAGCCCACCAAAGTGACTCCACCCCGCTTGATGGTAAGCAGTCAGTGGAATCCAGAAGTGGCGACCACTATACCAAAAGCTATCGTTTTAAACTGCTGGTATGGTGGCCTCCACTATGGCGGCTGGGAATGGGGTTATGGGAAGAAAATGAGGGACGTGAGGAAAGAGGAAAGGGGGGTAATTGGGCCTCCGGCGCTCTCAAAAGCCTAAAATAAACTAAAAAAGAAAAATATTTCGTGCTAAGACCACATTGCAATATTATGTATTATGGTATATCACTCGAATGAACACTACGAATCGAATGACACCTCATATAAATATGTTAAAATCCATTAAACCATTAAGTTGTAGAACGTGCCAAAGAAATAGGCATGAATACATACATAGATACACAAATACGCTCGAAAAACATTACCTTTTTTGACTTCGGCATTCGCGCAAAAAGTAATAATTATATTCATTTAGAAGACAGAAAAAAGCCAATCAATACAAAATATTGTACGTTTACCCACTCATTTGTCTGCTTGAACACGCGTCTCTAAATGCTACTTAGACGATTTTGATGGAACTTTCACTATTTAACTGTACCTAATATGGTAAATATCGTGCCTTACATACGATAAGCGACTAGCGCATAATTAATGTCAATACAACAAGTGAAATACATACATAGCCTTTTGTTTTAGGTCCCATGTAACAGGAGGGCGAGCCTGTTGTCATTTATTGGGTACAATATCAGACTACAGGCTAAATAGGTACTTAGATTTTCCAACAAAAAAACTCAATATCACTTTACCCGACCCGGGGATCGAACCCGAGACCTCAGTGTGGTAATCCGTACACAGTACCACCGAACCACAAAGGCAGTCAAGTGAAATTTAAAAAAGAATGTTATTAAATTCATAACAGTTCATAACAGTTATGTAAAAGTATTGTGATTAAGAACTTCGATAATTATTTGTCCATATCCTCATATTCGACGATGTCATAATAAATACGTAAAATATTTCAATGATGATATGACGTGATGTGCAAGGAGGCAAGGAACGCGTACCTCGGGTACACACACATGCACAACTCTTTATAATACGTTACGCATGAACACGTCAATTACCGTCTACTTTTTACTCTCTCATATAATTTTATAAAAGAAGCTTTTCAAGGCTCCACAACAAAAGTGTAAATGCGAATATAAAATAAAACGTAAATTAAACAAAGTAAATAACTTTACCATGTTAGCTAACTTATATAATGTACAATGTACACTTTGTCAAAACATGGTATCAAATTGTTTTGATCCAAGTTGTAAGATTAGAATTATGAAAACAAAAATGTGTTTTATTTTTTCTAACAAATAGTGTGAAACGATTACAAGCTGAAAGTGACGTACGTATCTGTAAGTTTATAAGCGTAGTAGCTACGTAGTACAATGTCCAATCGAACACGTGTTCCGAGTTTCTGACTGAATTCACCGTGGCAAAGGAACTAATTATGCAATCAACTTTAATGAGTATTATGACACTTGTAACACATAAAGCAGTGACGGTGAATTGATAAAATATAATTAGTTTTCCATGATTAAAAACATACACCTAAATTACATATTATGTATTTGTCCTTAAATTTCTAACAGTCCGTTTAATTTTTAATCACAGGTACATTGTTTTTAAGTTAGTCACGATTACTTTACGGTAGGGTGCTGTTATTATTGTTCTTCGAATTTAATCGTTGATACAGGTGATATACCGATCTGTCACCTTCAAATTGAAATCACGTAAGAGGCGCGTCATGTAGTGTACACATTCGTTCAATGTTACACAATTATCAACGCGATTGTTATATTTCTTATCAAGTTTGTTTTTATTAACCTACTTCAAAAAGGAGGAGGTTCTCAATTCGATTGGTATATTTTTTTTAATACCTGTTAACGTTTATACCATTTATTTTGGTTTTGTACTGTCGTGGTATTTATAATCATGTTTATAATATTATCTTATGGTTGGGGGTTTTCCTTAATGCTACTAGAGCTCTACGATCCGGGTCATTTGTGCCACATTTTATTGTAATCCAGGTTGTATAATTCATACATATATCTATTATCAGAGGCTTTGTCCTGACTGATTGACGGACTGATTCACTGACAGACAACACACAGCCTAAGTCGCTAGTCGTAGCCACTTAGCATT
Organism: Parascotia fuliginaria; assembly: GCA_963082885.1. Classification (NCBI taxonomy): domain Eukaryota; kingdom Metazoa; phylum Arthropoda; class Insecta; order Lepidoptera; family Erebidae; genus Parascotia; species Parascotia fuliginaria. The sequence goes on along the minus strand of OY720174.1, from coordinate 10,398,285 downwards.
TGGAGGGTGTTTGTCTTAACGTCTAGAGGAGTACTAAGAAAGGGTTTTTAAAAATTCAAACCGTAAGTGTGTGAAAAGGGATGAAAACGATTGTATGAGACCTCTTTGTATTTTAATTTATAGTTTTAATTTTTTTATTGAAATCATCATGATCATCATCATATCAGCCACAAGACGTCCACTGCTGGACATAGGCCTGCCCCACTGTTTTCGAATACTACTATCAAAATGAAAAAGACTCATAAAATAATTTTATTTAAATAGGTGAAATTGGGGATGATACGTTATATGAAAATATTCTTATCTTTGTTTAGTCTTATCTTTTATCGTGGTTTTTGAAGTTATCATTTTGCTAGTAGGTATTGGGATACGAGTGGGTTTAAGGGGTAAAATATAAAATGTACAGTTCTTTGTTTTCGAAGTTATAGTTGAGAAATTTACAGTTCAATGCTTTAACTAAAAAAAAAAATGCTGTTTAAAATATTTTTGACAGGGATGGTTATAGAGTTGACATGGAGATGAAACATTGTATGGAAAATCTTTGTTTTAGGTTATTGTAGGAAAAATTTGAATTTGATTACGGTGTATTTGAGTATAGGTAAAATGATGGAATTGCGGATGAGAAATAGTATGAAAAATAATGGTTCTATAAAAATATTGTGTGTGCTTATAATATTAGTGGTAGGTTAACATATTTCCGCGCGCGAAAAGCCGCTGGCAACAAGTAGTAATTATATAAAAGTCTTATTAACGATAGGAGACGATAAATATTATAACATAATATCTGGTCGTCTGTGATAGTCACCAGATCGAGTTCGATCGAGAGACTTGCTTATTATTGTTACTTACCCCCAGTTTCTGAACGGCTGATCAACAAAAATTAACTAATCACCTGTAAAATTTCATGTGAAGTATCTGAAAGCATGCTAAAAGCGTGGATAATAAGTTTAATTTGATCTAATTAGTTTCTAAAACTAAATAATTTATTTAGTTACGTTCAATGTATAGAAGTGTTAAATGTTATTAAACGAAATTTCGATTAAGTATAGTATAATTTTTAACCCGCATTTTATGGAATATAATAAATACCTCTTGTCTCACCTTTCGAAGGATCTGCTCGATATTATGTGTGACATAAATGATAATGTTAATAGCCCCCTGGTGGTGGAATAATTATTAAACTAAGATTTCGCTTTACTGCAAAAGTATAGAATTCCTTCTATACTTTCAATTACTCCCGTAATTGATCACCAAGCGAGCAGAAAACGGATTTTCAATTTTAGGCTTTAATTTGAGTTAAGGTTTTTCACGACAAGCGGTTAAATTTGTATCGCTACGATTGTACGTCGTAAAATCAAATTATTTTGATACGTATGTTTAAGTATGTCATTCTTAGAACTCTACTCTTATTAGAGATAGTGTGATTAAAGGGCGTGTATATTATGTATCTCCACATACACTGGGTATCGATTACTGATTAATACGTCCTTGACTAGGCAGTAGTTATTATTGGCAATCTCAGATATCAAGATAAAACAACCGCTACGTGTCGAAAATGATACTGTAATTAAAACTTAAAGCTACATTTTCCGGAAGAACAGTAATTAATTTATTACAAATGCCTAATTAAGAAGCGAAACACAACTGCTTAATATGAATAACACGTTTCGTCCTTTCGCTAACTAATGATATATTACACGTGGTCTAGCTGTTAATGTGGAAGTCTCACTACCGTTACGTCAAATATCGGGTTCGATTACAACCTGGGACAAATAATTGTTCCGCTAATGTTTATTTCGAGAGTTTTGATGTACTTTGTGTTAAAATTGTAAAGCGCCATGGCACAAAACTTGTTGGTGTTCACTAGTGCAAAATTGTTTGTTTCTTTTATAATGAAAAGGTACAGTAGAGTAACAGTAACAATTGATGAGTTTATGTTTTTCAACGTTTCTAAGGATATATCCCGTAGCCAATTTTTTGTGTTACTAGTAATTTAAAGTAACGTCATGATAATTTTATTACTAAATAAGTATTTAAATTATTTCTGTAAATAGACATACTTTGTCATTCTGTACTTCACCATTTTGGTAGCGCTATTAATATGTAGGTAAGGTTCCGAGTTCAATGAAAAGTGATAAAAGATAATAGATTTTTTTGTCGAATCACTCATGACAACACAGTGTGTTACGGCAGCTATAAAGGACAATAATGATCTTTAAAATTAACTTATCATTAGACTACACATTTCAATTACTGAGCATTAAACATATTCGATAGTAGACTAAAAGTCGAGCTAGTCGAGAAAGATAATGAACAGAAAAACCCCAATCTTTCCAGTTATGTTAGACTATATTATTTAATATCTTATTTATTTTATATTCTTACATAAACATTGGCCTTTGCCCACAAACTCGTGTCGTCGCTGGTTTGACAGTCTAATTGAGACTCACAATATTAGAACTCATACTGTGTTATATTTAGTATTTTAATAATTTTGTATATATTATCATAATATTATAAGAGACACGAATATTTATACACATAAGTACAGCATTCCAAAATTGGAAAGTAAATTGCAGTCGCACAGTACCTAAGACATCTAATTTTCGGTATCTTAACTATGAATAAAATTAATCATACCAGCTACATACCCACAACTCAGCTTATCTAGAAATATAACAAAAACATATGTCAATTACACAAAATGAGTGAGTACCTAAAAAAAATCTACATGAGAGTAGTTTATTAAGCGGAATGTTAACGCTAACGAAAATGAAAACTGATGATAGTGATGGCGTTTTTCACGGAAATGGCCTTCATCATCATTATACATAAACGAAGCACGAACATGATAGCTACGAGTATGTGTTGAAATTTTTATTTCATTATTGCATTATAACGGTATTCACATTAGACTCGATAAACCGGCGCGTAATCTGCGCAAATGTGCTCTGCTACTTAGCACAAAGTGAAATGTATCGAAATGCTCCCGAAAACGATAATTGACTGGTTGTGGTAGAGATTTCCAAACTACGAGGATCCCAGGTATCAACTTGATGCAGCGTAAGTACTACATCATCACTAGTAGTAACATAATTGATATATACTGCACAATATAATAGTCAATGTTACGAATCTTAAGTGAAACTGGGCAGGGTACTTGGCCAGACGTGGTGACGGCAGGTGGAACAAATCTCTGATTGCCGAGTACCGACAAAAGAAGTCGTGTCGTCGTCCTATGGCGCGGTTCGTCGACAACATTCGCCAAGTTGCGGATAACTCCAAGCTTGGCACAGCAGACCGGCATAAAGAACCTTTAAAGGCCGACCCTATTAGTATATGGGATACCTAAGATAGGCGTGGGATAAGGTCGAGCTGCATCAGGAAATATAAACACATTGCTTTTCTAAACTGGATTTGACTTGGACTGAAAATTGCAGATTTTAAACTACTTAGATAGAAAAATACGCTAGCAACAATTACATTCCTCAAACAAGTTCTTTATAAAATGCTGTATTATAATAATTTGGCAAAAATATAAAAAAAAACTACAATTATGAAATTTTGCTATATTTTTGGTTACAATGGTAATCATAATCTACCTAACTATTTATAGCAAGGTCAACGGTCTTAGTATAACCATCGATCGACGACCTTGCTCATTGTATCAAGCCTCGTTAAGCAATATTGCCAGTTGTGTCTTTTGCTAGCGTTTTTATATCCTTCACCCTTCACCCAATATATTATGTGAACTCTTTCACCCTCATCAAAGGTACTTAGGGACATGACATCACTACAGTTTAAGATAGTCCCGGATACATGAAGCATCAGAGGACGTGATGATGACATATAGTTTGTTTTAGATATACATGCAACCTAAGCAATCGACCAGATTAGAGATTTAAATTATTTCTTTCTGAAAATATATTCTCTCTATTAAATGTAATACCAAAACATCACTAATAATTGAGTTAACATACGATTTCAACACAAACCTATTAATGAATTCGTTTATTTTGACTATAAAATTTACTAAGAAGAAATTCTTACTACTTACCACCTCACTCTGCGAAAATAATCTTAAATCACATCTAAAATTTAAATTAATCTAAATAAGATAAGAATATAAATAAATCAATCTTTTATATCACAAGACATCAACACGGTAAGCAGTCAACGAAACCTGTGAACATCCAATGACATAAAACACTACGGTTTCTCGGCAACAAAATTATATGATAATAAAGTCACTATCCACCATTTCTCTAATACACTTTGACTATTAACCTATTTTATTTATGATGTGTTGATGCGCTGCGTGCTATAATGATCACATATTAATTAATATCACTAATAGCATTAACAGTTTTTTCGATAACATTTCAATACGAGATGGTTAAAGTCAAATTGGTTGGGGCCAGTGACATTGTGAAGCGCCACTTTTTATATTAATTAAAGCGGACTCAATCCTAACATAACGGCCTTTAACATTACTATGCTAATATATTTATTAGGGTATTTTCTTGACATCCGTAATGTGACATAGATTTTTTAAAGGTAACTGTAGCAGAAATATGATTGATAGTTCACCGTAAGCTTTAGCTGTTTGTTTATGTCTAAGCTCATTTTGTGTGCAAATCTATGTGCCAAACCGAAGCTAGTTGATTACTAAATCTATTTATTAAATGACTGAGTAGGTACAGGATATAGTATATCTAAATATTTTATGATTAACTATTATACAGCCTGAATGCCAGTGAACTCGAATTACTAATTGATTACACTTAAATTATTATTTAATTAACGTGTTTTTTCGAATAACAAATTAATGAATACCTAGATGGAACAAAAATCTTTTTCACATTCAAACAGATAGATGCAATGTGTTTTAAGTTTTCTGGTTCTTGGTTCACTCATATATTATTTTGAAGATTTCAGGAGATGGTAAAACGGTAGAGCACAAAATATGGCACCGTCCTTTGGCCTAAAAAGATAACTGCACTAAAAGAAGATAATAATCAGGTGATCATTGTTCTAATATTATATTATACCTGCCTACCTACCTACATATATTATTAATTAATAATTCTCATAGTTCAATAATAGTTTATGAGTAGTTCTTTATACTTATATAAAGAATATTAGCTTTCCGCGGCGCGTTTTACTCGCGTCTTTGCTTACTACTCTGCTCCCGTCGCCAATAGCGTGATGTTACATAGCCTATAAACCTTTTTCAAGTTCTGGGTTATAATACTCAAAAATATTTTTGAAATCCGACTGATAGTTCCAGAGATTAGCACGTTCCAAGAAACTAACATACTCTTCCACTATATATAACAATATAGATGTTTAACAACTATTTTCTGTCATTTTCAGAATTACAATATTTTTGAGCCCTCGTGAATCTGAATGATGCCAAGATGAAAAAATACTAAAATTATTATTTATATTACATAAAACTTATATGCATAAATTCGAAGCGATAGATAATGTTTACACACGGTAGTAGATCCTCGCTGGTTTCAGCATGAATGGGCCGGATTGACCAGGGAAGTACTACCCTAAATAACCCATAGTTAATTAACTTGAATTAAGAAAACTAAAAAGTCTACAAATATTTTCTAAAAAAAACAACCTTACTGTTATTTATTACCTACTCGTATTTCATTGATTGAACATCTATTAAATTTTAATTATTATTAATAATCTAATAGCATCTATTTTTAAAATTTAAATATTTAAATATATTTTTAAGGGACAACATAGTTCAATTGAAATCACTGGTAAAACAGCATTAGTCAAATTATAAAAATAACACCTTCCTTTTAATTTTTTCGATTACATAAGTATTTACATATTTTTAATTTAAAATTAGTACGGTTATTTTTACAATAATACTCGCGCGAAACTAAAAGTTTTAACGGCAAAACGTATTCATCCATGCTTTGAAACTACAGTCAAGAATCCATTTAATTAAGAAGCCATGAAGCCTCTACAATATTATAATACATGGTAACATTTACTGTTCATCATCTTCATTATCATTTCAGCCAAAAGACGAACATATGCGCTAACACGACTTAAGCAAAGTGTGGTATAGGTTAACATAGTGGAATAAACCACTTGTATAATAAAACACATATAAATATTATTTATTGAGCTGATGATTTGTTTAGCTATTGATACCAATATAATATCTATGTAGTTATTTTAATTTTATTCTAATACATTTCCGCTAAGTAATATCTGATTTTATTTTGTATTACAATTAATTAGTACTAAATTTGGAACGCATATTATTAGTTGTTATTAATTAAGATTATTAAAGACATTATCTTATCTTTATTATGTTATAATAGTCAACACATTGAGTTAAATAAAACGAATTTTACGAGTCATTGAACATTTGAGATATCTATCAGATACTTAGCAGCACAACCGGGTGTGTGATTCTAAGGTAATACGCCTTCAATGTCTAGGTACAGAAAAACTATTGTTGAGTTTTTTTAACTTTTCAAAGAAAAATGCTGATTTAAATTCAGTCTGGTAATATGCCTTGTGACTTGTTTATTGCATCAAACTTCATATAATTTTTATCTGACACAACCCACCACTTACCTTTTTCTGGGGAAAACGATATCATGCCTATTAATATAAGTTTATTTAAATTTAAATACTATTATACAAATAAAGAAAATACTTATGTAAGTATTTTAAATTACATCAATTTGCCATGATAAACATCATAGGCCGGGTATATCCAGAGAATATCGAAAAATGTTGCTTCATCAAAATGTGCATAAGAAAGTCGCAATATTAAATTGATCACGGCGTCACCTGCTTGAGAGACAATAATGTAGAGCGTGTATTCGGGGGCGGATATGAGTTGAATAAAGAATCGCGATGTGTGCACATTTCACGGGTGTAGTGGTTACTGGTAGAGCTATTCGTAGGTAGCGACTATTGATTTTGTCCACCCCAGACCGGCACACACTCGCCGAACTGCATTCTATTCCGCTGCCTAATACTTAATACTCATCTATTATTATCAATTTATTGACTGAGCCGAATTAATTAGTCTCTAAAAATCAAAAGCGTTAGTTTACTATTACATGTTTTTTTGATGTGTTCTTACAGTGATATTAATAAAGTTTAGTACGATAACCTAGGTACCTATGTATATCCTGTGACAAAATCTTGCCATAAAAGGCATTAGTGAAATAAAATCAATTATTTCAAACGAGCCCTATAGAGAGCACTAGCTACTGTCGGCATTGCAGAAGTCTATGTGGCAGTCACCACTTACCATCAGGAAGGCAATAAAGAATATTTTGTTTAAGACGTGTTTTTAGTGCTTATGTTTCAGCTAATGGAAGTGTTTAATTTTTTTTTTGTATTAACTTTTTTCTTGCCGAAGCGACCGAACCTCTACGTGATTCCGTTTTGAATGCTAAGTGAACGACTGATAATGGTAATGATGGTAAAAGGAGATTGTAAATAAAATAAATAAATAGGTAATTGCAGGTTATATTAATTTGAAATTTCACTTGCAATTATAATATGAATTTGCTATGTTTGGACATACCTACATAAAACTAAACATAATAATGTATAAAATTATCTTCTTTTCTTTGCTAGTCACTACTCATTTATTTATGGTTAGGGGCTCTTTTAGATATGCAAAATTAATTACACGAAATTAAATAACAGTTATCGTAGTAAACATAATTAATGAATGAAATATGAAGCATATTAAACAACATGTTGGTGTAAACAAGCTTTCTCAGATCTCAAAATTTTATGGTAAGACAATTAATTTTTTTATTATGCCGGGAAACAGTTACTTTCAGAATTGCTCGAAATATTTCAAATTTGGGGTTCGTAATAGATATCATATTACAATAATAGGTATTATATTTCACTGCTAGTTTCAAATAATTTAACGAGGAACGAACACAATTTTTATAGCCTGTCAACCTTAGAAGAAGTAGCCAACAGCAAGATTCACGATTAGTCTCTCAAAATTAGTTGATTTTTGACTGTGAAAGTATTTTTCAGAAGACTGCTGTCATAGTAACGTTTACAACTTTGTTTACTGTCGTTCAGTACGGGATATAGTGTGTGTACAGAAGAGCAAAGATTGGTCTTGCAACTCAACCTACATTGTTTTTTTTCTTTATTGGTACTTTTTTACCATGTATTATGGTTACACATAGGAGGGTAGTTTGCCCTACTATTACAATTACAATAGCTAACAAAAATATGACGCAAGATCCTTTCGCTACTTTTTTAGGCTCGTTATATTTATAAGTATGACGTATGACACAACTTGATATGCAGAGCTTCAAAATCTGTTATTTGTTATGAAAAAAAATTCTATAAATGTACCTACTACATATTATTTTAAATTTCATGGTTCGTTGGCTCCGACACATGTAGGTACTTACATGCATGAATTAGCCGATGATTTTCCTTACAGCGTGCAAAAAAATAGTTAGCGAATATGAGAGTTGACCACTCGCTCGTTGTGCGGGTCGTTGTGAGCCTTCCACGAATTTCCCGATTATAAAACCGGTCAACCTGTGGAATTGTTCCTCGATGTATCGACAAAGCGTTATAGGTGTTCGAACTCTGTTTCTGACAATCACTTGACTTAATAAATTCTGCTCCCTGGTCTGGCAGTGGAAGAATCATCTAGGTGAATGTTATCACGACCCATACATACGTTTTGGTTTTAAAGATGATTAGCGCATTTTTATTACCGTTGTGTAATAACAAAGGCTTATGGATCTCGGGGATGTCAGATTCACTGTGTCTTTGCCTGCACGGTGCCTACCACCTTTTAAAAAAATCTACGCAGCCAAACACACAATTTATCCTACTAAGTATTATATTCAATTCAAATTCAAACAAATAATTTGAATTTGAATTTGTATAACAGATTCTGAAGTCACTTAGCGTGGAAATGTTTCCCAAATAATTCCAAAGGTATTTTTAAAATTTACCGTAGCCTAGCTAAATCCTATTCTTCATCTTGCTTGTCAGACTGAAGGACAATATTAATTAGCGTCGAGTTGGTAACTTTGTGAGTTTTGTCTTTGTTCTATTAAACGACCATAATCTACCTACAGCTTATCAACAACCGTTCAGTTCATATAAAAAATAAGAACAATAATCTCAGGTAACTAGGTTCGTACATGACACTTCACGAGATTCTGTTGTCACTTATACGTTGACAAAACCAGCTTTTAGACTACTTGACACAAAGCCAGTATAAGTAATGCTGAATATGCCGTTAATCTTAAGTTAACGTATGTTTGATCATATTATATAACTTTTTCTTCTGTGTAGCAAACTACATATTTTTAAGCTATACCTACTTAATTATTATCTATCAGTTTGAAAACGTCCATTGCTAAAAATAAGCCTCTCCCCAAGGAACGAGTTTGCCATAACCACGTATTTATACCCTCAGTAAGGTGATATAATTTACTATGCAGTTATGCAGCATATTGTAGACCGGAGATCACACGGCATTTAGTTCCATGTTCCATGTGAAGTAGAAGCAAATGCCATGTTTAAGTTCAAACTTGATAGAAAAGGCGTACTCGTTAGTTATTTTACGCACTATCTTTGCATTACAGGAGGCTGTTTAGACTAATCATTATGTCAATAGGTATGTAAATTGTACAGTTTACACTACCATTGAACATAGTTACTTCGTTGTCAAGGTACCTTAAAAAAAAACATGCAGAATGTTCTTAATATGTTTTTCCTCAACCTTTTTCCATGAACACAGATGCATAAGTAAGTAAGTAGGTATTTTTCTATTTACTTATTTATTTAAACTGCCTGCATAGAACTGCATAATGGTGGACTTGCCTCAGGCGTTTTCTACCAATAAACCCTAGAAATATGTATGACAGGTTCATACAATTTGAAGATACCCACCTATATTAGATATACTAATATACTAGCTTCCTGCAGCGCGGTTTCACCCGTGATAAGTTACGTCTTTGGTTACTGCTCTGTTTCACTCGCGTCTTTGTTTACTGTTTTACCCCCAGTAGCGTGATGTTACATATATATGATCTATAATACTAATACCTATATCGTCGTGTCGTATGATAACCCAGTTCTCGAGGAAGGTTATAGGCTATGTAACATCACGCTACTGGCGACGGAAGTAAAGCAGTAAACAAGGACGCGAGTGAAACCGCATCGCGGAAAGCTGTAATAAATATTTGTATAGTAATTTTAGATAGACTGTAACGTAGGTAGTTAAATATAGTAGAAATATATTTTTAAATTAAATAACGTGTAAATTTTATAAGTAGGTAACTACTCGTACTTACATCAAATATAACAACAGACAGTATTGTACAGGATTAAATTATAATGTAAGCCTGATGAATGTAAATAATAATTGTAATATAATTATTTGTTAATCAATTGCTTTATTTACTTTAAAATTAGTCGTTAGAACATACCGTTGAAAACGAGAAATATTCATAATTAAAACTAGATAGTGTTCTACATAATGTATAACGGGTTCCTTATTTTTGTAGCAAAAATTAATTAGACTCTTAGTTCAGCCGGTTCAGCGTATTATTCTCACGCTTTGCATACGACGTAACTTGTATAACTGGAAAATGTTTATTATGACTCATTTAATCTGTAACAGCAAGATCTGTATCAATCTAAAGAATCAATTAATATACGTTCATGAATTGCCTGGCGAAGCTCTATGTGTTTATAAGAATGGTATCATGCTGTTTGATAGGAAAATTCACCAAAATATCATCAGTAGGGTAAATAAAAGCTGTTTAGTGAGTGGTCAGCGACCAAGGTACTTTGTGGTAGTAGACAACTGCTCAGCTGATACTTGAATGTTGACCCTGAATGGCAATTAGATAATACTGATGATGATGATCGATTATATCAGTTAAGTATACAACTAAAAATGAAAGTAAAATTGTCTAATACATTTAATACTTACGAAAAATAACAATTATAGTACATATTCGTGTTAATTATTAATCTAAATTCTATTTTTTATAATATAATTCATCCTTCACCTTCAAACCCTTTCAGTTGAAAGTTCTTGTTGGACTAGGTACTCCTGTTTGAAAAATAATTAATGGCAATTAATTCATAATAAAAGTATACTTACCACAATTCTAAATTCAAAGATAATTTAATAAAATACCTGTACATATTATTATATATTATTAACAAACTGATAAATAGAATAAACTATAATTAATAGGTTTATGAAATTAATAAATGTTATTGTACTTTTAATAATATAAGTATTTTATTTTTATTGGTTATATTATACATAATCAATAAAAATAGGCAATTCAACGATTTCTGTCTCTCACTAGTATTTAAAAAAATAAAGATTCGCAAGCAAAAAAAATATATAACAAGCAATATATATTATTAAAAATAAAAAGCCCGCCTGCCTAAAATAAAGTGAAAAGAAGAAAGGAACCTATTTTATTTCTCGTGCTGACGCTATATGTCACTCCCACAATTAAAACGAATCTAATGACGCCTCATACGTTAAAATCCATCAAGCCATTTAGCGTGCAAAGAAAAAGACATACATATTCAAATACATACATATATACATACATGTGTATATATATATTCATACATATATACATACATACATACATACGCTCGAAAAACATTACCCTTCTTGACTGCGTCAGTCGGGAAAAAGATTGTCTAGTATAAAAACTATAAAAAGTGATGTTGTTCGAAGTTCATGTTGAAATTTTGTTGAGTGTTATGTTAAGCACATGCAATGAAATGCTATTTTTCCTTTTAAATAACGGTTTAGTGGTCGAATTTTAAATATGTACCTACATAAAATCACGATTTATGTCAATGGTGGCAATCATCAATAATAAATAACTACTCAAAGTCAAGTTAGGAATTAAGAGCTTCAGATTGAAAATATGATATTCGCGTGATCTTTATGATGCATTTCGGCTTGCTCTACCGAACGAATGTGTAATAATGACAACTAAGACGTCAAAATCATTGGCATTTTATTTGTACAGTAATGAATAGATTTATCTACCGTTATCTTATGTGAAGTATGCTTTATATATGTCGAATATTAACTATATTTTATCTATTTTAACAGTCCATTATCATAATTTAAGTTTTCATAATAGTATGCAAATAAAATATAAAGTAAATAACGATGATTTTTTTATTTAAAAATCAGCGGGACACAAGTAGTAAATTTTTAATGTATACTATAAAAATATAAACGTTTTAAAACGCTACTATAATATATTTTAATTTATTTAATACACAAAATTAACATTAATTAACTAATTGTTATGAACCTAGTAGTAGCAGTTTATATTACAATAATTTATTTATGTTCTCTAATAATTTACTTTATAAGCAAAACAATAATGCGAGTCAATTTTAAAAGAAAGCTAATGACCTTTACTTGTCAGCTGTCATTGAAAAAGTATGGTTTGCAAGAAAAAAAAGATATTGTGAATTGACGACCCGTATCATAAGCACTTACAACACTAGGGCAATCAACCAAACGAACCTTTAGCGACTAAACCATTTACTTAAGAAGGCTTCAGGTAAGTCTAAATCAGAGATCCGACAATAGCGTCCTGTGATAAGACTGTTTTTACTCTCACCACTCCTATGCAAATGCGTCATCTTTTGGGAGAGCTCTACATTCAACAGTACATCTTTAGTCTAAAATAATGATGAGTACCTACCAAATGGAGATCTAGAGCAGTTTACTACGCAGCCAGTGCATCCGAGGTCTTTAAGAGGCATTACTAGTTAGCATCCCCATAATGCTGTAGTTCAACCATCTATTTTCACGGAATTATATCACCATGGCTCGTCTGAGGAGTATTAAAATATAGAACAAAAAGAAAGATTGATCGCTATGTTGTCATTGTCACACAATATTTTGCTAGAGAAATCCAAGTGAAGATCTTTACAGTACCTACCTATAATATATTTCTAACGGTCATGAATGTAATATGCTAATCTCTTTTTTATTGGATAACCAGTAGCGAACGATCCTATGCCCGCTCTACTGACGACTTGAGTGGCAACACTGGTAACGGTCGAACGGATTTCTGAAATCGGGAATCGTCATATTTTTAAAGCTGAAAAATTATAGAATTCAATCAGCTTTTTAATATTTAAAAAAAATAGTAAGTATTTAAAAAAATATATAGTTATCTACGACAATATTAAAAATATTTCAAGGAGGTAAGTATATCTAATTTTGACTTGTACTTTGACGCCTCTATCTTATACTATTACATGCCTTAATTAATAATACTATAAAAATTAAGTCTACTACTACACAATAACAATATTATGTAACATTAAAACTGTTAAGGACAAGTTGGCGACGACAGAGATAGGTAAAATTAAATTGCAAGTAAACAGACACCTGTACTCCTCTATGTCTTTAGTCCAGTTATCCAAAAATGTATTTAAAATTGCCACGTTAATTTATTTAATTTTTGCCCTTTAAGTTAGATCTTGGAGTTTTCAAGTCAACTTACGTACGCTGTCACTATAAATAAACAAGTGAAAAAAAATTCAGAGGCTAATGTACAACCACAAAATTTGTAAGTACCTATTAGAATATCAGACTAAGTCTTCAAAAAGGAAATATTTAGAATTCAAGTATAAACTTCTATACATATTAAATTTTAATTAATCGGTTTAAAAAATGAAGTACATATGTTGGAATCAATAACCATTTATTTAAAAAAATCTAGTATGTATCGTTCTTTATGTCGGCATGGGATAAAATATCATAATTTTTATTATGGGTGTAGTTGGTATATTACAGGCAGACTGAACAAGGCGCAGCGCTGGCGACGATTCTCGTTTGCGCGATGGCTATCAGAAGCGCAATCCCCTATTCCTCGCAGTGCTAATCAATGAATAATTACTCTGTTTAAGGGGCACCTCTATAAATAGCCGGCTGGAGCGCTGACCTGGAGCGACGGGTTAGTCCGGCCTGACAGCCGCGGACACTCGCAGCAGCCTCGTTCGCTTCACCCCGCGCATCCCTCCGCACTACCGCCTCCGTTGCGGTGCCGCCGGGAATAGGGCTGCCAGGACTCCTGTGCCGCTGCCGACTATCTCAATCTCGGAAAACTGTTAACTTGCTCAACATATTTTCCATCGTTACTATTCGCATCCGTGTTAATTTTAATTAGATATTAGCGTATTTACTCCGCCTGGCAGTAATGTTTTATAACTCATACGTGATGAACCCGGATCGATCTGATTCGTTTCCAGGCCTGTGCTAATTGCGATCGTCGTATCTTAGGTCCGCCACAACCCTAAGTCGCCGCCGCTCTACTCGCCACGCCTCCAACTTCGCATCCTGCCGTTTTTTGCAAAATTAACTACAAAGGAATCTTTGTAAGCAAAATGTACATACAGTTTTTCCTAAATAACTTATTCTATTGTCATTGTACTTACATTTTGAAGTTTAGGTAGATTATTAAGTGCAATTTTATTTAGCACGCCAATATCTATATTTAGAAATAGAAGTCCTGATGCATCGATAGATGGTTGGTACGCGCTACAACACAATGCTCGTAGGATTGTGCGTGTGATTTTACAAGTAACGGCGGTTCTAACCGAGCTATCGACTCAGGTACCTTCGGTGTCAAGAGGTTATCGGTTATCGAGCTGTCTATATAGATAACTAAACATATAAGGTATCTATAAGAATATTCGATTGAAATTGCTTATGGATAAACTTTGCGAAAATAAACTTCACAACTCTCATACTTCTAGCCTCTTGAATAACGGGGCTCATGACATAGTAAGTAATTTGATGGGCACATACTCTGTAGGTAGTATAATTCTCATTCTAAATAATTATTTTACAAATAAATAAAAGGACGCCTCTTAGTGCTAAAACCACGCTAGGTATGTATGATGTTGCGGACCATCGAGGTAAAGTAGGCATTTAATCGGTTCCAAATGTATTTATTGTTTTTAATATTTCACAAATATTTTGTAATCGATACTTTAAAAGTATTCGTGACCTTATGTTGACTTATTTAATTATAAGATATCTACTTATTTTAATTTCCAGACTGTTAATTGTGTTAATTTTTGGAGTTATTAAATTAGAAAATATAAGTAAGCTTTTTAAGCTATAAGTAGGTATTACAGCTTATTAGATTTTGAGCCTAGAAATCCCATTCTTCTTTATAAAATCTATATTATAATCTAAAATACGTAGATACTACCTACCTATATTTCTACAAGCATATTTTATTGCCGGCCAGTAATGACAGGATTCCAACATCATTTATTTGTTCATCTTTAAAAAGCATGGCATACCTAGTATATTTTATGAACAGAGTACCTATACATGACGTAGATATTACAATCCATACTAATATTATAATTGCGAAAGTAACTATGTCTGCCTGTCTGTCTGTGTGTTACGCTTTCACGCCTAAACCATTGAACCGATTTTGATGAAATTTTGGGCAACAGCTAGTTAGTATTATAAAACATTTTAACTATTAGGCAATATCACATAAATATTAAATTTCACTATCGCCTGATTTATAATCACCTGATTTCTTATAGCTATGATGTCGTAAATAATGCATTGTCAGCAAAAATCATAGATATTTGTAAACTGCTTATACTAAGTTTGTTTGTTCATGACTATAAGTAAATTAGCTAGGTAATCATAGATGTAGACTGTAATGCTGTTACATATAATTTGTGCATGCTCAATGTTTTGTCATCTACCTATGCATATAATAAAATTTGAGTCTCTGTTTGTAATATTGAAATAACCGTTTTTTACTACATGTTTATGAATATATATACGGTACATACACCAAATGAAAATTTTTTACAATTTTTGTCTGTCTGTCTGTCTGTCTGTTTGTTCCGGCTAATCTCTGAAATGGCTGGACCGATTTTGACGGGACTTTTATTGGCAGGTAGCTGATGTAATAAGAAGTAACTTAGGTTACGTTTATTTTAGAAAAATTTTTTATTTTAGAAAAATAAAGTAATGTTGATCGACTGTTAGGCGGAACGAAGTTCGCTGGGCTAACTAGTTTTAAAATATATTTGGACCACATTGCCTTATACTATTTTGCCGCTTACGTTTTTACATAACATGCACTAGGTATTACTTACATTTATTACTAAAAGTTTGTTTAAAGTTAATCTAAAGACATAGTTTTTATACTTATCTATTACAATTCTTAATCTTTTTAATTTTTAGTATAAATTTATTACTGAGTTCCACCACAATGTCTTTGTGAATGGTCTATATACCGAGTTATATAAAATACTTTTTTGACGAAAGAGCATTGCTTGAGATGACGCAATTACGTAACTTAAATTCAGTGACAAATTGACTCATCATTATGTAATTGTATTCCTATGTGAAACTTCAATCTTAATTAGGTATTATATTTACAAACTAAACATTTTGGTATATTTAAACCCTCTTAAAATTTCCTCGACTGTATATGGTCTCTATCATCAGACCTGTAATGGCACATATAACCCATATGGGTTCAAAATTCTCATCATTAGAAATGAATTTAGTCCATACATCAAGTAATTATTGTAAATCGTTGAGGAGTTTCCTCGACTATCTATGGTCTCCAACGTAAGATCTGTAATGGCGCTTATAACCCATATGAGTGCAAAGTTCTCATCATTAGAAATGAATTAAGTCCAAACACCAAGTAATTGCTGTAAATAGTTAAGGAGTTCCCTCGACATCAGATCAACTCCGAACTTTCACTAAATAGTAGTGCCTTAAAATACTTAATGAAAAAAATAACAAATGCACTAGTCGCCACTGCGATTTTCGAAGGTTACCGTTGATTTCTCTAGGATGCCATCAACAGATTGGTTTCCTTCTTATGGTACCACTCTTGAAATATCTCCTTTCCAACAAAAAAATAATCATCAAAATCGGTTCATAAATGACGAAGTGGGTTAAAAAGACGCAAGTCTATTAAAATGAAAAGATGTAGGTATAAAATATAACACACATTGGTTTTACAGTTCACCTACCTATATAAAAAATACATACTTCTACATATCAAAAGAGAGTAAGGTTTTTTAACAAAAATATACTATTAGCCCGCGTTTCTACTCGGTTACTCGGGACGTAGTGTTCTCAAAAATCATGCTCTTTCCAGCAGGAGCACGATTTTTTAAAAGTAGATATGATATTAAATGATGATAAGATGATGATGATGCAGCTTGTTTTTTTTAATAAAAAGTAGGTAAGTATATCCGTTTTCAAATTCAACCAACTCTATAATTCATAACTGAAGATAATGTATAAGGACAAAAATGGATATTTTCGAGGTGATCACATTAAAGACTATGTATAAAAATTTACAAACAATTAATTAGCAAAAAAAAGTACAGGGTAAGGTAAACAAGCTAGTATTTGTTGTGGTTACTAAAGGAACAAACGACAATGACAGACATTGATAGAGATCACAAGGTTGAATGTGGTACGACCATCGCTCGGCCGCGCCGCCGCCCGGTGTGAAACAAATGCGGAGACGATGCCAATTTGCCACTCGTCTTGACAGACACTTGCCTCCATTATTTGTATAACGTTATACTCCACTAGAGCTATATTTGTTTTTGTACCCAATACATAAGTAGGCATCGACTTTTTAATTTATCTGATACAGTACTTCACAAAGTGCTTGAAGAAATTGAAGCTAGCGCCTGAGGTATATACGCGCATAACGGTATAGTTTTTTCATTTCATGCGAAAGATTTCCGCTGATGGACATAAACATTTACTACATAATAAATGGTAGAATTTCTCGATGTTGGCTAGTGTCATTATGCTGAGTGTCGTATTTGGGTTCGCTTTTCATCTGATACAAATATTTGTAAGATCCATCACCTACATAGAATAAAAACAAAGTGTCTTCCCTATCCCTACGTATGCTTAGATCTTTGAAACTACGCAATGGACTTTGAAGCAGAGTTTTTTATTAGATAGATTAATTCAAGAGGAAGGTTTAAATGTATATAATGGTTATGCTTAATATAGTAGAGAAACACTGATAAGTGTAGAGATTTCTAATGTGATGATGTAAATAAACACATTTTTTGCGCTTACATTGCAATCGCTGGCTGAACCCTACAAGATAGATTAAAATAATGTACTACATTATTATACACCTTAAAAAGGTCTACAAAAAAAAGAGTGTGTGTACTCATGTACACACGTACGAAGTTATACTCCTTTGGCGTAACAATCAAAAAATACCAAATAATAACACAACGCATACATACATAAATATACATAAATAGCATGCAAAAATAATGAAAAATCATAAAATATAATTAAAATAAAAGAAAACAAAAAAAATATTTATTTGATAAAAATGTAATAATTTATAATTTGCAATGTAAATAAATTATACATACCGACAGTTAACCTCAAATCTATAAATGCACTTAAAACAGTATATTAAAACCACTTTTATCACTAATATTCAAAATAAATATTTTTACTGATAAATGATCAATAAAATATATCTATCACCGTCATAAATATAATTGAATTGATATAAACGCCAATATATTTTTTATTTATTCACACTGATTATTTGTACTGATACGACACACAAAGGTTCGCAACTAACTGCAGGGTGTAAAAGGTTCGCAACTAACTTCAGGGTGTTGCTTTTTTCTGTCGGTGCGCGCGCGCATCGTAAAAATTCACTCTCATCATTTTTCCCAATCGCGCCAAAAGAAATATAACTTCAAAAAGTCCGCAATAGTATATGTCTGTCTCTCTTAGGGATAACTCACAATAAGTATTTTTATCTTTTATTTTTTACGAGAAATAATGGCTTATTAATGAAGCAATTTTAAGCAATACAGCATTAATCCTTATCCAACTAAGTACGTTAAATACTAATAATATGGCCCTTTACAGCATGTAATTTAAATAATTATTATCGAAGTTATTACAGATTTAAAATGCAGTGACATAGCGGTTGCGGCGGTGTCGGCCAGGGGCCAGCATTCTGTAGTAAATATACTACAGAATGTCTTTATACAACGTTCACTGCAGCTTTTTTTCTTGCAATGCTGATACTAAATATAGTAAGAATCAGCATTGCACCCGTGCAAAGCCGGGGCGGGTCGATGGTAAAAAAATAAATTAAAAACAGAAACACACAGGTACATAATTTAATATACATATATAAATAAAGTATATTAATTAATAAGTAAATATAATTAAAGTATATCTCAAACAATTTAGCCTAATTCTTGAAAATAAATGTATCAGAAATAGTAGCATCTAATGTCTCAAAACCTATCATTTTATAAGATTATAGGTACCACGTTCCAGTTAAGTGAATACCTTCTCAATTGTAGTGCTAGATTAATCTGTTCAATAATAATACACGTATATGGTATCTTGTCAGGCTCCAGACTGCCCGTAATTAAGGTTGCTAAAGTGGCCTTGGACAGAAGACATGATACAACCTGTAAGGTGGAAAAATGATAAAAATGACTTGAAAGCGATTAAACTTGTTGTAATGAATTACGGCATTGCAAGGACGCAGTAAAGTTGAATATTGCATCAGAATGGTTACGAACACGGGAAGGCAACGTTCGCGTGTGGAATGTTGGCGCGCGGCTGGAGCCAGCCTTTGCCTCGGCGCGGCCAGCCGGAGTCCGCGCGCCCGCGCCCTTTCCCGCCAGCGCTCGTGACTCATCACTCCACCTTATATCACCATACTGCGTACGTTGGGGAAATACGCGCTTCATTCCTTTGTGGAATGAAACAATTAATGGCCAATACCTTGAGGTCATCTTTAAATATTAGATCAATCAAAAAATTGGGTATTTTCCTTATATGCGTGAATCATAAAACTTTTATTAAAACTATTTACTTTCTAACATATTTTTTATTGTTGTGACGGGGACAAATTTTAAAAAGATTTTCCTTAGACCAAATATTGGTAAGTAAGTACCTACTTATAAAATTATATTGAGGTAAATCTAATATAGCCAAATAATAAGCTGACTATATAACAGGCAAACCAAATGTTATTATGTCTAAAAGTAAACCGTAAAAAGTCAAACCGAATACCTATGAGCAAAAACCTAACTACCCATATGAAATTTGACTAAAGTGCATTGTTTCTAAATCATGTCTTAGATGCTAAATGTTCCTTTTATTTAGACATTGACTCTTAAATAAGTTTTATTTTTGTTTTTCCTCGAATGATTCAAGTTGCTGTTTTTTATTCTTTAGCGGTTCTTCAAAGTTCATGACCTTAATTATTCAGGCACTAACCCTAACATCTTACCAGTATTATACGCAAAGCAATTTTATTTCTTAAGCAATATCTTGACGCAAATTTTCTGGAAAACTTCTTTAACATTACTTAAAAGGAACAGATTTTAGGGATGGACTCCACTACTTTGTAGTTATTAAGACTTTCTGATTTTATTACCCGGAAAATAGTAAAAATTGTTTTAAAACAAAAACAAATTCTTAAACGTACTTGCTGTGACTCCTATTTAATAACTTCAAGTACCTACCTATCACTCAAGTATAATTATCTAATTTGCAGGACCATAAAATCATGGAATATAATTAATTTGTATCATTAAATCATTATACATCTTATTAAAAATATATTCCATGATTTTAAATTAGGTCTTGGAAATTGGATTAATTGTACTTGAGTGCTAGGTAATAATACGTCCATGATACTTGTAACTAAAGTAAACTAAATTTAAAAGTATTATGAAATTAATACCTAAAGTTAATAACTTAAAGGCTGTCGCTCGTAGCTTCGCTAACGTTAACTTAACAATTTACACATTATATATTATAGCCAAATGACTTATTTTGGTGTATAAGCTATATTATTTTATATTACTAATAACAATTACTTAATAACAATTAATTAATTCACGCGACACGCGTCGTGCAACTGACGCCGCGACCCGTCACTCGCTATGAGTGTCGGGTCTCACAACAACTCATAGCTAACGAATTGTTGGCATTCATTCAACATGCCATCGATACAGTACCTATATTGTATGTAATTTATATTTATTAAAATTGTAATCCCGATGGTGCCCAAGATACAAGCACTATCTTAGTTTGGGACCAAAGGGAAACTACTACTACTATATTGTATATTGTATGTAATTTGTATTTATTAATAAATTGAATTGAATTGAATTGATACTATGGACGAGGTCAGCATTCTGCAGATCTGCATGTCCAACTTTAAGGAAGAAAGCAAGTCTGGCTGAAGTACAGTCCAAGCTGGAGGCGTCAAATACCACCATAAGTGAGTTACGTGCCGAAGTAGTGTTGTTACGCAGAGTTATTTCGACAAGTAAGTCACCCGAGGCCTCGAACGTAAACATGCGACGCGGGGCACAAAACACATCCATCGGCAGTTTTCAGTCGGTGAGCGCGTCATCAGTTACTGACACTGCAAGTGAGGCAGCGTGTGTCGCCGCTGTCCCTGTGTCGTCACCAAACAAGGTGAAACGTGTAGGAACGTCGACCACGAAACTTGCCTACGCCGACATTGTCGCTAATACAAAGCGGCAAACTACGAATCAGCGAAACTGTGAGCCTACTAAGATCATACAACAGAGGGCTCAAGAGAAGGGCAAGTGCGACAAGGACGGCTTCATAAAGGTGGAGATGACGAAGAGGAAGCCCACTTGTCGTAACCAGTGCGGTACCGGACTAGCAGGACCTAATATGTTACTACGTCCCGCAGTCCCAACAACGTTGCTGTACTTATCCCGGCTACACACCACATTACGAAGGAAGAGGAGATCGTACAGTACGTGCGAACCAAGACCAATTGCACTCTAAGAGTCGAGAGGTTAGAGTCGCGTCACAACACGAATTTTAAATCGTTCTTGGTTCGAGTGCCGACGCAATATCTCGAAACTTGTCTTCAACAAGAGTTTTGGCCGAAAGGTGTTGTATATCGACGTTTTTGTGGCAGGCTACACAACACCGCGCAGCTAAATATGAGGCCTAAATAATTTATGTTAATTAGTTTTAGTTTATATAAAATATGTATTAGTTTATAATTTTTCTTATGTATGTATTGGCATGTTATGGGCCTTAGATGCCTGAAATAAATGATTTATTATTATTATTATATTACTGGAAAGTTTCAGTGAAATCCATTCATTAGTATTTGCATTGAACATTCATTATATCCATATAAACTTTCGCGATTAAAATATTAGTACGATTTACAATTTTGGTCGAAAAATTATAGGTAATCAAAGCGACCCAACAAGTTATTGAAGTTTTTGCTGAGTAATAAAATACTGGTCTAAATCCTTAAATTTCATCAATACTATCATTAACTCTAAGATTTTTTATTGATAACAGTTCTGTTGTAAAATACGGGTGAATAGGCACTTTCGATCCTCCCTTTTGGTTTTTTCTCGTAGTATCCTTATTTAAAACTTGTATGTATTAGAAGAAATGAAACGTTATTGGAAATAATTTCTGTATATACCATTATCCTCCGTTCATAAAGACCAAAACCAAAAGGCGTCTTTTGTACTAAGTCTCTTCTACATTACTATAATTGCTCGATTTTAAGAATGACCTTAAAATTCATTCTTACCTAAATCACATTTATTATAATCATTTTAAGAATATACTTCTAACTCAGTGATATAGAAGCTCCGAAGCTCTAGAATGGTTCACAAGCTAGATTTGAGGTCGCCAGCAGTCTGTCCGATAAGAAGATGCATCATCGGCAAACTGGAGTGACATTGATTTCAGTCGTTCCTCAAGGTACTATTTTATCTCCTCTCTTATTTTAAATTTTTTTTAATCATATCTGTTCGCCGATGACTTACAGATTTACTCTCAGGAAAATTTTGACTGCTTTTCTGCTGCGGTCTACATGGTGAACAGAGACTTAGAGTATATCAGAAAGTGGTCTGACAGATTTGGGTTGACTGTTGATTAATATAAAAAAAAAAAATTGTAATCCTTGAAAGTGCCAAAGTACCATTGTTGGCAGCCAACGCCTAATGAACAGAATAGATAAGACTACCTTTCTACCAGTCGTATTTAATGGAAGTATCAAAGATTTGTCAGTCAGCATAAAATATTAATAATAATTCTCTAACACGAGTAGACCCGTTTTATAAATATAGTTATGTGTAAAAATCGTGTGAGTTTAAAATATTTAAAATATTTAGGACTTTACATAGACACCAACTTAAAATTGGAGAGCTCAAGTCACTCATATCAGCCTTAAAGTCACCGGTACCCTGTGCACTCTTTATAGGCTAAAGAACTTTCTTCCTTATAAGACCAAAGCAATGCTTGTGCAGATTTTGATCTTTCCTCTAATCGACTACGAGTATAGAAATGAGTGCTATTTTGACCTGAATGCAGACCTACTTAACACATTGGATCGTCTTCTCAATAACTGCATTTGATTCATATTCTGTCCTCGCAAGTATGACTATGTGTCTATTTATCGTTCCCAATTGAACTGGCTTCTCATTCGTTAGCGTCGTAATCTGCGCGTATTTTCAACACTTTATTCGATCTTCATGAATCCTAATAATTCTGGAGATCAGGATTGCTACTAACCGTGGCTCGTTTAAGGCAAAGGTTCGAACACTCTTCTATACTGTTATACAAAGCGGCAGAGTTTGTTTGTTTGTATTTTTGAACGCGTATCTCTATGTATGTTAGTAGTATGTATGTTGGTGTTAGTATGTTTGTATCTCTGAAACTATAAGTTGGATTACAAAAATTGTTTTTGCGTATGATAGCCTAGTTTGTGAGAAAGACTATAGGTTAAGTAACATCATGCTACTGACGACGTGAGCAGAGCTGTAAGCAAAGACGTGGATGAAACCGCGCTGAACGCGCGCAGAAAGTTAGTAATGAATAAATTTGCAGAATCAGCTCCATTTTTTATACTCGTAGTATAGTGTAACTATTATTTATTTTAATATAATATTGTATGTGTTCAATATTTTATTATCATGTTTATAGTAGGTATATTTAGATTATTTTAATAAATTTTAATCTACTAACTCAATTTATTTATTAATTCTATAAATCTTGATTAATTAAAAAATTCTACAGCTCAATCTTTCGCCTACTATATTTCAACTCTGCATCACGTATGGGTTGACAGGTAGAAAATGCTCTTGGCATTAAGTCCGCCTGTATAAATACTGTATGTGTACAAAGTTTTATTAAATAATAAACAAATCTATTTATCTATATATAACTACTACACAAAACAAAATAAGATATATCAAGTTTCTTTGCTATAGAACAAAATCAGTTAAGGTTAGGTTGGTTGTTTAATTTAGGTAATTCAATGTGTGTGTGTGTTTGTGAGTGTGTGTGTGTGTTTGTGTGTGTGTGTGTGTGTGTGTGTGTGTGTGTGTGTGTGTGTGTGTGTGTGTGTGCGCGCGCGCGTGCGTGCGTGCGTGCATGCGTTAGTGTGTGTGTGTTTGTTACCACGATTTCGATAAAAATTGTTATGTAGATTAACTGTAAACGGATGGCAAAGTTTGTATGAAACTTATATAGTTACTTTAGATAGTAGGATTTCTAAATTACTAGAAAATACCTAGTCATTTTTACAGAAATTGAATTTCATTAAAATTTTTTGAACAACTCTTACAAAGTGGTGAAATAGGGGTGTTAGTTTGTATGGAAAATCTTTTATTTTTAAAACTATCGACTCCAAAATCCCACAATTTTATTATACTCTTTACTAAAATTAGTTAGGCACCATTTTTTTATATTTAGAAAGTGTTTAAAAACTACTCTTAATAAGTGGAAAATAGAAGTCACAAGTTTGTGTAAAATTTCGTCAGTTTTTTAATAGCGGGTGAATAGAATAAATTACACACCATAGAGACGGATTATACTGATTATTAGGTACTGATACAATGTAATATTGCCATAAAATCAAACAGACAATAATTTTATACAGGCACATTAGGATCTCTGAATTTTCACGCGAATGATGTCGCGGGCAACAGCTAGTTATAATTATAACATGAAGAGCATTTGTTGGCTGCCACATCAAAAACTCTAGGTACCTACATCAGTGCTATCTTACGAACAATCAACAAACTTTAAATTATTTCAATTAAACTTCGAGTACCTGTTCTCGTTTTGTACTTTCTAACCATAATGAACCTGGAAGAAGAAGAACTATTTATGCTGCGAAGATAAAAATGTGTAGCAAGTCTCCCCTAATCAAAACCCGTTATGAAATTATAGTCTAAAAAATCTATTGAATGTTTGCTATTTTTTCGTGTTTATATATTATTATTGATTATATAATCAATTATATTTAAACACTTTTACACTTCAAACTACTTTAACAAATAATTGAATAAATAAAATTAAAACTTACGAAATTAATTGTGCACGACGCTAAACACAAAACCATTTTCCATGTATAGGACTATCAAATTTTATAGATATCACTATTATATAAAGTTTTTGAGTGTCATATTTATTTAAATATACAGACGTCATTCGCAGAAAGGACCCATTGCCCCTATTTTTTGTTCATAGACATAATATGCACGACGCCGCGGTAGCGATTTTAACCACTTCCCTTACATGTCACGAATGATTTGAATTAACCACTACTAAATTTCAAAAGTTAATCAAAGAGTTTACGAGTACGAGATCCGTCCTCAGTAAAGTGTAAGAAATATTTACAATCTTAAATTCTTAACCATGGTATGGAAATCGTTTAACAGTATCATATAATACAAAGTAAAGTAGTTGATTGCCAAGATGGCGTATGTAGGGTTCACGAAAGGTCTATGGATTCGAGAATTCAATTAATTTTGAATTAAGTTTTTCTACCAAACTGAGCAGTATCAAAACGAAGGCTTTCTTTATTACCGATAGTGGCAGAGGGAGTCAACAGCCTACCTGATGGTAAGTGATAACTGTCGCTCATGGACGTCTTCAGTATCAGGGACTCTGTGAAGCTGATGCCTTCCGTGAAGGAAGTAGGGTAGGTGTAGGAAATGAGGACGGTGAGGACTTTCCTATTTTATGATCTCAACTGAAGCACTGGAATGGTTCTCAAATTATCTTCAGAGACGCCAGCAGTCTGTTCGCCTTGGTGAATCTTCATCAAACTGGCGAAATCTCAGCGCAGGCGTTCCTCAAGGCGGTATTCTCTCTCCTTTATTATTTTCAATATTTATAAATCTTGTAACCCTAAACCTTCAGTGCTCGTATCATCTGTACGCCGATGACTTGCAGCTTTACGCACAAGAGAGTGTTGATAGAGTACATCTGGCTGTTAACAAAATAAACAGTGACCTAGATACCATCAAAGCCTGGTCGGATAGGTTTGGCTTGATGGTTAATCCCAACAAATGTCAGGCTATCATTGTTGGCAGCCAACGCATGATTAATAAAATAGATTTTTCTGCGATTCCACCAGTAGTATTTGACAGTTCAGTAATAGCACTGAGTCCAGCGGTCAAAAACCTTGGCTTGTACATTGACTCGACACTGAACTGGCAAGCTCAAATAACAAATGTTAGCCAACGAGTCACCAATACTCTTCGTGCTCTCTATCGCTTGAAAAATTTTCTTTCAATAAAAATCAAGGTTATGCTTGTACAAACTTTAGTCCTTACAATAATTGACTATGGTGACGTGTGCTATCTTGACCTGAATGCAGATCTTATCAATAAGCTAGATCGTCTTCTTAATAACTGCATTCGATTCATTTGTAACCTTCGCAAGTATGACCATGTGTCTTCATTTCGCTCACAACTAAACTGGTTGCCTATACGTCAGCGTCGATATTTTCGTACTCTTATTACTCTCTTTTCATTTCTAAAGTCTTCTTATACTCCTTCATACTTAACGAACTATTTTGAGTATTTACATATGACCCACGATCGCAATCTTCGCTCTTCAAATAATCAAATACTCTTATGCCCTTCACATAACTCTAATTTCGTTGGCTCCTCTTTCTGTGTTCAATCTGTTCTTCTATGGAATGCGCTCCCTCCCGAGATCAGGATGTCCACAAACCGTTTGACATTCAAGATGAGGATGAGACAGCTCCTTGCAAAAATTTTGGCAGAATCATCACAATAGCTTAGTATTTATTTATGTATGTATATATAGATATTTATTTGTTGTTAGGGTTATGTATTTATATACTTTCTTTATATATATCTTATACTTATATGTATCAAGTATTAATATTTTCAGTTTGATTACTACTTCAAATGCACCTACTTTGTTTTATCTCTGCATCACCCTGTGAGGTTGACTGGTAGAGAATGCCTTTGGCATTAAGTCCGCCTATATACTCTGTATATGAAGTTATAAATAAAATAAAAAAATAAAAAAAAGAAAAGGGAGAAAATTGAGCCAACGGCGGCGCTCTTATTTACTTAAGGAAACGCAATAGTATAAATACTAAATACCTACTACTACTCTTACGTCGAGCTTCTATGACCTCTCATAGGTACTTTAGGTAGTAGGTACTTCCCCGGTCGATCTGGCCTTTTCATGCTGAAACCAGCAAAGATCTACTACCGTAAAAAAATGTGCGCTGTTGGAATTGTGCCCGGAAGGTATATGTCAATAGACATCTGATCTTCTTTACAATAGAAAACATGAATGATTTAATTTAAAACTTATCATGAGTTCACAGAGTTATTTAGGCATCATAACGGGAATGTAATTATGTATGTCAACTTCGAGGTAAAAGACAACTTAATGCTATGCTTATTAAATTATTTAGGTATTATTTAAATGTGATAAAGCGAGCGAATCGTACGGCATTATAATAATGAGTCACCAAAGTATGTTTGAAACTACGCACACGTAACGAAGATTGTTACATCATAAGTAACTACAATTAGGTATCTGTAATAAAACGTAGCAGCGTCATGTCACCTTGTTACACTGTAAATTATAATACAATCTAGATTCGATTTACCACGCCTGATTCATATCACAGCTCGCTATTTAACAAATTCAGTTTGAATGTTATGCATTTTATTTTATTTGCAAGTCTTTAATGTACCCTGACAGAACTAAACCTAATGAAAAGTAACATTAGACATATCTTACATTATATTAGTAATTTACTTACAAAAATGATAAATTATACCCGCTTTTTTAATGTAATTAGGTATTTAATTAGTTTCAGTATACGTTTTTGAGACGATAATCAATTTTTATATCTACCTACGAAATGTTAGTAACAAGAAAACCCCATACCCAATTTACGTTGAGATTTAGTAATAAAACTGATGACGCTCCTTTAATTCTTGTAATCGTGATATGTCTTATATACAAGTTGTATTTTCATTGGCTGAATCATTAGTACGAGTAACTCTACAAGTGTCAGGATTGAGCTCTAAGTAACGGGCACGGATGTGGTTAGTCGGGATCACCGATATATTCTGTTGGTTCTAAACATTATCGATTTTATGGCGCGGCAGATGGCCGGGCTTGGTGCCCGAGACCGTCTGCAACCCTCCCGCTCGCTGCACCGCCGACCTCTCCTCACCCCCGATTGAGATTTATCCTCCCAAAACATCCCCTGCACAAGAATGGTTATTCGATTTATATTGAGTTTCCGCAATTTCTATTTAGAGGGTTCCCAAAACGAAGTAAGCATTTGCGCGACGGATTTGGTTTTCCTTTGTAAATAAAATTCGAAGGGCATGTCACCGAACGTCATTAATAATAACAATGGGTAATGTTAGTGGCTAATTTCCAATCGCTGCTTGTGCCATCTGCCAGTATTATATTTAATCTTATTTGTTTTATCAATTAATAACAAATAATAGGTTGGCAGTATTTTTGTTTGTTTAAGATATTAAGTACCAGTCTAACTGCGCGAGTACTCTGTAAACATAGTGGTAGCTGTAATTTTTTTCTATCCAATTTTAAAAACTATGCGAAAATTTTTACTAACAAGTATTTTTTATATTTATCAGAATTGCATTTAAAATAAAATTTATTTCAACCTGTAATGTCACAGAAAAATCACAATTCTAATAAAACACTATCAGCATAATGTAGAATGAATGTAAAAACATAACCATTGTGCCAAATAAAATGATCTTAGCTAGATCACAATTAAACATCGTGGCGCAAACGAAAATATTTCAATTTGATTGCAAGCATATCTCTTCTGAAATACCGTAGTAAAATTAAACGAGAGCCAATTCCAAAGTCCGCAATGTATATTCTCAGGGCCGTGAAAAACGAATAAGGTTATATTCCATTTTACATAATCTGTGTCTAGACGGAAGCTGGCCACGCAGATCCGACGGTTGGTGTTCTCTTATTGAGTACGGAGTGTGCGGACTCCCAGGTCGCTACTTGAGCCCGGGATTTGCATCCTACATGTTTGTTTGTGAACTTCGAATGAGTTACGAGCGATTTTCATAGTTCCATAAGTACCTTTATCCAGGTGGGCTTGTAATGTTATTACTTACTATATTTTTTAGTTTGTTTACAAAAGATTGATGCGCATGCTCTTGAATGAAGGATATATGTATACGGGTATTCCACGATTATAAGCAAATATATGAGCATTATTTATTTATGAAACATAAACGGGTCTATAATAAAACTGTATGCATACAACTGTACTATGGAATTGAAAATGAATTTATCATTATGACATACAACGAGATATAAAACGACAGACTGATCTTTTATCAATAAAACCTCGTAGTCTACCAATCTTGTAGGTGAAGGTGTGAGGGCCAAGATGATATTAAATTAATCTGCTTCCAATAGACATTTTAAGTCTATAAGGAAAATATGTGATGATGATAAAAAAAATGTTGCCTATAATATTACTCAACTCTACCTAAGTAGGTATGCAGTTAGTAGAGTGGTGATGACCATCCTTGTTGCACAACATTCATATAATTATATACTTTTCTATTTTAGGTTAAGCGATCACAGTCAAGTGGCGCATGGCTGCAATCTTATCACAGGACGCTGTATGTTGAATATATGCCTACGAAACTCCTGCGATAGTTTGACGGATATCATTCGATTGACTGATTGTGCTATTGAAATACCATGTACGATCGCTAAGATTTAAGCTTTACTAGTGGATGATATTGTACATAAAGAAACGAAGTTAAAATCAATATCATATGCCCATTCTGTCTCTAAATAATAATACAAGAAAAAGTTACAACAGCTTTCGGTCTGTTGATGAGTAGAGCCGCGTCAATGTATCATGTTTCATTTTGTCAACGAACCGCTCTCTGTCCATTTCTCATTAATTCTAATTACGCTCAAATGTTTAGGGTTTCACAGGGATCGTTATATAATAAACCCTTTGAGCTTAAAACACATTAATTTTCATTATTACAGCTAAAAATTTATAAATTTACATTTTAAGCAGTGCGTACTATTTGTATTTGATTGCATAGGTACGTCTATGTTCTTTAGCAGTTAGGAAGAGGCTATCCAATATTTCTATATTTTTTTAATTAAATTTGGTTGTAATAAAGTTCGTTTTAAAGAGATCGCTTTTAGCGAACGAATTGTATTGATGTGATCGCAATCGCAGGGACGGATATAAACTGTTTTAAGAATTGCATATAGTTCGGACGCTGTAAGAAGAGTTTATGAAATGGTCGTATGAAGCGTGAAGTATTTAAGTACGTTGCATGCTATTTCATAAACTCTTTTGTTTTTATTTTTATTATTTATTATTATATAATTTTTATCATTTTAGTTAAGATTAAGTTTTGTGATTATTTATTATCATATCATTTCTTTTATATTTTGTAATATGTTGCGTGCAATAACTAATATCCTATGTGTAAGTATGTATTATTATAAAAAAACTGTAACTATATGGTTATAAAAAATATCATCTATTAATATATCTGTTGTTTATATAAAATTGTGTTAAAGGCGGCGAATATTTAAAGCCTGAACGAAAGCCTATCTTAGAAAAGGCAATAATTTAATTTTTATGACACTGATGCACAATTCTCAATTACAAAACTATAATAAATACTTGTATAATAACTGCAGCTTGTGTCTGAACTTAATATATATAAATATATTAAGTTCAGACACAAGCTGCAGTTAGTGTTATTAATTAAAAGTGCAATTTATAATGAAATAAAACTATATAAGTCATAACTTCATTTGATGTTAAACTCATAAATTAATTGACAAATTCCAATTAAATGATAAATTCTTGATTATTACATTTTTTTAGTTATTTTACTTTCTTTAGTCTTTACTTTCACGCTATAGTTAGCGTGTGGTTTTATAGGTAGCGTATGCAGTTTTTAGCAACAGTGGACGTGACGATTTTCGTTTGTTTTAAAAATAATTATGATTTTTATTTATCATTGTTTTCTTCTACACATGTACCTAATTGTGAAACCTTTCAAGCACTTCGGCTTTCTTAGTTTTCTTGAACATTGCTGATTTTCTAGTAACGAAGAAAACATTATAACATTTGACTTTTAAAAAAATATAAATCTGAACTAGCGATATTGGCTACGGGATGCCTTGAGCAGACGTGATAGTCAATGCTTATTTGCTGATACCATTTCTGTATGAGAAGTTTGTACAGTGGCAATATAAAGCACTGGAACGAAGACGACAGAAAGTTTAAAAAAAAACTGGAGTGATAAATTCGCGTGAGTACTACACAAAATATAATAATTACTTACGCAGGACTCGCTGAGCACTTTTTGTACTATAGTGTTACATTTAGGTTTCCCATCGATGTTTTCAGTCACCTTAAATCGAAAATCTCGAAGACAAACTTGGTAAGTAGATAGTAGATATAGAGAATATATGACTGTAAAAGTCACATTAGTAGTAAACATGTCATGCAAAAATAATTAGATAAATGGTTCTTAAATAA
This sequence comes from Parascotia fuliginaria, assembly GCA_963082885.1. NCBI lineage: Eukaryota > Metazoa > Arthropoda > Insecta > Lepidoptera > Erebidae > Parascotia > Parascotia fuliginaria. Next base: position 10,366,282 of record OY720174.1, on the reverse strand, counting down.
CATGTTTAAATTAAAGTACAGCTATATCATTAAATTCGAACAATAAATTGCGACACCAAATAATGTTTGTTTGCCCACTAAAACAAAGACTGTCTTCTGAGAAGTACACGAACCGCACATTTGGTAATGGTTTGTACTTCCGCTTGTTCCCATACGTTTTTAGTGAGCCCTCCTCGCGTCGTATGGAGTTCAACGAATTAATTTAGCCAATGAAAAACTCAACCAGGCTCAGTCAACGGGACGGCTTGTCTCATTAAATTGAACGAACGATACAAGCCACCAGTGTGTAACTTGTCACTTCTTTATACTTTTATTATTTATTAATGCAATGCTCAATCGGGCAATGCAATAGCATTAACATTTCCATGTGGGTATAGAGAAATTGTTTCTTGCTAATTTAATTAATAAAAAATAATAGTTTAAGACACACCTTAAAAAACTTTAATACGCTTAACGAAAATCGGTTACGGTTTCAACACGAATTAATTTCAAAAAAATATAGGAAGCTTAGATAATTATATTTCATCTAAACTTCCAAACAATACCTCATAGTAATCAACTAAATGGTTTGGGAATTATAATTACAATGTATCTCTTCTACAACATTAAAATCTCGAATTAAAACCAGATAATTTTAGTTTAGCATAGAAAACAGTGCAATGATAAACTTCTTTTTTTTTGTAGTCAATTACTTTAAGATAGATGTCGTATATCCAAACTCTGAGCTTTCGTAACCTCTGCACACCGTCATCAAATCGATAGTAGGTAGAAGATTGTTATCAAAATTGACGACAATCATTAACTTTCGACAGGTAAATCACAGGTAAATAATAATGAAAGGCCTTTTTAAGCATCACCTCTAGACATTAAGACAAACACACCTTCCAAATTTCAAGTCGCTACGACCGGGAACAGCGGTTTAGGCTGTACATTGTCTGTCAGTCAGTCAACTTTATAATATGTATGGATTCCTATTCTCCTTAAGTCAATATGGCCGGTGCTAAAGTTAAAGACTCACTGATTATCAACCTACTCTTGATATGGAAATACGAAAGTCTGGCTCGTAAAAACCCGCGCTTCATTCAAACATTCTTTTTTTAGAAGATTTTTGATGACAATATTCGAAAGTATACGGTATTTTTGTGCAAAACGATCATGGGTTTTCTGTAGACAATTATCGTATCAGTCGTATAGTTATATCGTATACCGTACACGGCGATTAGGTTGCGCGTGAACCATTTATGGGCGAAGATTTATTGGAAAGCTTAGAACTCTACTGCGACGGCTTTTATTATCCTACCCGGCCTGCGCTAATTAAAGACAGGTAAATTAGCATCACTCCTAACAGCAAAACTAGCTTCCGTGTACTAATATAACGAAAAGTAGTGTAACTTACTCTCAGACTAATTAAAATCCTCTTAAATATTTCCAACACAAAAATCCCTGAGCCAGATTGTATCAAATGTGGGCGTATTATCTTCATTTTTATCGATTTATCTATCAAACTATACAACATATTTAGACAATTATTTAAAAAAAAATGAATTATAGTGGGAATAGACGATATTATCAGCCTGAATTATCTACTACTAAATACCGCCCTCACGATTAATCTGGAGCGATTTCCATTTTTATTTATACGACTAGGTGACAATCAAGCATACGGCCCGCCTGATGGTAAGCAGTTACCGCTACATAAGGACGCTTGCAACACCAGGAGCATCAAAGATATTAGAAAAATGTTCTAACTTCCTTAAAAAATAAAATATTAGTAACGAAAGAAGTGAAAACACTATTTTGCTGAGTCGTTTGTTTTTTTTTTTAACATTAGTCCATGCCCCTATCATTTCATATCGATTCAAGTGTAAACTTATATATTTTTACGTCGTTTTTGTTTTAATAGCCTACTAAAGTGACTCGACTCTGCCTTTTTGGTTTGGTGGCCTTCACTATGTAGCTTAGTGAGATGCTTTTTAACGCCTCGCTTAAAAGATCGAGGATTATGATAAGACGGAAACACATGCGCTGGTAAAGAGTTCCAGGCTTTAATTGAGCGACAAAAGTATAAAGTGCTGAACCGTTTGGTTCGAGACCCTTTAGATTCCACTGCAAAAGAGTGGCACTTCACTCTCGCACGTGTCGTACTGGACAAAAGGGAAGAGGGTGGGATTCATTTAAACAAAATAAATTTTTGTTTCTTTCTTTTTCGTTCCCAAAGAAAAAGACCTAAACTGTAATAACTTCGCAATTTAAACTTATTCCGAATGTATTTTCTGAAAATGTATGTATTTAAGCTTTGGAGATTAACCAGAACGCATAAAACAATGAAAATAATAACTTGCAAAATAAGCTTCATTTGAATCATGGTACACGTGTAGAAATAAATGCCCATGTGTATATTTTTATAAAAAAATATTACACAAATCAAACTGAAATAAAAATAATTAATTAATGCCTAAAAATATCACAATTCCTTATAAAAATCAAACCAAAGAAAAACTAAAGTTAAATGTCGAAAAATGTTGGCAGAGACAATATTTGGTGGTTTTACCACGCAATAAAATTAAAATGACTCATTCGCTCGATTTAAATCCACTTATCCAAATGCCAAAATGTTCATAATTTTCAAAGATCATTTTTTAATTTATTAACTGTTAATTGACCTAATTTTCATCTTTTACATTTTGGACCCAAATGTAATCATAATTTCTATTTTTACATTTCAGTGAGGAGCTGCTTACGAAAGATTAAAACCCACTATAATAATTTGCTAAAAAATCTTCAATTAATAGTACCTACCTAAAAGTAATAGTAAGGGGGTCCAAATTACATCTATCGGACCCCAAGTCAACTTTACCTGCACGTGATATCCCCTGCCAACCAGCGAACGAGGCTCTGACGAAAAACATGGGCAAAAATTGCGACTATTTAGCTACTGCAATGCGACGGCCCCGAGTCCCCGGCCACTAGATTTTGTGACAAAATCTAGTGGGGTGAGGGGTGCTAAGAATCACCGGGAGGCGAAACGATTTTTAAAAACAATGACCTAGGCGATGTATAGTGGACGCAGTCTACGGCAGAACGAGTATTTACCGGAACTCGAAGTAGAACTAGGAAAAATCCGGTGGCACGTTTTGGGTCTTAGTAAGGTCCAAAAAGAGGGAGAGGAAACACTAACACTCCAATCGAGCCACCTGTTTTACTATCGAGGAGAAGATATTCCTTCCCAAGGCGGCGTAGGTTTCCTAGTCAGTAAAGTCCTCACTAATAACATTTAGAAGATCTTCAGTGTGTCGACGAGGGTTGTGTATCTTATCTTGAGGCTCTCTGAGCAATACAAGATGAAGATAATAAAAGTTTACGCACCCATGTCGACATATCCGGAAGATCAAATTGAAGCTATGTATGAAGACATAGCCAAAGCCTTACACAACAACACAAAGGCTCACTTATGTGTTGATATGAGGGATTTTAATACCAAAGTAGGGCAGCATACGGGCATTGAAACTGTTTTGGGGTCACATAAGTGTGGTAGCAGAAATCCCAAGGGACAATAAATGCTAGTCACTTTTTTTGAGAAGGAAGGGTTTTTTCAGATGAATTCTTTCTTTCAGAAGAAATCCCAAAGAAAATGGACTTGGCAAAGCCCCGACATCACTAAAATGAAATTCACTTCATCATGACGAACAAAAGGCGCATATTCAGGGATGTCTCTGTGATCAACAGGTTTAACGCCGGAAACGATCACCTATTGGTTAGGGGCACTCTGAATATAGACTTAAGAGCTGAAAAATTAATTAATAATTTTAAAGCTTGTTATCTTTTGTATATCGCCTCTGGGCAGTAAATAAATCTTTTTCTTTCTTTTCTTTCAAAGAAACGGCATGATGAGGTCCGTACTGAGACCTTCAAACAAACCATATCTGGCTTCGAATAGTTTCAGTTAGAGCCAAAGTTTTGAGTTTTGATGCCCTGAAACTAGAAAACACACAGGACATTGACAAGTACCTAGACAGCGTGTGGTTAAAACCATTAGGGATACGGGCAAACGGTTCTGCGAGCGAAAAAGTATGGGCCAAGATTCGCGACTATCAGCTGAGACTTTTACTCATTAGTAAGAGACGTGCAATGGTACATCATTCTTCAGAGCGAATGGATTTGTCTAAGCTCATCAAAAAAACTAATACGGTGGGACCTAAACATGCACACACACAATCAAGCAAAATAAAAGTCTCGAAGAGTTCGAGCAAAAACTGGGCAAAGGCCACTTAAGACAGAGAATGGAGAAATCCTCACGTCTCAACCTCAAGTTCTCGCTGGAGTCGAAGAATTTCTACGGAAAACTGTACTTCTCTAACGTCGCACCAACCTCGCCATCTTACCAAGGCCGGAAAGCCACGCTGACCCGCCACTTTACCTATAAACTACCAGATATCAGCCTAGAGGAGGTCAAGTTCGCCCTTGGACAGCTGAAAAATGGGAAAGCCTTAGGTGAGAACGGTGTTACGACGGAGCTCTTGAAGTCGGGCGGCAAGCCTGTGCTGCAAGAGCTTCGAAGCTTATTTAATTCTGTTCTTCAGAGCAGAAGAACCCCAAAGGCATGGAGCAGGAGTATCGTAACACTCTTTTTCCTAAATGGAGATAGCACTCTTTCGAAAAACTACAGACCTATCTCATTCCTGAGCCATGTCTATAAGCTGTTCTCAAGGGTCATCACGAATCGACTTACTGGAAGACTTGACGAGTTTCAGCTTCCGAAACAGACCGGATTTATGCGGCGGATTTTGCGGCGGATACACTATCGGGCAGTTCATATAAAAGACAGAGGAATACAACGGGAAGTTGACTGTCTTGTTATAATGGACTATAAACAGGCTTTGAATCTGTAGAGATCTAGTCTGTCATGGAGTCCTTGCAGAGGTGCCAAGTTGACTGGTGATATATCAGTGTGCTGAAATGCTTAAACAGCAATGCCACAATATCCGTCCAAGTACATGGTCGTCCGACAAAACCTATCCAACTACACAAAAGAGTGAGACAGGGAGATGTCATATCCCCAAAACTGTTCACAGCTGCGTTGGAAAATGCTTTTAAGACAATAGACTAAAAAAGACGTGGCAATAACATAAAAGAAGGAACGCATTTCGCACCTGAGATTCGCAGATGACATTGTCATAATGGCTGAGACCCCGCAGAAGCTCCTAGGGATGCTGAACTACTTAAATGAGTCCACCCAACGAATCAGTCTGCGGATAAACTTAAACAAAACCAAGACCATGTTCAATGATCACGATACGCCGCAACCAATCATCGTTAATGATGAACCTCTCGATGAGGTTGAATCCTACGTCTACCTTGGATAAACACTACAACTAGGTAAAAAACAACTTTGAGAGGGAAATCAACTATCGACTTTGACTTAAGGATTCAGTTGGGTTGGGCAGCGTTCCACAAACTCCGTCAAGTCTTTACGTCTCAGGGCACGCCACGGTGGTGGCGGTAAGTCCCATCCTCGAGGAGTGGCTGGAGAGGAGGCATGGCGTCCTCACGTTCCGGCTGACACAGGTACTCACCGGTCACGGGTGCTTCGGCACGTACCTGTGTCTCATAGACCGGGAGCAGACGTCCGTCTGCCACCATTGCGGGGTCTGCCCGCGCGACACGGCGCTCCACACGCTCGTGGAGTGTCCAGCGTGGGCGGACCAGCGCCGCGACCTAGTTGCGGCGCTCGCGACGGCCCAACTCTCGCTGCCGGGTGTGGTTCTGTCCATGGTCCGCAGCGAGAGGGCTTGGGAGGGAGTCGCCTCCTTTTGCGAGCAGGTAATGCTCGCCAAGGAGGCGGCCGAGCGGGAGAGGGAGCGGACCACCTTGCTCCCCGCCCGTCGCGCCCGCCCCGGGCGTCGCCGTGGGGCGCTCCGGGATCTCCAGCCACCGTAGGAGGATGCCTGCGGGCGGCGATTGGGCAATCGCCGCTCGAACAGCACAGGCCCGAGAAGGCGGCGTACGTGTTCCACGAACGCCTCTCGATGGAGGAAGGGGGCTAGGCCCCCCAAATCAGACGGGGCCCGTGGCCTGTCGGGGTCGCGGATGAATGCGCGAGCGTCTCCCGTGTCCCTGACACTCTTGCCGTCTGGAGGAACACCGTGGGTTTAGTCGGTATGCTGGCCGCGCTTTGAGTGCGGTCGGAGAGTCCGACATAACCCCCCGCCTTGCCCGGGCGGGTGCGTATGCGTAATGCATTTCCCAGGTAAAAAAAAAAAAAAAAAACAGTCTTTACGTTGTCCATACCGCAAACCCTAAAGACCAAGGTGTTTGAACAGCGCGTTCTGTCTACAATGACCTATGGTTCTGAAACGTGGACATTCACAAATGGACTGGTTCATAAGTTGAAAGTCGCTTAGAGAGCTATGGAAAGAGCTATGCTTGGTGTTCGTCTGATCGATAAAATCCAACAAATAAATCTAACAATCGCTGGAGCGGAAAGGTTCTGGAGTGTAGACTGCGTACAGCGAAAGGTAGAGTAGGACGCCCACCGCTAGATGGAGCGACGACTTATAACGGGCAGCTGGCAAAAACTGTATGCTAAAAGCCGGAAATCGGGCAAGATCGAGGCAGAGGTCTATGTCCAGCAGTGGACTACCGCAGGCTGATGATGATGATGATGAAAAGTAATCATCAGACACAGTATCTTCGCTGTCTAGAATTACTTCTAAGTAACAACACTTTTCTGATTGTAACTGTCAAAACTCCTCAATTAGTAAAAATTGCTTCCCCTTCTTCAATATTTTATAAGTTTTGTTTAGCCACTAACTTTTATAACGACACTCTATCAAAAATTTTAGATGTCTGTACGAAGTAAAATGTTTCAAATTTTAACGTAATTTTTTTATGCTTTTCGAATAATATACGATTAAATGACGCAAACACGGTTTATTATGTAGGTAACTTAAGAGCAAACTATTGAAATAGAAGTACTTGCCAATTTTTTTTATTTAATTATTTGTCCTAGAAATTTGGAACGGCCTCAATTCACACTTGACTCAGTGTTCAAGTGATGATTCAGTTTCAAGTTGCCAAAAACAGTTATTTACATGATATATATTTAACCTATAGGACGGTGAAATGTTATATTATATAGACAAAAACAGTTATACAATCATATAATTATTAATGTTAACATCGTTCACTGACTCAATAAAAGTAAAAGAACCCTGATTTGGTCTCTATTTTAGACTCATTCGCAAATCAAACTCAAGAACTCAGGATAGGCACTGGGCAGTGATGTTTTACTAATGACTAGATTTACGAGCTCGTCGCAGAAAAATAACTATAGAAGTCGGACTCGCTCGTTAGCGCTATGTTAATTCTAGCACATTACTATCTCAATTCCAGGCAGATCTCATGTAAAGGATACGCAAGTTCTATAATTCTTTTAAAAGATTTTAGAAACCATATTACGCGTCAGATTCTATAAAACAAATCTTTAATACACTTATTTTTAATCAATTAAAATGTCTTCAGTATGCAAGGAGACAGTATATCATCTGTAACTTTTTGTTTAAAATCTGCTTTTAAGCACTCCGCACTATTGAACAATCTTTGTGTCTCGAGGTACTTTAGAATCATATAATTTAACAACAAAGAAGATCTATAATTTTCGAGAATAACAAAAATTTGGACACAAATGCACTAATATTCCGAGTCCCCAAGGCCACTGTCTTTTGTATTCAGGAAAAATTAAAAACTACCTATTTTAAAGTTTCGACTGTTCTCTAATTTTCTTAAAGCACAGTGACTACACCCAACTTTTCAATGTATGTAAGTTAATCGTATAACTGTACTGAAGATACGATCCACGCTTAACCGAACTATAAAAAAACCTAGTGATTCAATCAGTTAGTGATTTTTGAGTGTTATAATAGAACACTTTGACAAATTGTCTTACAATGCAAGGACAAACAAGAGGATATTGTATTTTTTACTCTATCCAATGATTTGCTTTTATTTGTGATGATATCATTGATATCCAGTGAAGCGGAACGATCATTCTTAAGGTTCCATCGCGCTACAGCTACAGTCGTAAATTAAAATAAACTTAAAAAACAACATTATTTTACTAATACCTTGTTCACTTCTTATTACAAGGGTTAGCTTTTGTGCTATATTTTTGTAAACGGTAAGGCTTCCTGTAAATAAAAATATAAAACAATATAATAATAAAACTATTACTAAATCGCTTTTTTTAAAATTATTGTGCTTTTTATAGTTCTAACTATACTCCAGTCAATAAAGAATTATAGAGTGCGTAAGCGAGTAAGTTAACAATTTCTTCAGAAACGTGTTTAGGGTGATCAGGCAGTAAACATACTAAAAGTCCCCTCTCCTAGGAGGTGAGCTGGAGGAGGGGGAGGGGTTTAAAGTACCCATTTTTCGGTTTATCGCTAGTATCTCAAAAACAGTGCGTTCAAGAGAAAAAAGGTTGCTCTGCCGAATGAAAGCTTATAAAATTCTCTACAACTTTTATTTTTTGCACATTTTCCAATTTCCAATTGTTTTGAACTACACGCTTTAGAAAAATGGATACGAACAAAAACACTGATTGTGACTTATGATTATACGAGGGTATTTTAGAATTCACAGAATGGATAGAAGAAGGTTAAATATTAATTAAAACTATTTTTATTTTTCAAATATTTACCTACAACACTATTACATTCATCAGAGCGATTAATTAATTTGTATACACTTCCATAAAAAAGGATTTGTCTTGGTCTAAGAAACGCTGAAACGGTGTTCTTCACTTCTTCTTAGATCAAAATTTCATACTCCGAACCGTTTTCTTAAATTTTGAAAACAGATAAAAGCAGCTTGGAGCCAGGTCCAAACTATAGAGTAAAAGAAATTAAATATCTTTTACCACTACCATTTGACCATTATAAGCAGGGCAGCCAGTAGACGGTAGTAGATCCACGCTGGTTTCAGCATGAATGGGCCGGATCGTCCGGGGAAGTACTACCCTCTCATAGAAGATCGACTTAAGAGTAGTAGTATCCTTACTACTGCGTTTCGTTCGGTGAGTGAGAGTGCCGGAGGCCCAATTTCCCCCCTTTTCTTCTTGCCTCATTTCCCTCATTCCCTTCCTCTAACCCCATTCCCAGCCACCATAGTGGAGGACACCATACCAGCAGTTTAAGACGATAGCTTTTGGTATAGTGGCCACCACTTCTGGATTCCACTGACTGCTTACCATCAGGCGAGGTGGAGTCACTTTGGTAGGCTAATAAATATAAAAAAAATAAAATAAAAAAAAGCCAATGAAACGAGACTCTTATAAATTGGAAAATGTACTTGAAAAAGCAGGCCATTCTTTACAATATGGTTTCGTGTACCTATTTTATGACACTGCATGGAGTCCTACTTAGACTCGTTGACTGGACTACTAATGACAAATTGATTTTGTCAAAATCAATTCTGACGAAGAAATGTTACAAGAATTTTTGTACAAATAATATAGCATTAATTACTACGCATGCTATGTTATAAGTATGCCGTAATGTAATTATGATAATTAAAATGCTTACAACGTAACAACTATTCACACTATTTAATTATAATTAAAAAATAACCACTATGTTGCTTAGTCTATGTGGTTTAGTGTTTAAAACATGTAGTTGTCCCGTCACTTCATATGCGCCGATGTCAAGTTCGTTTCCAAGTCTAAACAATTTATATTTAACCGCAAATAATTGTTTTCTTGAATTTGTTGTCTTTTTAAAATAGAAAATGTACGAATATGTATTTGTCGGGAACGTCAGTAGTAAGGGAGCTGATTTAATAACACGGAAGCTGATTTGACAACGAGATGCAAGAAGTTGATACACCTAACCGGATAATGGTTTTGCTGACGAGAAATACTGCAAAACGAGAAGTCTGAAATTTTATTAATGTATGAAAATAGACTCACCAACTCGCACGCCTTATTTAAGACTTAAATTATCGGATATATACAAATTTCATTAACATCTGCCTAGCTCTTTGAGAGAGGGCTTAATGCTAGTATGTTCCTTTATTTACTTTAATTTATTTAAAAATTTCATACAATTTAAATGCTTTAGGCAATAATATTTACCAGCCTATCTAATTGCAAAAAAAATACAAGAGCATGATGAGGTTATTTGTGACGTCATTAACCAACTTTGGGAGAACACAGACGTTGGACCAACTTAGTTACATACAAAGAATATTAAACATATTACTTATTATGCAAACAGAAACACGCCAAATCGCAGACTCTTTATGTACTTCAATATACTATACTATACTACTAATGGTTTATAGTCCCGTAGTACGTACTTTTAATGTGTGATTCTAGTTAGCATTACTGTTAAATATTAAGTAAATAGAAAAATAGATTTCCCCTCGCAGGCAATTAAACATTATTCTCTATAAAATAATCCCACCAAAAACATAAGTGTGAAAATGGCAGCCAAGTTCAATATTATGAGACAATTATTTTGTCGTTATAAACTTCATCGACAAAGGATTTGATATGTATCTAAATGAGTGTCAAGTTCTATAGATAATCCTGAAATTTATTTTTGTAAATCTACGGTCTTATGAACGTATGAGGTTCTTAATTAAATTTAAAAAACAATACTTGTTAAATATTTTAAGCTCACACGATTTTTACACATAACTTTATTGTTGAACGGATCTACTCGTGTTAGAAATTATTATAAGGTGCCATACCTCTTTACTTGACGTTTCGACACAATTTTTATATTATTTTTTTTATTTAAGCATTGTTGTAGCAGAAATTAACAAGAAATTGTGTTTTTAAACAACATAATTGTCATAATATTGAACTTGGCTGCCATTTTCACATTTCTTTAGAACAAACAATTAACGGACACGAAGCACATACATTAACAATTAAATTATACGTAATACAAATCCCACGATGTCTATTTCGCACTTGACTGCATTTATTCTTAAGAATTCTAAGCCGATTTACATATCAAGTTTAAGATTCAAATCTGCTGAATAAGTTTAACCTGTGAATATAAATAAAGCTCTAGGTATAACGCTTGCAGACTGCAAAACTCGGAACTAACTGTACTAACGAGGTACCCAAATATTTAGTGAGATTATGCAATCCTTTATTGCTCTCGTAATATCTACCGTTTTTCTGAATTAGTGTGCTTGCGATCATTGTATGGTTTTAAATTACTTTTAACGAGGTAGGTAGTTGTCGATATAAACATCAGTCTGGGAATAGGACAACTGTACAATTTGTCCTAAGTGAACAAAATATATCGACGCCTGAATGGCAAAAATTACCATGCGACATATTGGCATTTTTACACTAGAGCAGTTCAAATTTTTTAAACAAATTGTAATAAATCGCTTATTATTCATAACTACTTGCATTTAACGAATTTTAAATGCAAAGTTTCGTAAACTGGCGTTTAAAGATTATGAATTTTCTCAATGTTTTATGACATAGTATCGGTTATTTTCATTAAAAGCACAAACAGGTGGTATAAGTTGCTTACCGATTACGAATTTTTTAATAAAACAAGTAAAATTAGCTAAATCCCATTATTTTATAATTGTGTTGAAAGAAAAATGACGCATCCAGAAGTATTACATGTTTGTCAATTAGGTAAAATTAAGTAGTTATATAAGGCGAGGTGCGTTCACGAAGTTGATAAGAAAATGAACTTCCAGTGTAAAGAAGTTAATTAGTATTCGTCTACACAAAAAATATTGTAGATTGAAAAAGAAACAAAGAAACACAATAACCGAACAGAAATTAGAAACAAAGCTTAATAACTCTGTAAAAAACCTAAATATCATCATAAAAAAATAACTAAAATGTTCTCAATTTTATAACTTTCAACTACAGTGATATCATTTTTTGTAAAATAGATAGATTATTTACTTTTCTAACACAATAACCAGTTAGATTTTTATTAATCGTACAGTAAAACAAAAATCAAGTAAAATTTACGTAATTTGTAATGATTTTGCGTTCGTCAACTTGTCGAAGTAATAATTAAACCTATGCAAATATCAACCTAATGTGACGAGCAAGCGGTTGTATCCCGTGACTAAGTAAATTTTGTGAACCAGCCTTGCCATAAATAGAAAACAGAAACACTTTTTTGCCAGGGAATTTTAGCTTTAGTACAAATTAAATACGGTTAGTGTAGGATTGTTTTGACAAGGAACAACGAATTTAGCTTTGAGTACACAAACATAGACTTTTGAAGGAAGGTTTCTGATGGATCATCATCGTCATTATCATCATCATCATTACAGCCCTTGTAGTCTACAATCACCTACTACTGAGTATGGACTATCATCTGATGAGGAACGAATTGAAGCATACACCAAGCACGCTGCTCAAGTGCAGGTTAGTCTAGTTGGTTTCTCTAGTCTGGTTCTTTTACCAGAACATATCCTAATTCTACATAAATTCAGTCTTTCCCTATGTACGTACCAATAAAATAGGTTAAACAAGATTAAAAAAAGAAATAACGTTCAGGTAAATAAGCCTCCCGCCCCCCTGATTTTGGTGCAAATTTTTATAATCTAACCTGCCCAAGACTGAAATAAAAGAGATATTCATTCCATGACCACCAATACATCAAGTTTTACAATAAACATATTCTTTTGCCAATTGTTTCAGTAGATATTCGATCTATAATAATCATAGTTTATTATGTAGGTACCAAAATTCTCATATAATCTTGACTATTGTGTCTGTGTCCTCTTCATTCAAACAGACCATATGTACCGGTCAAGTACAATAATCTGTAAAACTCGTAACAGAAACAAATGTTTATAAATGGGCCAATTGTAAGGTTCGTATCTCAAGTCGCACGTACTTAATCAAGTATCATGCCAGGGATACAGGTACGCAGCAACTCTAAACACTTACGTGCCTAGGAAGTACCGTAAGCGGCTATGGGTCATTGGCTCAAGAAGATGTCAAGAAAGTAATAAAATTTATTCTATCAACACGAAAGTATCGTTAAAATTAACAATACTGCATATGAGTCTATACAGTAGGTATAACGATTTATCTGAAATTAGGCTTACATTCCGGCGCAGTAAGCGCATAACTTACAGTGCAGTTAGCATATTACGAGAAGCTCTCATTGGCAAACAATGCACCAGTCGCACAACCGCTGCCGGCATCGAACTAACTTCATGTCACTGCCACCGTAACAACATTGTATGATTTGAATTCACTTTTAAGTAACTGTATTCCGTACAATTGGAAAATCAATTCATATTATTATAACCTTCATATCCTTTAAATGAGGATTATATTAATACGAATTGGATTTAGATACACACTTTAGGGTCAAATGATGAGGTATATACATTTAGAAAAAAAATTTGGTATTTTTATTTACCTAACATAACATATATTGTCCAGAAGATGCAAACAAAGGTGTATGTTATTCGTTTCACCAGCTATTAATTTATATTTCGTACCTACGTACGAAGCGACTAGCTGATACGAAGTATTTCTAAATAAGTATAGAAGTTGTAAGCTGTTGTATTCGATTTAGAAAAAAAACTTACACGGTTGTTTATCATCGTATTCTACCCGTTGAACCCTGTCACTATAGATATCCAAATGATAGTGAAAAAAAGGTATAATGCGTCATCTTTGAGCCTTGGCCGTGTTAACTAATAACAATATAAAAACATGTAAGTACTTTGAAATAATTGCATCTATATCTTTAAAATAATACGTTTATTCGCGGACACATAATAATAATAATAATTCAAATAGTATTAATATTAAAATAAATTTTACAAATACAAAATGTTTATTTTCTCTTTCACAAAGGTACACTTAAATACTAATCACAATAAAATGCTGCTTTGATGTCTTTGTGGGAGACTAATATACAGACTAAAGAAATTAATTTGAGAGATACATTTAAATGTGCACGAAATGTCATTCCAAAAGTCTTTCATAGTTATATCATTGTGGATTAATAGATTTAGAATGCAGATTTTGCATTTTGCAATATTTTTAATCTGAAGTCACAGTTTTTGAAAATAGAACCTTAATAATGTTCAAACTTATAATTAAAATTAATAAATTATGGTCGAATTTCGACCATTGGGCCACCACTAGTATAAGGAACTAAATAACTCTTGAGTCTACACACGAGTGTGCCCAGCAGTGGGTTTAACATTAAACAATAGTTTTATCTGTTTAAAAATTATTAAATTAAATGTGAAATGAGTACTTACATATATAAAATGCTTTTACACGTGGTCAATCAAAATGTAGATAAAAATTAAATGACCAAAGCTTGCAGATGACGACAATAAAATAAAATTATGATGCTTTCCCGCTATACAATCATCGTTGTTTTATTGTAAAATAATTAATGTAGCGGGTGGTTGGTTATATTGGTGGTGGTTGTTAAATCATAGCATCAAATAGTATTTGTTTATTATTAATAATTAAATTTTAATTGCATGTAATTTAATAGGTACTTTATAAGCATTTCCTTTCTATACTTATAATGTTTTGTCTGTTTCGTTTTAAACTTTAATTCTGTTCAAAACATTTTTTTTATTACAGCGTTGTCGCAAAACATGTATATAGTATTAGTTAGGTCGTACATAGTCAGTGACCTGTGCTTGGTGCAGTTTATAGGACGTACGGGAAGCGCTGGTCGCCAATTCTATCTTCGGTGCAAGTGATTTATCGTCCGTCAGACACCTGCCATTACGTACCCCTCTATGCTGTCCACTGATGAATTTTGCTTACGAGTCACAGTTCACTACTACTAGCGAAAGACTCGGCGTTATACCTTAAAACTTTAAAGTGTTTAGTTAGACCCACCATTAAATTTTGTCGTTCAAGTCACATCAACATTTTAGTTAATTAACATTTAAAATTACTGATAATAATTGTCTGTAGTAGGACTACTACTACTATTCAGCTAGGTATTCATACTATTGTATAGTAATTGAAACTTATTTAGAAAATGTTTATAATTTAGAAGTCAATACAGGCAATTTCAAACTTATTTTTTGTTAAGTTTATTATAAAAAGTTCCTCACGGTTTTTTTTATCACAATGCATGTCAGAAATATTTCTTTAAGTATAATATATTATATTATTTACTTTGAAAAGTCACATTGGTACTTGCACATTTGGAATCATCTTCGTGTGTACGAGACGATTGCCTTAATCTCTACAGCATCAAGACTTGATCTGACGGATGTCATCAATTTTTCTGCCAGTGTCGAGGATAAACCAATCAAATAATAAAACTTTACGATAAATATATGTTTATGGAAGAAGTAACTGTATCTTACTATACGAGCAGGTACATTTTTTACGATTTTGATGCAGTACTTTTGATATAAAGACATAAAAAGAAAACGAAAAAATCGTATCGTCTGCCCTAAAAAGAACAAAAACAAAATTCTCTTTTCTGGAATAAAGGAGTTACTATAGCGTGATGTAAGTATAGAGATGTCTGCATAGTCTAGAAAGAGTTGGTACGAGCCTTAGTATTTTTGTTCCCGTGAGTACACTCAGTCTCATATCCTAAATTATGCAGAGCTTCTGCCCTAGTTCAATTCAATGCATCATATCATAGTCATCGTATTCAAATTTTTTCATCTATATAGAGGCAAGCTTCCAATCTAATAGGCTATGACGGAACATGTCTCTCATATTACCTCGACATAACACACATTGGAAATTGATGATTGTTAGCATCTAGTCAGTTTAAAAAAAAGTCAAACATCCTTGTATGAATCGCGACCGAAGACTTAATTACTTACTTACTTGCTTAATTTTTGTTTTTTACTAGGTATGGGTCCCAAGGCATGGAAAATTGGATGTGTTTCGAAAACGATCACCCATCCACGGACTGACCGTGACCAATACCTCTAAAATATATACCTATTGGTGTATTCATCTGTTACCTTGTTCTGAGTTCCACTATGGCAAAATAAAAATGGCGGACATGGAAAAAAGGAATATCATTCATAACTAAGATGAAGAACGTATAGTGATAATTATTATTAATTAGCTAATTATTGTTATTAAATATGCTTCTATAGAATAATTATATTTCCTAATTAGCAATATAATGAAGTCATTAACATTTTTGAAGTGCAATTATCGCAAAAGAGTCAGTGCATTACCTTTCTTGGATACTCGGTCATGTATTTGCAAATGAAAGGAACATTCAATGCAATCTTATATTATAACATCAATTAAACTTCAATGCGTCACACAATGCACATTTTTATAGACGACTAAGGTAATGTTTTGTATTGTTAACTTAATGCTTTTTTACACATCTTTTTCCAGCATGTAATTGCTTTGGGTAAAATCTATAGAAAATCTAAGTACTCAAATCAACAAATGTGTGACATGCACACGCAATCATTCATACACATTGAAAGGGCTACGGCATATTTAGGCTTGCTTATAATTCCTTTACACAGCTCCAAATAATACTTTTTTGGAGACGGACGAACGTTTATGTCTAATAGAACGCATTAAAAGCTCTAACATTAGTAAATTATGTGCGTTTCTCACATGTGACAACTAAATACTCGTAAGGTAATTTAAGTTTCAGAGTAAACACAAAAAATTTTTCATACATATATTTTAGACTGCCTAAGCTTTTCAGTCGCTGTGATTTAACTAAAAATCTGAGTTACCGATTTTAAAAATTATTTAACCTATAGAAATCAATATATAAAGCGGGTAACATAGGCTTATACTTTCTAGCAATGTTCAGAATTTCAATATTTTAAACGCCTTTGTAAATCTGAATGATGCGATACGACACTATTGCAATGATCCGAGGGCGTTTGCTGTGAGATTGAATGAAACTTTTGATACCGAAAGAAACCGATGGCGGACCTCTAGTTACTTGCTTACATTACGACATCTATCTATATATATAAAATGCTTTGTCCTGAATCCTGAATGACTGACGGATCAACGCACAGCCTAAGCCGCTGATCGTAGAGACCTTAAACTTAGAGGTTGTGTTCTTTGTATAACGTAGGCTTTCGATGAGAGAGGATTTCCCGAAATTCGACCTATAAGAAGGTGAAAAGGGGGGGCAAAGTTTGTATGGGACAATGTGATTCCTTGGTCCAATCTAATTCAAATTTTGCATAGACATTCTTTAACAGAATTGATGAAAGGTGTTTTTTCTAAAATTCTTTAAAGATTGTTATGTAATAATTTATATGTTACTAGCTACCGCCCTGCTAGCGCCCGAGCGTAAAATATGTTGTGTTGTATCTCTCGGAAACCATACCGATTTTCGGGATAAAAAGTATCCTATGTCCGCCTCCGGCATCGCATCTATCTATCTACCAAGTTTCATCAAAATCGGTTCGGCCGTTTAGGCGCTGAGTGGTAGCAAACACACACACACACAAACTTTCGCATTTATAATGTTAATAGGATAATAACAAAAATTAATAACGTAGGTAAAACAATTAAAAATCTCATTAGTACCTTATTTGACTTCTACGCGAACGAAGTCGCAGGCAAAAGCTAGTATATATATATAATTCTTTGTCCTGAATGACTGACTGACGGATCAATGCACAGTCTAAACCGCTGATCGTAGAGACCTTAAACTTGGAGGGTATGTTCTTTGTATGACGTAGGAATCCGATAAGAAGGGATTTTTCGAAATTCCACCTCTAAAGGGGTGAAAAAGGGAGGCAAAGTTTGTATGGGACAATGTGATTCCTTGGTCCAATCTACTTCAAATTTTGCATAAACATTCTCTAACAGAATAGATGGAAGATGTGTTTCGTATTTTATTGAAATTCATTGCATAATGAAGAAGGAAAAAACGAAAAAACACTCTTGTTGCACTCTCCTGCATTTTGTATTTATTCTAGTTAACTAATAACAACTCTTTGTGTTTTTATGATTGAATGAGTGAAAAACAGAATTTGTTTCAGATATTTACAATAATATAGAAACTAAACTAAAAGGTTTCACTTATTACCCACGTTGATATTGGTTTTACCTCACATATTTTCAACAATCCTTTCACTTATGTCTATCGGCTTATTCTTGTATTGACCATTGCCTAGGGAATATCAAATTGGTTGGTCATGGTTCTCTTGGGTTGTCTTTCTATGATCTTATAGCACCCACTCCTCAGATGACTAAACCTTTGTCATATTTTTCAGCCAGATCACATCAATGCTATAGAATCTTTTGTTCTGTAATTTTTTACTCATATTCTAAATTCTTTAGAGTTATATAAGAGAGTTCTGCCAATATGTTATGGAGATGCGTGTAAACAACGTGTTTTTGTCTATTTTACACGATCTGTTTTTTAATAACGTAGCAACTAGAGTATTGCCTCGTCTTTCTGCCTGTGTCGCAACCAATGTGCCAATCTCATTTAGTAAAGCTGTTTTTTCGTGGCATAGTGCTGAACAATCTGCAAAGTAGATATATTCGTATTCCATTTGGTATATGGCGAGCTCGCGTAACGTCCTCTTATAGCATAAAGAACGTAATTGTAATCATCTCCTTGCCTTTATCCATTCATCTCAATTATTTGCGAACGGCGCAATATGTTTTTGCTTCCATAGATTTCTATCAGATGTAGTGTCTGCACAAGTGACTACCTTTTGCGGCATATCATTTTTCATACGATCTATCCATTTTAGGTTTCTTTGACGCTGAAATACTTCTATATTTATACCTAACTAGCTTTTGCCCGCGACTTCGTCCGCGTAGAAGTCAATAATGGTTCTAATATGATATATAATTGTTTTACCTACGTTATTCATTTTTGTTATTATCCTATCATCCTATTAAGATTATAAATGTGAAAGTTTATGTGTGTGTGTATGTGTAAGTGTTTGTGTGTGTGTTTGTTACCACTCAGCGCCTAAACAGCGGAATCGATTTCGATGAAAATTGGTACCTATGTAGATAGATTCGATGCAAAGACGGACTATAGATAGGACTATAGGAAAGAGGCTACTTTTTATCCCGAAAATCGGTCTAGTTCCTGAGAGATACAACAAAATATATATTACGCGCGGGCGAAGCCGTGGGGTGCAGCTAGTAACATATAAATTATTATGTTTGGATGTTTGAATAATTGTTACATATCAATCTTTATTATAGTGTCGGGATTAAAATATTAAATATCGATATATTAATCCGCCCCTAGCTCAGTGGTCGTACATACCCGTACCACTATGTAGTGGTATACCCTAGTGCCACCAAACAAATTACCTGTAGGACAAATTATTAGAACCACAGGCCCTCACCCAACATTGGGTACTTTGTTATGCGCACCAAGTCTCAATTTAGCCGTAGTGACTTGTGTCCGCTTATTCCCTTTATTCCCGTTGAGTCACACCAGAATGTGTAACACTATTACCCAATAAGAAAAAATAACTTGAAAAGTACCTAACACTGTTACTCGTTAAATAGCGTGCTTTCCCCTCTCCCCATTTAAAGAAGAAGGACACCATTTAAAGAACAAAAGCACCACCTTTTGACTCTGCTGATCAGCATCAACGTCCTGTGTCCCCATCGCAACTTTGCAATTGTACCTATATTTTATTATAACTGTTCGCTCTAAGCTGCGCCTGATTGTTCCTAATATAATTCAAACTTTCCATCTCGATTTCTTTTCGCAAACACGTCGACTAAAAACAGTCTAAACATGCAACATCGACGAATGAAAATATAGCAGATGATTATCTTCTCCTTTCCTAATCATTATATGGTAACGGTAATAATAAAAACTTGCAGCAGATAACATTTTTTTAAGCGGTTGTTTGGTCTTAGGATCGCACTGGGGTGTAGAAATGAAGCCTAGTATCCATCCTCGCCGTAGCAAAACAAAAGTGGGTACTGTAATGCATTGTATGAGCGATGGATGTCACTTATTCGATGCTATGTTTGTGCTATCATACCTCTCAATTTACAAAATCCCGCTTAAAAAATTGACGTCCAACAATACCTACAGCAACTTCATTTGACGTATTTTGATTGAGTTTTCAAACATGACATGTGTCACAATATAATGTTTTTAAAAATAGAAGCATTGGAGTAATAATATCAATTTCAAAGCAAATCATCTCCAAAATAACTTTCTACCTCTTTTTAACCCCGGTAATGCCAACTGAGTCAACTTATGACGGCTATTTTAACCAGCGTCAAGAGTAAATTTTTATTTTCGTTAAAGATCTGATGATTTACACAAAGATATAAATGAAAATAAAAATGCAATCAAATGACACAACATAACTATCTTCCGTAAAACAAAAGATAGAATCAGGTGATTCATTGATTTAAACAAAACACAATGACCGATGAAAATAAGGTACCTTGAAAAACATTGCATACGCGATAGAGCGAGACGTAGTTGAGCAGATGTTATGGTAGACTTTTTAGTGTATTAAGTATTTTTTGTGAGTGGATAATGTTGTTTTGGATTTATTTCATGTTTTGCGGGCTTTAAGTAAGGGTTTTAGGCGATAATAAAAATAAATCTGTTTATTGACATAAAGGTAAAATACAATATGATTTAGTTTCTCCAACGCTTTCATTATCATTGTTGTAGGCAATAAGTCTTATTATTGATGCATTGTTGCTTCTTCTTCTTAGCGTGTCGACACGGGTGAGTCAAATTTGTGAGGACCAATACGCTGCTACTAATAGGGCATTATGTGTAACGTTGTACAGGTCTTTATCTGTGCAGGTGACAGGATACGCAAGGCAGGACGATAGGTGTGCCATGGTTTGGAGAGAGACACGACACAGGCAAGCAGTTCCCGGGCTATAGCTCCATCTGTGCGTGTTTTCCTTACTTCGGCCGACTTGAGTTCGGAACCTATTTAAATACATCCATGTCGGCCAAGCTATATCGTTCCCAGGTGGAAGGTACTTTGTTGCTAATTATCTAAGAATCACCATGGTTTACTATAAGATCTTATAGGTACCTAGTATAAAATCCAAACAACTAAGTCTAACATTATTAAAATAGATGATCATCAATCATGTAATTGTATGTTTTATAGTTCATTACATTAATAAAGTAATTGATGTTAATCAATTGAAGCACATCTATAATAAATCTCATAACAAGCACCCACAAATGAATCTATTCACAAAAAAATATGCTAATATAGCGCAAATATGTCTCACTGTTATCTGTTGGAGAGAGTAAACAAGCTCGGCCAACCTGTTCAATACTCAACGGTACTTGACATAATGCCTACATTTTGATTACGATGGAATACGCTGTCATAAACGTTGTTCCCAAATCTGAAACCCGCTTACCTAATTCGTGCTTAATTAGGTATATAATATAATTAAGAAAAATTTGAAACATTCAAATGGTGCCTGCTTTTTTATAAAGATAGGTACGTAAAAAACATTTTTAAAGTATTATTTATTACACAAAAAACTGTTTATATAAACATAGTAACTGAAAGTATTTCACGGCGAAAGTAAAATCACAACCAATGATTTTTTTTTAAATATAATATAACTAACAATAGCTTACGGATTACACAGATAGCTAAGTAGATAAATGTGACTTCGGCAAAATTAAAAACGTTTATAACATTATAAAAAGGAAATCAATTAACTTCCTTTCACTAGTTACTAGTAGTTACCTATTCATAATTTTTTTGTTAATTTCCTTAAAATTTCTTTGGTACGGCCGGCTCGACACTCGACAACAGTTAGGAAATAAAGGTACTTACATACTTGCTTACAAGAATTCTGTATTTACCTTAGGTGATTATTTACATAGAAGTTCTCAGGAGGTTTGTGGTCATATAATACTTGCGCACTTATACATGGTCAAGTGTACGGAGGTCTGTGTCATCGCCAGAACCTCTATTTGTCTTAACGCAATACCTGTCAATAACCGTCTTAAGTTCATTGGCACTCTCGCTTTGGCGCATGGATGCCTGTTGCTTAGATTTGTGCATTTCGCTCGCGCATCACCATTTGCTCAGTAGCCCATCACTCATACCCGTTGTAACATGATCCCTGGCACACCATTAGCGTGTTGACAAATTAAACACTAAATAATATACTTTTAGCGATTCTACTTTTAATTTATTCAAAGATCAGTTTTAGTGCGATCATGTACTATGATAACCATAACATTTATTCTGTGACCATACCATACTAGGTGTAATAATAATATAGTTACTCTACCAAATTGAAATTGCATTAAATTAAACCATACTCAGTGGTTTAAGTATTGTATGTAGCTTATAATGGGTTTAATCATAGAAATATATAATCATAGAGACAACCTATTAATGCAATTTACTTAAGTACTAAGTAATATATTACTAAGTAATATACTTAGTTAAATGTGACGCTGGGTGTACAGTTTAAAGGAGTTACTAGGAGGGACTATTTCATTAATAACTCACAAAAATATTGTATATTATGAGTAATTGCATAATTTTATAGGTATGATTCCGAACTCCGCTGTTCGCAGCAGTGCTGCCACAGCACTGCTGCCTCTCCGGTGCTGCCTGCCGCGTTGATTCCGAACAAGGCGTCAGTGTCAATTTGTTCGTGGTGTTGCTCTGTTTGGTATTGATTCAGATGACATAGTGACGAATTAATTTTGTTGCCAATTAACTTGTCAAGGTTTATCCCTGAAATCAAAAAAAATTGGTACTCCGATTTTTCCAAATGCCATTATAATAATAATTATAAAATTGAATGTAGAATCGTCACCAAAAGCTAATTAGACCTGCATGCGTTAATAAAAGATCTTTAACAACTTATAATTATATCCTTGCACTATGAAAGTACTAAAGAAATCTCCAGCCATAGAAGATACCAGCATTAATCTTGGAAGGGAAATCTGATTAAAATGATATTCGCCAAAATGAAGTAATAACGTTATATGGTTCTAGTACATTCAGTAATATATATTTTGTTTTAGTCTTTCATTTACAAAATAAATTGTTTATTCATATGTACCTCAGCTGTGAGAAGATGTAGATAGAGTTTTACCGCCATTTTGAAAGTCTTTATTTGTGTAAAACGGGGTAATAGAGACGATATTAAAGTTTGGAGTAGATTTTAACTATTTTGTTCGTTAATGTATTATTCGACAGTATTTTAATATCTGTTCCTGTGACAAAAACTGCACTTAAATCTACTTTTCACAGCGTTATAACGCAGATTCACGAGAAAAACTAAAAAAAATTAGCCGATTTCTAGTCATTTCGTGGTTGGGGTGAATAGGGACAGAAGAGGGATGAAATATTTATTTATTTTAAGTATTTTGTTTTTAATCTACACAGATTGTATCTATGATTGATAGTAATGTCAGGGTATTCTTTGATCAATCCGTACTAATGTCATACCAGAATACCATCCATCTTGGCTCTAACAGAATATCAGCGCTTTGTGTTCGCAAAGTGGCACAAAGCTGAGTTAGGGCCATTTTGTATCTCAATATGTTTGTTACCTAGTTATTTTATTACAATGCATTGTTTATATGTTATGTAAACTTGACTAACTTGTTGAGAACAAATAAATGTTTATTCTTTCTTTCAAATAGTAATTCAGCTAGGGCTGCCTCTTCATTGATTTTTATCAGACATAAATAACAATAACACAAAGTAAGTTTTCATATAAAAGTACCTACCTTGCTTGATATCCGATAATCAGCATAAATAACTAGGTATCTACCATTTAAAAAGTATTTTGTAACCAAATTTTGGCGCTTTTAACAACTTCACTTTAATGAGCTTTTTTGCTGTCCCATTAAGTCTACGATACTCGATACTGCCCGTATGGAGAAAATAAATGTTATACTTTACAAATAAATCAAAAATTTCGATGGGTATGCGAGAATACCTGTGAATTAAAAAAAAACCGAGTTTGTCCCAATTCAGCTCTACATCACAAGTCACCCCGTTACCCGGTATTTAAAAATTCATAGAGAATTTAGTTATTATGGTAAATACCAGGGGCGCTGTTCATTTTGACATGCAAATATTTTACTAATATGCTCTAATATTATTTATTTATTTATATAGCTAATAAGCAGTATGTATAATTATATACCTATATCATAGCTTTATCGTTATTTTTTACGAAGGATGAAGAACACTTCTTAGTATCAATGATTTATCAATTAGATATTATTATAAACTAGCGACCCGCCCCGGCTTCGCACGGATGCAATGCTGATACTAAATTTACTTCAGAATGTCTCTATATACAAGGTTCACAGCTTTTTTGTCATTTCATTAGACAACATGTTTTTGTGCGCCACCGGCCCTCGGCCGGTATGTCCCTGCATTTTAAATATGTAATATCTTTGAAAATATTAATTTGAATTACATGCTATAAAGAGCCATATTGATCTATATTTCATGCACAATGTATTTAATTGGATAAGGATTAACGCTGTATTGCTTAAAATCCCTTCGTAAATAAGCCATTATTTCTCGTAAAAAGTACAAGATAAAAAATGGATATTGTGGGTTATCCCTAAGAGATAGACATATAGCATCGCGGAATTTTTTGTTACTTACTATGTAGTGACGAAAAGTGGCAGTAATGCTACCGTTACGTTTTACGGTGATACCAAAAAAATAAACAGTGTAGGTAATTAAGTGACGATTAACAGATACCTTGATGTAATTTTTTTACATTTTACAATGCAATAATATAATAAATCACCTAACAGCAGGGTCAAATGTCAAGGTTACACGGCAACAGAACAAATCAAACACTCTAACAAACACCTACGAATACGATTGTCATAGCCAGCGACGGTCATCACCATTTTAAAAATCGTTAGTACGAGTAGGTGTCGTGTGTATCATCAGTTTTCACTTGCAATTAACACAAATTTTCTAAAAACGCATATTTTGTCGTATGCGCATTTTCGTGGCTAAAACATACACATTGCTAGATACCTAGTTCCAAACCATCTACCTCGTGCATCAGCGCGATCAGGTACCGCAACCAATAGACCATCATATCTTAGTTGCAATCTTAAGATAACAATGTACCCACTACATATCCGCATGTACTTACATCTGAACTATTTAGTGACATTTCGAAACCCTTTACAAACATGGCGGACACGTCTAGCTGTTAATATATGTCATAAGCAATTTGAAACTTGGTGTTAAATAAAACGGTGTTCAATATTTTGTAACAAAACAAGGAACACAAAGGGCATTACACTCTTCATGTAAACAAAGTGGGTAATAAGTGCAAACTGTGAGACGTGTGTCACTCCGCAGCGAGTATCACTAAATTATCACTATACAATCGTACAAAAGCGTAGAATTATGTGCTAATGTGTGATATTACACTATATACATAGTTCAAACATTATTAATGTAATTGAGCAATAATTTTGTGGGCTTTGCGGAATATTAAAATAGCTGTTAAGTGTGTTTTAACTACAATGTGTAATACACCGTTGTCGCATACGGGACATTTATCGGTATCGATATTTATTTTGTTATATTGTTTTTAGCACATCATTATGTAGACAAAAATGACAATTAACTTTAAATTAAAAGTTTACCTTGGACTTACTACGGTGAAGGAGAATATTGTAAAAAACGTGGACTAAAAAACTGAAATAACCAATACGACATTAAAAAATGTGGATATCAATGTTTTCTTTGTATGAAAAGAGGCTTTTATGCTATAAGAGGATAATAACAGGTTGGTATTAATAAAAACGTAATTATATCGGGGCGAGTAGTATGGTGAACAT
Source organism: Parascotia fuliginaria (assembly GCA_963082885.1). Taxonomy (NCBI): domain Eukaryota; kingdom Metazoa; phylum Arthropoda; class Insecta; order Lepidoptera; family Erebidae; genus Parascotia; species Parascotia fuliginaria. The sequence goes on along the minus strand of OY720174.1, from coordinate 10,340,474 downwards.
TAAAACTATGTCTATTATATAGTAGTGCAACATTGGCACACCTCTACCTACTAAGCTAGGGATTATACGGAACTGCGGTGCGACACACTTAGATAATTCCAATAAGGGCAATATGTATGTATGTTTTTTTTTTTAATATATTAGCCTACCAAAGTGACTCCACTCTGTCTGATGGTAAGTAGTCGGTGGAATCCAGAAGTGGTGGCCACCATTCGAAGAACCAAGCTACTAGTATGCTGGCTTCCACTATGGCGATTTAGTGAGATGCTTTTTCGCGTCCCGCTTAAAAGATCCAGAATCAAAATTAGATGGGAACACATGAGCTGGTTAAGAGTCTTTAATTAAACGACAAAAATATAAAAGTGCTGAACCGTTTGGTTCGATTCCTTTAGATTCCACTGCAAAATAGGAAAATATATCTCTCCACTGACTGCTTACTACTAGACAGAATAGAGCTATTATGGTAATTTCTATTTGTATTTCAAAAAATGATACGCTGTTCTATGGTAAGGATCTGTGCTCAGGTTAGACCGATTTAGCTATTTTAAGTTTTATGGCTTTGATAGTAGACACCAAAAAGTAGCATATCATATTAGATATCATACTTTTCATAGCTAAGGCGGCTAAGACGGGAAAAAAATAACCACGAACCTAAGGCCTGCCTTCGTGGTTATTTTTTTTAACCACCCAGAAGTAGCGGGATAGTAGGAGTTTGGCATTTGATAAATTATTCGATACTGTAGGCGAGTCGTCCATTAGGTATTTCATCATCATATCAGCCAAAAGACGTCCACTGCTAGACATAGGCCTCCCCCAATTTTCGCCACCGTGGCCGGTCGTTCGCCGCCCTAATCCATCGGTTGCCCGCTACCCTTATAAGGTCGTCGGTCCACCTTGTGAGGAGTCTGCCCACGCTGCGTTTTCCGGTTCGTGGTCGCCACTCTAGAACCTTTCTGCCCCAGCGGCCGTCAGTTCTGTGAGCTATGTGTCCTGCCCTTTGCCACTTTAGAGAAGCAACTCTGTGAGCTACGTCAGTTACTTTGGTTCGCCTGCGGATTTCTTCGTTTCTCAAACGATCGCGCAGGGAGACGCCTAACATAGCCCGCTCCATCGCCCACTGAGCGACTTTGAGCCTTCGAATAAGACCCATAGTTAGCGACCACGTCTCTGCTCCGTATGTCATCACTGGCAACACACACTGGTCAAAGACCTTGGTCTTGAGACATTGCGGTAGTGCGGACGAGAAGATATGTTGTAGCTTCCCGAACGCTGCCCAGCCGAGTTGGATTCGACGAGTGACCTCTTTCTCGAAATCGGACTTACCTAATCGGACTGTTTGTCCCAGGTATATGTACTCGTCAACGAATTCGAGCATCGAGCCTCCGACCGTAATAGGAGTGGTTGTGACATGGACATTGGTCATGACTTTAGTCTTGTCCATGTTCATTTTTAGGCCCACTTGTCGAGAGACTCTACTGAGGTCTCAGCCATGACCCACGATATCGTCCGCGAATCAAAGGTGAGTGATGTACTCGCCATTTATGTTGATACCAAGTCCATTCCAGGTCAGAAGCTTGAACACGTCCTCCAGTGCAGCGGTGAACAGTTTCGGAGATAAGACATCTCCCTGTCGTACTCCTCGCTGCAAGGTATTTCATAAATAGTTGAAATATACAATATCTTAAAAAATTATTAGATTAATCGTTCGTTTGTGAGTATCAGCACAATTTCCTAGTAAATACCTATCCAATATCTCTTGCTAATAGATACATTTTTAAATGTTTTTCACACAAGATATCTAAGAGAATGTACAGTCAACCAATATCTAGGTCATTTTAGTACCTTGTTATATTAATCATCACGATGACTACTACAAACTATGTTTACACTTTTAGATCTGTCCTTGTAGGCCAGAGTATTTGAACTTTTAATATGTCGCGAACGGTAATTTCCGCTATGACGTTAATCAAGTTATTAGAAAAAGGCCTTCCTGATACTGGGAAAAGTCTATGTTCGTGAATGTGTTACAGCTGAAATGAGTTCTCACAGTGACAAAGCATATTGAACGTATTCTATTACTATATTATATTAAAAAGCTTCATACTTATCTTTTAAACTTAAGTGTCTGTTAATGAATAAGTTTAATCGATATTATCCCACTATTGTAACCTCAATGACGCTACCTGAGTTATACACCGCACGGGAGTGTCTGCAGACGAGTACCACAGACTCTAAAATGACCACTACCTAAATATAATAATATAATATAATAATATAATATTCCCACAACCTCCGGCTTAGCAGTCAGGTCACTAACCACTAGACCAACAGGCCAGTCAATAAATAAATAAACCCTCTAAAGGCCTTTCGCAAGTTCAGTGTTATAAATACGTAGTTGACTGTATTAATTATTACGTTCTAGATAAAAATTCACACTTTAAATATTAATCAAGAGCACACAGAACGTGTTAAATAAACACTGGCACTTGTTTTATTCTTGTAAGTAAACACAGGTTAGTTATAGACACTGACTAATACCACAATGTCAACAGTAATGTAACGGTGATAATACTGAGCAAGGAACTAAATTTTTCACACGTACTTAATGAGCAAAGAAAATACGAACGACGCGCGCCTTCATACTACTACAACTTAAGTTAAGTTATTCTCTTGTTTTGCTATCATACACGAACATGTGATTTTAATGCTAAATTGAGCGATATAACAAACTATATACGTCCATCTGCAAGCAATATCGCAAAATTAAATATAGGTGAACGCAAGACAAGTATCAAGATACAAATAAACAGCAGTCTCATGACTGTACTAAATAGGCATTCCAATTACAATTAAGTTAATATAATTTTAATTTTATTGTATTATATAATAAGTAGATATATATATAATTCATTGCTAAACAATTTAAATGTACATGTGTCCGTTACTATAAATTAGCACATAAACCGCCTGTGATACAGGAATAGTCCTAGTACTTATTTTTGTGTTAATTTTAGGCCTCTAAAAATTATATACTGGGTGGCGCAAAAGTAAAGACCCTATTTGGTTCAGCTATAACATTTTTTCTAAATTAGAAAACTAGATTTAGATTTTTTTAAATGTATATTTGTGCCATTAAATTTCGTACCATTAGGATTTAAAGATGATGTCTTTTAAATGGTGACCTCCAGAGTTGATACACATTTGAGCCCTATTTATGACATTTTGCATAACTTGCCGTAACACTTCCTGCGATATGTTCGTTATTTCTTGACGAATGTTTTCTTTTAGAGCTGCGAGAGTCTGTGGCTTGTTCACATACACCCGAGATTTCAAAAAACCCCAAAGAAAGAAGTCTGGACTGGTCAGATCGGGTGATCTTGCAGGCCAAGGCAAATCGCCAAAACGAGAGATAACTCGGCCTGGAAAAGCGTCCCTCACTAAGTCCATAGTGTCGCGCGCTGTGTGTGCCGTAGCGATGTCTTGTTGAAACCAGATGTGCTCCAGCCCCAATTCGTCCAAACTGGGTATCAAAAACTCACGTAACATGGTTCTGTAGCGTTCTCCAGTGACAGTAATCGCATTGCCTCCAGCGTCTTCGAAAAAATAGGGTCCGATCACTCTGTCAACACAGATGCCACACCATACAGTAACTTTTAGTGGGTGTAGAGGTGTTTCTTGAATAATGCGCGGATTATCAGTGCCCCAGAACCGAGTATTCTGCTTATTGACATGCCCTGAGAGATGGAAATGCGCTTCGTCACTCATAACCAATTTTGAAGGAAAATCTCATAAATAGGGCTCAAATGTGTATCAACTCTGGAGGTCACCATTTAAAAGACATCATCTTTAAATCCTAATGGTACGAAATTTAATGGCACAAATATACATTTAAAAAAATCTAAATCTAGTTTTCTAATTTAGAAAAAATGTTATAGCTGAACCAAATAGGGTCTTTACTTTTGCGCCACCCGTTACTTTCTATAACTGAATAAATTATTAATCTACTTGATCTGTAGGTCTGCGAAGTTAAGCGCATTTGTTGCAGACAATCCATAAATAGTTGACCATAACAAACACGTACGCTTTGTTTCTAAACGTCTATGACAGTCGTAATGGATAGTAACAAATTTTTAAATGCTTACTACTTGTGTAATCATCGCTTGAACCTTCAGGACGAAAGCGTGATAATATGCCATTTATTGTAGAGTATTTTGGTAGTGTATTTATAGCGCATAGGTACGAAAATACCCCTATTTTTTAATTTTTTACAAAAAGTACATTTATTTTTAACCTGCATCAGCTCTGACATCAGCTATATGCCGTAATATTGAATCACCAAAAGAGTCATTCTAAAAATTTCATAAAGAGACTATCAACGGAATTCTTACAATAAGTTTTTCCTTTGTGGTTTATATTAAACCTCAAGTCCTTACTTAGAACCAAAAAGTTTTAATATATCTAAAGGTACCTACAGTAATTACATATTGAGGTTCACGGAATAACAATGATGTATTAGTCACTGATAATAATAATTTTTATATACCTATGTGAACGTGATATTGATATGTCTACTACCAAGCGTTTTTCATATACACCGGCCATAAAAAATATACCTAATACCTATTTTCAATTACTCTACAGGCCGCCATAATGTGAAAACCACAAAAATTAGTCAGTCTTTGGTGATAACCCACTGAAGTTCACATTGACGTCATTGTACATAATCATCACCATCATTACAGCCAAAAGACTTCTACTGCTGGACATAGACCTTCTCCAAATCCGTTATAAGTGTACGCCGTCTAAAACTTTTTGCCTATTGCCACTTTTGTAAGACGACTCTGCGAGCTATAGGTATTTATTAAATGTTGTTATTGACAATTTATCAGCTATCATAAGTGGAAAATAAATATATTTACACATATGTATGTATATGTACCTGCTAGCGTGCTTCTTATGAGGCGCTGCCTTGCCACGCATTTAAAATGCTGTTTTCGTACATGGTAACAGAGGCAGCCGGTGATGACATGTCAACGCACCTTACTTGGTTCTGTACGTCTAATCTGTGCAGAAGTTACCACTTACCAACACTGACTCATCTACATACATCACCATTTACAATGAAAAAAAGAGCTTCACTGTTTGACAACGGAATCACGTGATTTTTTCTTACCCGAATGCGGCAAGTAGATTTTGATTGTTTTTAACAAAAATAAATAATAATTTATAAATAATAAGTTTATCAACGCAATAGTTTATTGACAGTCAAAAAATGAACATGTTATCTTATGTTATTCTCACATTAAAACTGAGTAGTTTTAACGTAAGACATGTATTACTAGTGTAATAAATACTAAGAGTACCAAAGTAATCACAAGGTAAGTACATAAACAAAATTGACCTACATTACCATACTGTTGAATGGTTGATGCTACTACACATAGGATATGTATTTCATTGCTTTGGCAAATTAACCACTTTCTTTTTTCTAACTTAAAAACTTGTATTGTTTAATATGAATGTGCATATCAAACAATGCCCTGAATCTCGCTATACTTCTTTCTTCTCATGAGTCTACACTCGTCAGCCAATTGGCGGCACGCAAATCTTTTGACGTTCTCTTTTGATTTATAATATAATAATAATAATAATAATAATAATAATTTAAAAAAAAATTAAATAAGTAATTTGTACATAGCATACAGAGTTGACTTAAATTCTAAGATGTTAAAACAAAAACCAGTACAACAAAATGAAACTAGGTCTAGGATCCTCCTTCCCAAACTAGGCAGGAAACCTGTCTGTATCTTAGGAAAGAGTAATCCAGTTTACTGAGTCATATTATATATTTATACATGTACCATGCATATCTATCAAATCGTTAAATAAATGATTTCAACTTTAAAATAAAATATTAGATAATGGTTACCACGAAAAGAATACGGATATACCTTTGAAGATAATGTGTAAGCAAACTTAATTAAAACATTTTTCATAGCACCGTCAGCATCATGTCCAAGCAATCAATTAGTTACATGTTATTAAAATTTCTGCCACTTTTTATATCAATTTGTTCGGATGATATCACATCAATTATTGTAATTCACGGTTCCTTGGCCCTGGACAATTAGCCGGAATAAAAGCTTAGACAACAATACGAGCAAATCATAATCGAAATTTTCTATATTGAATTCATAGTTTTACAACCTTATGTTGATACAAACATAGCTATTAAGTATACTTTTTTACTAAATGATATCATCTAGAAATATTTTCTACGAAGATAGGTACCGGATTGGTCGTGGCGTGTTTTTAAATGGGGTTATCTTTAAGGTCATTTGCAACAAATTAAACCGTCTAATATAGTTCCAAATGTTTCTGAATTCCACACGCTAGTTATTTTTTGTGTATTTACAAACTTGATCTGTTTGATGCATTATTACAAACCTATTTTCCTAATAGACAATGGTAACAATCGAACTAGTGCAGTGGCCACTTGGCAGGAAGTGGTAACCGCTGTCCATGAACTACAATACCGTCAGAGACAGCATTATCTACATACATAGAACGCAGACCCGAATACCAATGCTCTTCTCCTAAGGCTAGACTACCGATTATTATAAATTAACAGCTTTGTATACCATACTTCACAGTTTTAACTAATCGATGTCAAGGTAGTTAGTCGTGTACAACTTTCCAACATACAGATTTATAGCTTTTCAGATCTAAGTGATGTATTCGTCAACTTTTTATTTTGTTGATGAAAGTATGTACTTGGTATAGTCACTTGGTAATATGGAAGTTTATGTTACTTAGATCTAGTTAAAGCCGTGTAAGTGAACGTAAACTCATTCCGATACGGAAAAGTACCTTGCTGTTAAGACGTCAGTTAGCTTGTCATGAACTTGTATGACCCAATTTTCTTATAATAAGATGTATCGTGTTGATAAAATATTCAACACTAAGGAATTTATTACAAATTACATTTTGTCCGATAATTTCTCTTCAAATTATTCTTGCTTTTGATATAAATTTTGGCCATGTTTTGCGAATTAACTTGCCACTAAACATGACGTCATCTCAAACATAATAAAGCAATAACAAAATCCAACAAAATCGAAGGATCTCGAAATAATTAGTATCCCGAGAGGCGTTCCATAGCTAGTTAAATTTTTCCATTTTTAACAAGTTTAGTGAAAGCAAATGCTAATTGCTTAATATTATATATTCTGTATATCTTGTAGTAGTAAAAGTTTTGGCATCTCTTTGTTCTAAACGGTTTCAATTACACGCAGTCATTTTATAAAAACAATATTTGCAGGTGCTTTTCTAATTCGCGAAATCGCGTGGCGGATGCGGCCGCGCAACATACTTAATTAGTATACGGAATGGGCAGGTACCCGAGCATCATTCGGCCGATTGAATGTGACGAAGCACAATCCAAAGCTCCGGTCAATGATCGGCAATTCGGCGCCCACCATTTGGAAGGTCGCGGCGCGGCCTTCTTTCGGTCGACCATCATCTGTAATGTGCCGCCTGCGACCGACACCCTGTATTTATTTCGATACACTAACAGTTATGAGTGCTCTTGCATGTTTATATGTAGGTTATTTATCTGTGTCGACGTGTGTTTTGGTTATAACACGAATAACTTCAGTGAAATGGGTAATTGGAAAAACAGTCGCATAGAATTTTTAATTGCACTGACGGATACCATATCAAATCTAGACATCCATCGTTTTGCAGCGCATTTAGGCAGCGCATTTAGATGTTTCTGATCTCACGGTGACATTATTATAATAGCTTAATAAGTCTTTCCTGCGAATGCCTTTGTGAGAACATCAGACTTTGAGTGCTGAGTCACACACGGGCATTATTATGCGAACCCTTTATTTTACGAAGTGGACAAGAGCTTGTTGTAAACCATTCGAATGAATATCACATTGACTAGAAAATTAATATTATATTCAAGTATTATTGTAAAAATGTTTAGAAAACCATTTTAGGTGAAGGTGTCGGGTGAATATAAGGTCAAATAAAACTGCGTAATACCCATTTAATTTGTACCCTTGAAGGTATACTAAAATCTATATTGCATCAAACTGAAATTTAATTGTAATTACGAGTTATTCATAACAGATGACAAGTATTTAATTTAAATTGGCTGGTAACTAGTAACAAACTTTAATCGGACAGTCACAATATAAAATCAACTTTATGGAAATCGGCGTATTAATCAAAAGTCTTTTCATATTACTAACAGAGAAGAAAAACGTCACGCGAATCCAAAGAAATACTACGTACAGATTTATTCCTTTACAATTATTTTTGAATGACGAAGCACTGAACAAGAATGACTGTTGTTTCACTGAGGCAATAAAAAAAGCTCGTTTGAAGCTCGAATGACGTGTTGCCTGAATGACTTATCAACGCTAATAAATACTAGGTACTTATTCTAAAAGTCTGAAACCTTGGATAGCCGATAAAGATCATAAAATATTTTCTAAAAACTTATACAAGAAATGCGGTTTTCAAAACGAAGTCATGAGTTTACTATGGCTATATCTAAAAGACAAATTGCAATAATTTTAATCTTAAACGAAATAATTTATTTTTCAAATAGAAAGGTAATTTTTCTTTGCGAAAAATATTTAAATCATGATGTACTTAAAAAGCATGTAACATGCTTTACAAAGCAATATAGTGACCTCGAAATGAAAATCATGCGGCGATTTGACCGTTATGATAACGAGGGCATTTATCAGCGCGTGTTTGTCTTACTCTATACGCATTAAGATTCAACTACAAATATCTTCTATTTACTGTTCCCAGCAGATTTCTTCCTCCTCGCGAAAAACTAGTTATAAGTAGCCTTTCTTGCACATGTCTCCTGTGCTAAACACTTTAATTTCTGCTTCTGAAAATCAGCACTACAGATTTAAGGTCACAGTATAAACTGCTTTTTAAGAATCCGGAACTGGCCACTTTATAAATAAAATTTAAGAAGTAATTGTTACAATTAAAAATGTAGCTCTTTGGCTGTAGAATGCAGTTTGTTTCATCCGACTGTCAATAAAGTAAAATTGCGTGTGATTATCACAATGGATTTAACTAAAGAAAATTTTCGTGCGATGATTTATTATGATTTTAGGCGTGGTCTAACTCAAAAGCAATGCATCGATCAAGCACCATCGAAGACCACTGTGTATCACTAGTTTAGTGAGTTATCGAAGACGTCGTATGCTCACAGGCAAAATTAAAGATGGTCGGCCGAAACCAGTTGTTGTGCCACGAAACATCGACGCAGTGCGTGAACTAATAATGCAAGATCGTCATGTTACATATATAGAGATAGAGGCGTCTTTGGGAATTAGTATGACGAGTATACATAAGATATTACACGAACACTTGGCTGCAAAAAAAGTTTGTTCGCGTTGGTTACCGCACAACTTGACAATAGTTCGGTAGAATAGCTTTAACTACCTAGGTTAGTGTCTTTATCTAGCTTGTTTAAATCAGTAGGTATCTTTATGATCTGAAACTCTAATAAGTATGTGTGTGCGTTACGATTGCTCCGCCAAGTTAACCAACCAGAAAAAAACTTTGACCATAATTTTGTCGAAATTTGTCGAAATCGAAGTGCACAAACGAAAAATTTGTCGAAGTAGAAATAAAGAAGTTATAAGGGTTTTAAGTTGGCCGCGCCAACGTAACATGTACGATTGCGCGGCCATGGAGATCTCAGCAACTGTTTGGGTTAGAGATCTAATTCTTTTTGCCAATTAAAGACTGAATTTGTCAAAAATTGTCGAAAAAAAAATTAAAAGTCCTTGGATAATATATCACGAAATATTTACGACTGAATGTTATGGCCGCGCAATCGTAACGTTGTTGATTCTTTATTGTTGATTATTTCTGTAAAACGTAAGATTTATACATTAAAACTATTACAAGAAGAAAGGTCTTAATTTGTCGAAACTAATAAAAGCAATAAATACTATGTCAGTTTAGTGAAACTGACGAAATCATTCCAAAACAGAAAGTACGTGGCCGCGCAGTCGAAACGCTACTTTGCACGCTGATATCTCATTATCTGTAATTGCTAGGATTTCGGCGTGAACATCAAATTGTTCAGCATATTAACCTCAGAATAATGACATATCGCTTTATCCTCAGAATAGTTTACATTGCGTGTTATCTCAAAAATTATATTATCTCATACAATGTTCGAGTAGGGTAACCATACTTTCGATTTGATTTGACAATACCTGTAACTGGAGATTAAACAACATTTAGCTTAATCTGCAGAAATGATTAATCTATACCATTACTAGGGGAAGAGTTTGTTTGTTTGTTTAATCCATTTAAGGTTAGTCCTAAGTACAATGCAAAATCATACCAAAAAATATTTCATTCATAAAGTAAATAATCAAAGTAATGAAAACTCATAAGAATATTTTTATTAAACAAACAAACAAACTCTTCCCCTAATAATAGTATAGATTAATCAAAGTCAACATATTTATTTCATTTTGATCATTAAGTATGATGCTTATGAAAAGTCAAAATTACATGAAGTCAGCTAATTAACCTACAGCCAGTTCGCTGACGAGGTAGAGCTGTGAGAAGAACTGGCAAGAAACTCACGCCACTCTTTTCAATCGCCAGATAATTACAATTTTTTGTATGAGTAAACAATTTTAACACATCAACGCAACCAAAGAACCATACAAAGTAAATATTAAAAAACAACCAATTAATTTAATAACATTTAAAAAAAAAAGAAACGAATATAGAGGATTTCAATTATTTAGTTTCATCTAGTATGGTAATTTGACTACGTATTTTAATTAAAATTAAAAAATAGTAAATGTATTAATGCCTAGTCATATTGAACTACAAGGTAATACTGAATCAAGTATAAAATGTATGCCATGCCAAGATTGACCTGTCATCCCAGGTAGCATCCGTTCACGAGCATGACGCACAGACTAGCCATCATCACCTTCGCCATATTAGAGGGAAGGTGATGCCCCGGCCAATACGACACCACAAGTCATGACATTTTAGTGAGCATGACAATGCAAGGCATGGATGGTAAAGAAGAAAGAACTATAATAAAATGTTATGTCTTACGAGTTCATAATGATCATGATATGCATTCACTGCACATCAAACTTTTACTGCAATAGTCAATATCATTTCTGCAGATTAAGCTAAATGTTGTTTAATCTCCAGTTACAGGTATTGCCAAATTAAATCGAAAGTATGGTTACCCTACTCGAACATTGTATGAGATAATATAATTTTTGAGATAACACGCAATGTTAACTATTCTGAGGATAAAGCGATATGTCATTCTCCTGAGGTTAACATGCCGAACAATTTGATGTTCACGCCGAAATCCTATCAATTACAGATAATGCGATATCAGCGTGCAAAGTAGCGTTTCGACTGCGCGGCCACGTACTTTCTGTTTTGGGCTAATTTCGTCAGTTTCACTAAACTGACATATTATTTATTGTTTTTATTAGTTTCGACAAATTAAGACCTTTCTTCTTGTAATAGTTTTAATGTATAAATCTTACGTTTTACAGAAATAATCAACAATAAAGAATCAACAACGTTACGATTGCGCGGCCATAACATTCAGTCGTAAATATTTCGTAATATATTAACCAAGGACTTCTAATTCTTTTTTCGACAATTTTCGACAAATTCAGTGTTCAATTATTATTGGCAAAAAGAATTAGATCTCTAACCCAAACAGTTGCTGAGATCTCCATGGCCGCGCAATCGTACATGTTACGTTGGCGCGGCCAACTTAAAACCCTTATAACTTCTTTATTTCTACTTCGACAAATTTTTCGTTTGTGCACTTCGATTTCGACAAATTTCGACAAAATTATGGTCAAAATTTTTTTCCGGTTGGATAACTTGGCGGAGCAATCATAACGCACACAAGTATGTATATTATTTGAATATACTGATATAATTTAGTACCTAATATCTATGCGGTATATACCTATCAACACCTATGTGAATATGTACAAGGACCGACAGTCAATTTATATGTTTACCATGGCGCATGGCGTCGTGATTGTAGCTACTTAATAGGTACAATCAAGATTCTTCACATGCAAATCGTTCTGTACGTATAAAATCAAACGACATGGCGTAGCCGGGAGACGACGATAAATCACGATCTCTCAACGAACGATCCTTGCTGGAGGAGGAAATTGCTGCTTAAGTATCTCCTCTTGTATCATGATTCTGCATTTGAACATTAATCAAGCGAACGTTTAGCATAAACACTGCATTCAAGTTTTTCTCATATGCAATTTTTAAGTATCAACAGACACAATCTCAAGCACAGCTTGAAATTTATAATAAATTAATGTTTTATTTTACAAGTAAAAAAACGAAACAAAGCAAAATGTCGAGCTATATTAGCATTGATTAATTCCGTCACATAATGCCATCTAACTGTAGCTTCAATGCTGGATTTGTTTTTGAATTGTAACCATGCCAATTACTGCACTCCAACAAAATCAACTATGTTTTCGTTGGAGTGCAGTAATTGGCATGGTTATTAAAAGTTTAATAACAACGTCGTCTCTAACAACATCGTCTTAATTTCAAAAAAAGAGATTGTCTCAGATAAAATATCGTTAAACACAAACACAAAGTTGGAAAAAAGATCAGAGAAACATGATCAAGGCTCTGAATGAGCACTTGAGGGAAATTGGATTCAGGTAGAAAAGTTTTCGGTGAGTGTTGTGTTGTGGGCTCGCGGCTCACCGATTAGAGGGGCAAACAGCGAGGGGCGCGTAATGAAATAGCCAGACGAGACTCTGTTATCAAGTGCTACGGTATAAATTACTTTTTTAACAAGTTTATTTTACATGAATCTGCCAACCAATTACATTAATCACAATTAAAACTGTTTAATATGATAATTTGTTCACGCATTTCAATATTGTTGAATCGAAAATATAGTAAACGACCTTTTATTACGTCCTTGTGAAGGCCGATAATTTGGCTATCATTTTATAGTAAGTAAATTGTGTACAGCGTATAAAATCTAACCCGTGGTACGTGACGATTATGTCTATTACGCAAGCTCGAAACACGGAGAACTAGGAAGTAACCTTTAACATCTGAAACCGTTCAAACAAATATAAGTATTACATTACCTGTTAGATATGCACGATTTTAGTAAATGAATAGTCGATTAACAAAAATACTTATTGTGTGTATTTGTTTATTATTCGGATAAAATACCGTGAACGATAAATCAACGGCTGTAAGTGCTGTAACTGTGCATTTAGTTACACCATCTACTGACGCGACGCGGACGTAAACCTTTTGATCTTCGTAACTAATTTGTTTACGGCAGAACAATTTTATTACACAAGTAAAGCGTTTAAACAAAAAGTAAGGTTGACATTGAGAATCATAAAGTACAAAGTTTGTACCAGCTGGGATAGGCAATAACTAAATTTCTTGCTCAAATATATAAAATTTAGCTAAGCAAGTACTTTAAACTTAGAATCATGAATATAACATCTTCTGAGTAGTATCTTTTATAGGACTTCAGGAGATGACACGATAGTAGCGATTTTTTACAAACGATATACCCGGCCACAGGCCGCCTCTGGTTTAAAACGACGGTGTCTGAGTTATAATAAATGATAAGTTTAATGAAGTGCAGGGTGGCTGGGGTACCCAGCGCAGTTCGTCGGCAACGTGGTGCAACAGCCGTGCGGCCGCGGTGCCAGCGTCTCACCGCACCAACCACGGATGATTGATGTTGAGTGAAAGCACTTGCGTATGTACAAATATCTTGAACCTTAGCGGTATCAAAACCAACCACAAAAACACCGTGCCCAAAACACGCGTTACAATTTTTCTCCTACATTGCACAATACGAATTTGTTAACGGGAACCGGCCATCACATTCGACTTTTTTGTTTGTGCACGGCGAGTATAAATTGATAATGTTGGTAATTTGGCGCCCGGCCTGAGTGCCGTTGCCCGCTACACTAATGAGTTTATAATGGACACAATAATATAGAATGATCATATATTTTCAGAATCAATGTCTAGGTCGAGTACGCACTGCTTGATAATAGCCCCGTATTAACAACATGGCTATCTGAATTTTGTATCCGGGATATATTCCATGTTGCATTTTAGTAGCACAATCAGCCGTAATTGTGGTTAGCTAATCAACCAATCCGAAGGTGCGACTTATCTGTTAGGTACCTATTTACTTAACAATGTTAAAAAGAAAAACTAAATATTTAACATAGTAATACATACACAATCAGCATTTAGCATACATATAGGCAGATTCGTATATCTTTATTTTCGTTAATATCACCCAATGTAATAAAAACTATTCTAGCAAAAATGATAAAATAAGTTCCAAAGATCATTTATTAATCATTAGGTAGGTACGTGTTTACTTATATAACTTTTCTAATCAAATTATCTGAAGTTGGGACATAAATAACAACTGAGACGGAGAAGAGCGGAAACTGTCTTCCAAAACAATGCTAGAGCTAACGAGGTAGGCAGCGAGGTACAAAGTCACTTGGCGAGAACACGCGCTACTGAACTACACAAACAAAAATGTATTGTCTCCACACAAAATATGAGCGTTTATTAAACCAAAAGCATTGTTGAAATATTGTATCTCTACACAAAAAGTGGCCACTGGAGACGATCTAGCATTACATCTATTTCTTAAATTACTTATAAGATGAGGCGCCAAAGAAATAACTTTATATCAATAACAAAAAATAATTGCGCAGCAGCTTAAGTTAAGGAAATGTTTTGTATACAATTATAGCAATATTATATGCAATATAAATACCTAATTCTACTAACAATTAATTTATCGAATGTTTATAATAAACGTTTCTAAGAGCCGTACGTATTTCTGTTACGCACGAACAATAGTGTGAAATACCTCGTCTGGGGTTGATTAGGGCCCAAAAATAATAAACCGTGACATCACCACAGTCCAGCAGAATTAGAAGTACCGTGACCCATCACGCTTCGTCTCCTTTGATAGGTAGTTTTATTAATAGAGTTTGCAACATATACCTAAAAATAATTAATGGGTTAAGTATCATAATTCTTGGAATAATAAATACAACGATGATTTATTAATATTAACTACCTAGTATAACAAAAACAATGTTATCTCTTTTCAATGGGTCATCATAATATCCCAATCGGTTTTAAGAATAGCATATTATTAAAATAATGTTCAAAACTTTTTTTAAATATTCCTATATGTATGTAAAAAAAAAAATGTATGTTGAAATTAAATAATAATTGTTCTTGAACAAATTATGGTTCAAACACTACATTTAATTTTACCCCACTGCAGGACAAAGGTAGAAAAGGCATGGCCATTGCTGATTAACATTTTTTTTCTACAAGTCCTGGTTCCCTCACGACATTTTCCTTCGCCGTAAATCAGTAATATTGAAGATATATTAAGAAAGTTTTTTTTACTGCTAACGGTGGCTGACCAGCCTGCAGCCCATCTGATGGTAAGTGGTAACTGTCGCTCATAGACTTCTTCAACGCGACTTCGCAACTCTGCGAAACCGCTGCCTATCGAGTGAGAGTGGAGTAGGTGAAAGGACTGTGGTAGATAAAGGAAATGAGGATGGTGGGGAAAAAGGAAAGGACAGAATTGGATCTCTGGCGCTCTCACTCACCGAACGAAACACAATACTACCTACAAATACTCTAATTTTTTTGTTGCGAACTCTACAAAATTTTAATAGTTGGTTTTGCCGGATATAGTTCCAATAAAAATAATGAAAATAGAAGAGGTAACATTTTAAAATTCAATTTCAACATAAACTCTACTGAATTATTATTGTGTGCTTATCAAAATACAAACACAAAGTTGGAAAAAGATCAGAGAAACATGATCAAGGCTCTGAACGAGCACTGGAGAAAAATAGGAGTGTTATAATAATATATTATTGTGGGCTAAACTTTTGAAATATTAATACTAATATCGGAAAACAGACTCAGTTAATATTTAGTTATTGCTATTTTCTTTTAAACTGTAACGCAAAGTTTTTGAACTATGAAGTTAGTTACTAAATACTAACTATTTCATCATATCATACATTTACTTTTTAATCGGTAAAGTAAAGTTTCTACTAGCACATTATTGTCTCCTGAACACGGACCTCTTCTCTAGAGACGAGATGTGTATTAATTACCAGTTTACTCAAGACGTATCAGCAATTTCAGACTTATATTTTTAAGGTTTTCTCACGGTATTTATCTTCAAGAAATGACTGTAAAAATCTAATTAAAGAAATTGTATTTAATAACACGGTTTTTTCACGTCGTACGATTAACTGTATGTCACTGAACATCATATTACCAAGTTATATATATTGTATTGCCTACCTGTTAACAACGGCAACGTTGTGGGTTGCTATATTGTTATTTATAATTTTTCATATCTTGTGTATCTTAAGAGCCATTTCACGTTTTTATGCGAAGTTTTTGAGCGTCCAATTTACCATAATAGATAATGTTTTGTAACTGTTAAATACATGAAAAAGATATTCCAATTGTTCGTATTGTTTTTAATAGAACACATTTACAAAATCTCCTTTACTTGCTTTGTGGTGATCAATCTCCTACATCTAGTTTTCAGAAAAATTCTTGCAGTGTCAATTTCGGAGTCCTAAATCTCACATTAATATTAATATATTTGACTAATTAAGATACAGTAAGCATTAGATATATACTTTCCTTGATGAATAATAGACTAGATTTTCGATTATTAATAATTTTAATTGATAATTAAAGAAAAGACTTATAAGTAAAAATTGGTATATAAATATTTACGTTTTATGTTGCAACTTTATTGCATGTTCTGGTTTAAACAAAGCGTAATTACTATAAAAAATATATATCACTATACTCTTTGTTCAATAAAGAACCTTATTCTTTCAATTTTAATGAAATACACTTCATTTAGTTATATATAAAATGATTGCTTACCTCACTCTAAATGACTTGAAATTACTATCAATTGCGATGCAGAAGCCGACGACTATTAGTACGGCGAGAACCCGCTTCGGAGCAGGATCTATGTCATTTTCTTCACATTCTAATTACGAAAATATACGAAATAAACGCAATAATATACTGCGACCAAAACTTTTTGGGATATACCTCAAATGCACTAATTTTGAAACGCACTGAATAATGTATCTTACATGTACTGTTACAAACAAAGATAATAAGTTACAAACGCATGATTAAGGGTGCTTTTCCGACATAAACGTTATTTTATTTATTTATTTATTAGTTATTAATTTTATCGGTGACCTCTAAAATATAGTCATATAGGTTCAATATAAAACTTTTACTTTTTTTTACTTTTTTTAAGTCGGTTTACCGTGTCTGTCACTATGTCTGTGAGACCGTGTGATTTGAAAAGATCGAATATCTTTTTTACCCGTCATGATCCCGCGTTGTGATTTTTAATAAGCTGCCTGAAGCCTCATTGCACGTAACCCACCGTTAAGTACAGCCAGTACCAGCATCACAAGCGTACATCCCAGCAACTTAGCGTCAACCCGGTCTGTGAGACCAGCGCCACTGGACAGCGTCGGAGAATATAAAATACTGGCCATGTTTAACAATGACAATTTTACTAGGTATTTTAATTTTCTAATTTTGTTAATGTATAAAGGTTATTTAACTTATTTATTAGGCTAACTTATATATTAATTTTAGCTAATGAGTTCGTTGAAATTAATTGGACTTAGTAAAAAAACTACACATGGACAACGACATCTTGAAGCTCTTCTAGAAGATAGGAACTGCTGGTTTTATATAACGGTCAATGCTACGTATGAGTGTGAGTGGTGGAAACAGAAAAACTAAATATTCTGTTACAAATATATAATAATAATATAAAAATGAATCGCTGAATGTGTTGCTAAGTGCAAATCTCGAGAGCAGCTAAACCAACTTCACTAATTTTTTTTCTTAGTATTGCTTGAAATACGAGGATGGTTCTTGCGGATAGAGAAATTTAAAAAATTGTCAGAAAAAAAATTAAAGAATCGACTGTTAGGTGGTACGAAGTTCGCCGGGTCAGCTAGTATTATAATAAATATTGAGAGTCTTGAGTGCCTCGTTGCAGGAGCTGTTCGACTGCTCAAGAATATAAATTTTTGAGGAGCAAATTTTATTGCATTTTGTAAGAAGGATATATATTTTGGATACTTTTCCTTTTGTTTCTAATGCCATAAGTTTGATAAAGGCTAATTTGATTTATAAAAGTATGAAATTTGTGTTTTTTTTTTCATTCTATGAAGAATATAAAAAGCCATGTTAACTTTGAGTGTTATAAATGTGATCAAACAATGTCTTTGAAATGGTTTGTGGTTTACTATTAAATCCTTCTGTTTTTTTGTTAGAAATATATATATTAAAACTTATCCGATTACAAGTAGCACTAATAGTTAATTACTTGCAAATTCTTAAGATGGAAATCCTGGTCCGTGAAAACGGCGTCACCAACGATGTAAGTCATATTGACGTCACCAATGGCGGGTTAATTGTTATTTTTCCATTTTACTAGTTTAGAATAAACTGTTCTTATTCACTGAGATGAATAAATTTTCATAAACTGCCATATCAAGGTAGACACATTTTACGGCTTAAGGTTGTTTCATCCGTAACATGCTTGCATTGTTTATTTACGCACATCTGCACGATGCTGCCATCTGATAACTAAATTTCAACTAATCGAACAAGAAAATTTTGTGAACTGGCTTTTAAGTTTTCTATTGTGGCTATTTGTTGTTCCTTTATAATAATAATAAAAAAAAACATGATACTAATTAGCAGGTACTAAGATTCCGTAGTCGTGTTAAATTAGGTGTAAAACAGATAAATCAAATTCGCGTATAGCATCGATGTTATCATATTATTAATACATTCGTAATATCGAAGAAACGTGAGGTTTGTCGGCAGCGCCGGCCGCTGGTGTGGCGGCAGATGACGACATGCCTCCCGATCTTCCTTATATTGTGACTCATATGCTAAGCGTTCATGACCTGCTCGCACATTTTGTTTACTGGCCCCGACTAGCCTGTTAGCGAAATGACTTAACAATAATAATATTCGTAATCATGATGTTACTTATAATTTTTTATTATAAATACTCTTAATTACGGAAATACCACGTTTGGCGGAACTAAAAAGTGTTCGTCCACTTACACAACTTGAATAATATGTAATCTATTTGCGCTTTTGTTACAACGATCATTCAAGCTGAGAGAAAGATTAAAAACAGTTTTAGACTTTCTATTTAACTGTACCTATTAATCTTTATTTAATACCTTATTTGTTTTGTTTACAGAAGTGAAATGAAAATAACTAGTTCAGGTTTGGTAAGCTTTATTAATAAAGCTACTGGAGTAGTTCACTAACTTTTATTATAAGCAGGCAGATTTTTTTTTTCAAACGAGTTGTCAGCACCCGAAGGCGAAGTATTAACTTTATTTTTGTTGAAGGCATCCTTTGAAATAATATCAGTACTTATGTTGTTTAGGGATACTAAAGTTTATGTGCTTGCAAGTTTGCAACATATATAGAGATCGCACAATCCCCAGGATTTCTCATGATATCTAGCAATAAAATGCAAATGTTGCACTTCACATCCGGCTGGGAATATCGTGAGATATTACTAAATATATGATTATAATAATACCTGTATCACATCGGTTCAAGGGTTGTCAGGTAAACTATTTCTGGCCCTTGTCGGACAGAGTGAAGGTATGACTATCTTTTTAGCGATAGGACAACTATGAACTGAAATAATTATTTTATTAATAATACTACTACGGTGTTTAAAACATCTTAAACTAATTATATAACATTAAACATTTTGTTTCTATAATTTAGGTGTCAAAGAAGCAGCCTATGTACATAACAGTATACTTAAAGCATTGCAAAAACAATGTTAAGAAAACGCTACCAACTATTGCCGAAGAACGGATAACGGAAAGAAAAAGCGACAGAATAACGAAAAATATGAGTAGACTACTACTACTACATGCCGAAACCACTAATGATCCATGTAAATATCCGATTAAATTCAACGTTACGATCCTACATACATTTTTTTATGACATGATATTTTATAATGTGTCTGGATTTTGGGACAAAATTTTCGAAAGAATATCCTATAACCTTTATAATACGACTTTCCGATTCAATGTTGTGCTAAATATAAATAAGTAGCATGATATATTAAAAGCTGAACGTTGTAGCTTTTCTTTTCGAGCTACCAGCCCTACGCTCTTTCCATATCGCCATCGAATGTGATGATGACGTTTTATCTCGTGTTCTTTATTACATGCGTAAGTAGCCGTACAAAGGTATTGTACGATATAGACATAAATAAAGATTACACCACCCATGTTATTCTATATGCTTCATTCATGATGACCTTCCTTTCATTAAACGTATGCGGTGACGACGGCTGAGCATCATCATCGCAATATGCGTGACAGTGACATTAGGTAGTTAAAGGTTTTTTTAAGGCTACTGTGAATTTGACAGGCTTTAATTACTACTTGATTATGTACATAACAGATTAATAAGTCTAAATATATGTAGAAATGTTTATTATACTATTTTATTTATATATTTATAATTGCTGAGAATCTTTTTATCTGAGAAAATGAATTTAAATGATAAAGCGATATTCTGAAATTCAAGAATATTGATAACAGAAAAAAAAAATATTATTTATAAAAATATAAATCGTGATTATAAATAATAATCAATATAAGATAAAGATTTAGTATTTCAACAAGTAAAATATAAAAATATACAAAACGTAAAGTATTATCATATTAATGCCCATATCAATTGCCGTTCTATTATTCGTTTTGCTTTTATGTTATTAGAATACATAGTACCATATGATTTAAGTCCAAACACCAAGTAATTGCTGTAAATCGTTGTCGAGTTCCCTCGACTGTCTTTCGGCTCCATCATCAGATCGACTTCAAACCTTTACTAAATAGTAGTGCCTTAAAATACTTAATGAAAAATGTAACAAATGCACTAGTCTTCAATACGATTTTCGAAAGTTCCCTTCGTTTTCCCTGAGATGCCATCATCAGATCCTGGTTTCCTTATCATAGTACCACACTTGGGATATCTACTTTCCAACAAAAAAAGAATTATTGAAATCGGTTCTTATACGACGACGTTATCGACGTACACACATAAAATATATATATATATATATATACCGTTGAATTGAGAAACCTCCTCCTTTTTTTGAAATCGGTTAAAAACATGGATACATAGCCCGAGCATTAACTGGTATTATGTTAAACTGTAGACTCACCACCAGTAACCGACGCCGACGCCACGTCTAAACTATGTACTTCCGCCTTCAGTTTTTGTTCGTATTACAGATTTCTAGTACGTGTACTTAAGTGATACATACCGTTACCATTTTAAAACTTTCGTGAGAATGGTAAAACAATTAAATCAATTTCGATTCAGCATGCGATTACAAGAGAATTTAACTTAAGTGAATTGCATTGTAAATTTTGTTTAGACCGTTTGTATGTGCTAAGGGACCATTGGCGTCGAACGGTCGCTCGAAGACCCGAGATTGGGCTTACACGCATAATATTCATAATGCATTAGATGTTTAGTATGTGGTGTGTCATACTTATTATAATAAAAGAATCAGATGTTTCTTTTCCACAAAAAAACCTTAAGGACGAGAACCTATAAGTTGATTTACAAGCATTATCAATGTAAATCATTTAGTTACTTTCTAATTAACTAGCGACCGACTAAGACTTTGCACGATTATACAATGTATGTAATTTATGAGATTTTTTATACATACAAGTACCTACATATAAACCTTTCGAAAAATTCTCCGAATGATAGTGGAAACCGTAATAGAATCTGTTTTAAAAATTCCTTCTAAACCACGGTTCAAAAAAAGTTAGCAGAAAAACAAACTGAAAAAAAAATCGAGTTTGCTATAACATTTATTAATTATCGTAATAATATTTAAGCCCATAGCATTATTCGACTCCAGTAGTAAATAATTATGTCATTTTTTTACAATTAAAACCCTTGCCTATTGATTTTATATATATAACTTATTTTGGAAAAAGATATTAAAATGTAAGTACCTATAACACTTACATTTCAATATTATTATTTTTAAAATAAATTAATTAGCTTAAATACTATTCACTTTATACCTATATTATACAAAAACCCATTTAACTAAATATAGCGAATGTAGTTACGGGTCAGCGGGCATTAAATACAAAGAAAGAACGTGGGAATGTATAATGTTATATCATAAACAACAAAAGATAAACACATCTCGCAAAAAATGCGGTTACTTTTTTTAACTCGGTATTGTTTCCATACAAAACGTTTTTCTTACCATGAAATGAATACCTACAATATTCTTGTTGTACAAATTTTCCTTCTTTTCGTTTGTTTATATCTTTCATCTTTTATTATACATCGTTTTAATAAGTTTTAGGTATTATTAACACTGCTATGAGTTAAACACGATATTTAATGGAGACTATTACTGTAAATAAATGCTACTTATCATCATCATCATCATTATCATCATCAGCCTGAAGACGTCCACTGAACTTGTGTACGTCTCGTAAACGACGCTCAATCGATTCAAATACTACACTATTTTTTTACTTTTTTATAAGTAATAGCACTTCTACCAAGAAGGAGAGAGAGAGAGAGGGTTAATTATGTCCTAAATAGATTAGTATTTTAAATATTGATTTAGTTTTTTATATTCTACTTAATAATATTATTAATTAATATTAAGTAGAATATAAAAAACACGCAAGCAAGAAATAAGTGTCATAAGATAATTCTTATGACACTTATTTCTTGCTTGCGTGTTTATTAGACACTAAATATGATAAACATAATCATATTTTGTTTACCTTTTTTAACAATAGATTTCAATCATAATTGCTTGTTTAGCTTGGATCAGAAAATGTTTTCGTTGAATTTTTCCTCCTCCTCCATTTGTAGCGGTTAAAATACTTTTGTAAATGCCTTTGAATGTATATTTTCACATTAATGACTCTGTTTTGTAAAAGGATGTATCACTAAAAATACGGCACAATATATTGCTATATTTTTATAACATGACTGTATATTTTAAAAAGAAAAAAATATATTTATTTAAATATATTTGTCGTGATTTTGAGGAATACCGTCAAATCCCGGGCATCCTTATTTTTCCACGACATATTACTACATACGACATATACTATCCATGTATAAATATAAGATCCTACGTAAAATAAAATCAGATAGGTACAGCGGCATTTTCTTCGAGTTAGGACAAGGTAAAATCGTATGCACGCGAGAACAATGTTTAAAAAAATATAGGTTTCGCATTCCATCAACAAATTATGCGACTTACACCAAGATAACCTACCGCAACAATGTATTCCAACTAAATTTTCTAAATCTTTCGGGTCTTACCAAATTTCACCATACTTATTCGCCTTACCACAATTACAAATAACTATATTTGTAAAACGGGTCTATTCGTGTTAGAAAATTATTATAAGGTGCCATACCTCTTTAGCCGACGTTTTGGTCGAATTACAGCGACCATGGTCACGGGCTGACTAATGTAGTTATGTGTACAAATCGTGTGAGTTTAAAATATTTAATTAAAATTACAAGCTTTTACATTCTTGGAAATGAATATAGCATGCATTAAGAAAGACCCAATATTGTGGTATGTCGTACTTTTGGCGTACCTATCGCTATAAATCGTCGGTAACGTGGAATGCACTGCAGTTAGTGGCAATCTGGCGATCTGGGCCATCAGTGGCGATCGGATCGTGTTAGGTAACGGCACCTAACTAATTATCTATTAAAGGCAACAATAGACTCACGTCGGCAATGGCGGGCGCGCGGTCACGTCGTGTCGCACGCACCCGCGCGACTATCGCATCATCTGCGAATCTCCCGCCCCTAACCTGCAACTACTAGGCAGCTTTAACGTTCTTGTTGACAGTTGCGACTCTCCCCTAACATTTGTCTATGCTCAATATTTTAATATTATATTGTAACCTAATAATATTACAATATAGTCAAGCAGACAAATAGACCGATGAATAAATGCAGCTCAGGATAGATCAGGATCTAAAGTAAAGAGAGCTCAGAGGAGGCATACATGCAGCAGTAGAAGTATTGCTGCAAAGATGATAATGAAGTAAACTTTGATTTTGTTTTTCAAAATAAACCCTGCCAAATAAAGGGTTATTTATTTTTTATTAAATTAAATTATATTTAGCACACACATAACCCAGACCATTGCCCACATGGTACACATAAAAATATAAAAAGAGCAAACAGACTACTTAAGTATCTGTTAGAGTACCCATATATTCATTTAAAAATTGTGAAAGGACGATTAAATAATTTAGTTAATAATAGACAATACATTAATTTAGAATTAAATTTAGAAAGAAAGAAAATGTCGCCATAATTTTTTATCGGGACAATCCCATCAACATGCCCATCACTTTGACTCATGTCAACCAGGATTAGTGAAGAACTAAGAAGTAGTAAAAAGGAGGAGTTTGAAATAAAAATGTCCACTTTCCAAAGAACAAATTAGAAGGAAGACAAATTTAATCTGCATACAATTGTGACCTATTGAAAGATAGCACCACGGACAAAAAAAAATTAAGGGACCTATGTAAGCTATTATATCTGATTATAGTAATATTATATGCCAGAAACGCTTAAAACGCTTCAAACTCACGGAAACTCACCCCCGTCGACTCAAGATCATCATAATATACTTACTGGTCCTGGTGCTACTTGTAAACCATTTAACATTTCGTCGCAGTCTTTTTGCCAAAGACTATATTCTCAAAGAATGTTATGCAGAGACTGTTCTTGATTGGAACACTGACAACTCGGAGAATCAACTAACTTAAACGAAAATATATAGTTTGCTTCTAAAGTTACCATGACCCGTAATAGGAATTGGGCGACACAGTGATCTACCTCTACTAGTCTTTTCCAACCACTTACATCTGATGGAAAACTGGTACATGCGCCCCTAAGTTGAAGTATCCCAATGCTGCTGCCATTCGTCTTTAAGACTCCTATAAACTTCGGTTTCTTGTTTAAATAATCTACTGACTTTCTGGCGATAGCACGATTGTAAGAAATTACTATTCATGCCGTAAGTTGTATAGTACATAGTCGCTCGTCTCCGATCCTCAAGATCGATCAGAAAACACCTGTCAGTACTGGCAAAGCTTTAGTACCAACTTTCCTTTATGCCTTGCACAGAAATATTAAAGCGAGAGTTGACTTTGAAGTGCCAGAGTTACTAAAATATGTTTCTTATGTTTCGACAAGACGACGAATGGGAACCTGCACACCGGGGCGTTAGTTTTGTACAAGCCAGTATGAAACAGCCGAGAAGTGTCGCGGACTTATTAGTAAGATGCCTAGCATGCCACCAAGGAGAATAAAAAAGAAAGAAAGATAGTAAAGTATTTATTAGTAGGTACGTCTATGTTCCAGACTAACAAGATATCTTTTTTTAGCAAATCGGCATACGGCTTTTTCTTACGAAAGCATTTATTATATAGTGCATTTACAGACCTCAAAAAATTATTTTGCATAATTTCAGTAATGGTAACGTTATAACTGTAACACAATTTGTTACCCCTATTATATAATTGAAATTTGATAACTTTTGTGTCTATACTTACAAGAAATATATCTATTGTTGTACTGTTGGAGAGCTACCAAAATTGGTATGTCGGTTGTGGTAAAAATCGCTTACCTATCAGTGGCTCCAGAAGAGCTAGGAGCACTATTTACGTCACTAACGCCACCAACACCAGTCGCCACCATAAAAAAAAAGTAGGTAACCTAGTCAGGTAGACCTTCAGACAGACTATCTAAATTAAAATCTTACAACAAATATTAATAATAAATCGTGACATACGTGGCGTAGTGATTGAGGTATCCGCCTCGCACAAAATAGAGAGTTCAAAACCGAGCGAATATATATTTCAGTGACTTTTTTCTTAGTTTATTCACATTACATCATGTGAGGACCTGGACATAAAGTAAATAGATTTTTAAATGTACGAAATTGTTAGGTAATATACCTCATTGGGTAGCTACAAAAAGACGTACTAATCCTGCAATTGGCATCTGGTATTTATTTATGAAAATAGTAGTAGGTAATTAAATATTTATTTATTTACTATAATATATACTATAATACTATCTATATTATCATATTTATTATATAACTAGCTGTTGCCCGCGACTTCGTGAAAATTCACATGTTTGCCTGTATAAGAATATTGCCTGCCTGATCTTACGGCAATCGTACATTGTATCAGTAATAAATATCAATATAATCCGCCACTATGGCGAATCCCTTTGAAATAGATTCACCCACTATTACTTAAACTGACGAATTTTCACACAATCTTGCTCCTAACTCCTATTTTCCCACTTAATAAGGGTAGTTTCTAAATATTAAAAATGATATTTTCTAGTAATTTGAAAATTCTACCTATAATAGGAGATGCATTTCACAAAATCCTGTCTTAGTGAGCACCTATGTTCTAAAAGGAACCCATGCCATATTTGAGACTCCTAGCACTTGTAGCTTCTAAGATTTCATTTTATATAGGTATATAAAAATGAAATAAATAAATAATAAATATATAATAAATATTTGACTGCCTCTGTGGTTCGGTGGTACTGTGTATGGACTGCCACGCAGAGGTCGCGGGTTCGATTCCCGCTCAATGCAAATATTTGTGTGCATGAACATATCTATTTGCATTGGTCTGGGTGTTTCTATGTATAATATGTATGTATTTACAAAAAAAAAAGCATATAAGTATGGTATATCCGCATTCTAAAACCCATAACACAAGCATATAATATGCTTACCTTGGGTCTAGATGGCGTTGTGTGTAGTTGTTGAAATATTATATATTATATATTATATAGATTAATATTCACAAACTATTTAAAAATAAATCCTACTAATATTACAAATGCGAAAGTTTGTATGTGCGTGCGTGCGTGCGTGCGTGCGTGCGTGCGTGCGTGCGTGCGTGCGTGCGTGCGTGTGTGTGTGTGTGTGTGTGTGTGTGTGTGTTTGTTACCACTTAGCACCTAAAGGGCTGACCGATTTCTATGAAAATTGGTATGTAGACAGACTCGGTGCCGGAGATGGACATAGGCTGCTTTTTATACCGAAAATCGGTCTGGTTCCCGCGGGATACATTAAACCATATTATGCACGGGTGAAACCGCACCGCGAAAAGCTAGTCAATCATAATAATTAAATATCGACTATACAGCCACCCAAGACCACAGGTATTATTATTACACTAGCTTTCACCCGCGCTATATTACATCGTCGGTTACTGCTCGGCTCCCATCGCCAGTAGCGTGGTTTTTCATAGCCTATATACTTTTTAAAGAACTGGGCTATCAAACACAAAAAGAATTATTCAAATCGGACTGGTAATTCCAGAGAGGCTAACAAACTCTTCTGCTTCTTATATTAAAATACATAGATTGTAAAATGTATGGAATGTAATACATCTGATACTACATATCTCTACAAGAACATCGAGATATCCAATAATATGTTTAAATACATACCAAGCCGTGTAAAAAGCTCTTAAATTCCAGAATTAACATAATTCGCCATTGTAACGGTTGATTTAAAATTTCGTGTCCGAACCGCTAGATCGTATTTGAATGTTTAAGTGATTTTACTTTTTTATCGTATACTTTGTACACATCCAGTTCAATGATAAGCAAAGAGATCACAGTCTGGCTTATGCATTTTTTATATACGAGCATATACCTACATGTAGATTATATAAACATGCATATACTCGTTTTCAGGTTCCATCCAACGGAACTTAACTGTGGTGGTTATTCACCCTTATAATTATCATAGTCCTTATTATAGTGACCTTTGAGATGCTTTTCTTCTGCCGGATTACTAAAATAGGGAGAAAACAAAAGTGCCACCCTTTCACAGTGGAATCTAAAGGGTCTCGAACCAAACGGTTCAGCACTTCATACTTTTGTCTAATTTACCTTAACTTTCCCATCTAATTTTGATCCTGGGTCTTTTAAGCGGGGCGTGAAAAAGCATCTCACTAAGCCGTCATAGTGGAGGCCACCATACCAGTAGTTTGGCTTTTGGAATGGTGTCCGCCACTTCTGGATTCCACTTACTGCTTACCATCAGGCAGAGTGGAGTCACTTTAGTAGGCTAAAAATTATAACACAAAAGCTCCGCTGTTGCTATTCGCCGATATCGTGACATAATTTTTTCCATGTAAATCGTCAACAGTTATTTAAAATGCATAGCTTCATTCTTAGTTGCAAAACGCTCCACTTAAAAAACGCTAAGGATTTTCCGTTACAGAATGAGAGCATTATCTGTCTCAGCTATTCCCAGGCCGAATAAACAAATTCTGATCACACCGCAGCACAGCGCGCCTTCGAGGCGTCGCCGTTGTCACTTGTCCACTTTACACATTTTGCTACGTTTATGTAGGTACACTTACCTTGACTAGTTGACCAGCTCAATTTTATTGCGATATATTGTTAGTGCCTAATTTTGCGCTACGAGACATTATTTCAGATGTATAAATTTGACTTTTGTCCGATTAAATATATAATTTTCATCCTACAGAAAATGGTTTGTTACAAGTTATTATTGCATTTTGTTCTAGTGAAATGACACTGAACCTTATGGTCAGAGTATAAGTACTTAAAGTATTACGTGTCTGCATACAAAAAAATCGCATGTGAAAATCAAATAAGCTGTTCGCAGTACTTGAATAGATCAATGTTTGCACTTACACTCACATCGTTCAGATTCGCGACACCTCATTAGTTTATAGAGTTTATACAGTTTATACATAGGTACACATTTTTACATTCTAATTTTAAAAACCTATCCGTCCGAAATTCTATTAATCGTCTAATAAAAAACAACGTTTCTTATTCTGTATCATTTTGGGACAGCATACCTACTTAATGATCTTGTGTTTGTTGTATTAACGGTAGAACGGTACGTCGACTTAAAACATAAGTAGTCCGACTAAATAATTGAACCGAACTAATTGAGGAAACGGTCGACTAGTAGGTATTGGTATGATTAACGAATGTCTCATGTAGGCTTCCCAGACGATAGATCTGGTGGATAGATATTTGAGTGGGCATAAGATTCAGGCGCTCGCCATAACGGTATACCGCTAGCGGCTTTGCACACAAATTAATGGTTGCCGCTCAAGGCCGCCTACAAGCAATCGACATAGATACATCGTTTGTGTCGACTATGAGAACACGGGCGCCTTCCGACTCATGGTCAAGAATGGGGTCGAGAAAGCGGTCTAAACGCAAGCACTCGCCAGGCGAACCACTGCGGACGCCGCCGTAGTGACATCGCCGCCCGTGCCGCCCTGCCAAAACGAAAGTGCTCGTTCATTTCATTAATTTAACGATGATCAATACCTACACTAATTGAAAACTACGTGAATTCTTTGCTTGGTTCCTTTTTAATCTCGACCAACTCTCTCTATTATACAAATTGATATACCTTGTGATACCTACTAGTACGTTGTGCTAATTAAATCCTTATCATTGAGGCGGGACATAAAGAGCATATATTTGTTCGGCTGTCCATTTACTATTCCAGTATAATTTAATCAAAAGATGCTAGTTGGTGTGAGTAGCTGTGGGTGAAGTTTTTGCGTGGGTGTACTGTTAGTGTTAGCCGAGATTCGGTCGCCCCGCCAACAACTAACCTTGATACTTTCAGTTACAACGTCTAAGTCTATTTCGCACTTCTCTTGTTACCGCTGTCATCTTATTGTGGCCGAGTTAGCTGACAAAAAATATCAATCAAAATTCTAGCACAAAAGCCCGAGGCAGTTGCGCTGTCTTGCTCAACGTATAAACGGGTAGAAAAATGTCTTATGAACATCACTGTTATGATGTTTAAGTACAGTCCAATTGAGTGTTTTATTTGGATTTATGGTACACACGTGTTTTTGACTAGCATGCATATAATTGGTGTGCAAGTACCGCGTACCACTACTCGCGTTATAGATTGCTACTTTACTTGGTGGTAACGGTTATTATGGACGCGCAGCTACATAAATTATTATTTCTCAACATTTTTATAGATAGATAGAACAGCAGTGTTATTTTAGTTTGGAAATGCCATAATTATTGTCAGATTTAACAACATACATCATTTAGTCGCCTGTTGGCCCAAATTTCTTATTATAAATGAAAGATAACTGTACCTAATCTCTTGCATATAATATTATAAGCCAACTATACTTACAAAGATTTTGTAGAAATTTAAAGCTCAGCAAGGACCTTTTTTTTGTTTTAACTCTAACTTTAGTTGTAACTTTAATTCTGATCATTATCTACTTTAGCAGCTATAGGTATATTATTTATGCATTTCATTAATTTGTATACTGTAATTATATTGTTACCTATCCCATGGACCTTTTTATGTTCCTTACTCTTGCTCTGCCCATAGCATCTTTTAAATATAATAATTGTTTTTGTTTTTTAGCCTACCAAAGTGACTCTACTCAGCCTGATAAGCAGGCAGTGGAATCTAAAAGTGGTGGATACCATTCCAAAAGCCAGACTACTGGTATGGTAGCCTCCACTATGATGGCTTAGTGAGATGCTTTTCCACGCCCCGAAATTGACTGTGGACGCCTGCCAAATAATGTAAATGACAGTTTCATTTACGAACAAGTGAATAGTAACAAAACATTTGCTACTTAATTATTACATCGAGAGATTCAATATTAGGAGAAACTGTACCTAGGCCTGAATCGTCGATCAGTACGAGTATAAGACTTATATGCTCTTATTTATTAGTAGATACCTAGTTATCTTGTTAGTGGAAACTTGCTTGACTACACTAGAATATGAAATTAGTTGTGCTGTACTTACATCCATGATACTCTATACTATTTTATAAAGCGGAAGAGTTGGTTGGTTTGTTTGTTTGTTTGAACACGCTAATTTCCGAAACTATCAGTCGGTTTTGTAAAATTCTTTCATTTCTCAGAAAAAAGTTATAGGCTATATATATTATCATATTACGCTACTGGCGACAGGAGCATAGCAGTAAGCAAAGACGCGGGTAAAACGGCGCCGGCGCCGCGGCAAGCTAGTTCTATATAAAAAGTCATAACATATATTTAGTAAATCGTTAAAATATTTTATAACTAACATAGTTTTAGGTTTCTTAGCAGCCTAGAGTTTACCGTAATTTACAACTTTATATAAAGTCACTAGATTACATAACACAGAATATGTTTGGCAAGTGAAGTTACCTACACTGAATTGCCCTTCATCATAACATAACGTAAGTATATATTATTATATATCAAATAGCTCCAGATCAAGTAAGATAATAACTAAAGCGAACTAAAAGCGTTAATAGAGTTTTTTTCATATTAGACAAGTTCCAGAAACTTGTATGCCCTCTCGAGATATTTGTATATTTTACTAATGGTTGTTAAGTAGGAGTAGGTTACTTTGTTTGTAAAGTACCCCGCATCGTCACAGCCTAGAGACCGTAGTTTGCGTGGGAGTTATTTAGGCAACAATATTAAAATCAGGTAGGTACCTACCTGATAAATTTGATTAGGTATGTAAAGAAATTTACAGAGCTCACTCAGCGTCATGAATATGTCGCAGGCAAATTGAATAAATCCGCCCTTTACATACCTACTGCTTGGCATTTTGTAATCGCTCGCTGTCATCGGCGTTATGTAATATGCCAAAAGCAAATTAAGTTAGGTTAGAACTGTGACCCCCTGTGATATAAACAAATTATATTTGTTGTCAAACTAGTTCAAACATCCCCAATTAGGTTTACACGGTGCTGGTAATATATTCGGCGTCATGTATGTAATATGGCAGGCAGGCAGATTGTAAATGGTGGATGTCGATATCGACGCGAACGCACACATTTAAAATAAGTACATTTATTTTAGTTTTGTACTTCCTTTTTTCTATAAATTATGAAATTTTAATTTCTTATGAACTAAACTTTATTCTGATATGTTTTTATTACATTTTTAATTATTAAATTTTACGTAATAAATTAATAATATTCATGTATTATGAAGAAATTTAAATGGTTATTTTTTTATTTCATCATCATCAAACACGGCCGGATCTACCATATGGCTTTTTTTGCTTCAGCCCAGGGCCCCATGGTTTCCCCAGCTAGGTCAAGTCACAGTCAAAACTAGACAATAATGCAAAAATATCCATAATTTTATTAAATTGAACAAATCGTAAGGTTTGCAGCCCTGCGAATCCTGCGGTTAATCAAACCCATTTAATTTATTTAATTCAAGTCAAATATTTTATTATCTTACTTTTTTTCTTTACTTTGAGTAATTAGGTAGGCCCCTAAGTAATATTAGCCCAGGGCCCTCTAAATTCACGGTCCGGCCCTGATCAAACAGGTAATTTTCGGTCATTTCATCGTTATAAATGACTCGTTATTTTATACATATCTTGTATATATTTCAAACGTTTTGGATGAGTTTCAAACTATACTACTTTAATACATATTTTTCATTTCATTTACGTAAGTAAGCAGTTAAATCTGCGAAAGTGGTCTATTCCCAGTAGTCCTACTTCATAGTTATCCTACTAGTATAAAATTGCTTCAGCATTTTGGCTTAATATAAATAGATAAGAAAAAATGCAAAAAGCAAGGAGCTATGAACTAAAATAAAAACTGTTCTGAACCACACATTAACTCAAAGTTGTCGAAGTCTTTCCGTTTCTTAAAACATGAACGCCAAAATTAGCCATTTAACCCAAAATGACAGCTAAAATGTAATAGGCCTGTTAAACGTTTGGCATCAGTTTGGCAAATACAATGAAAATGCACGCTTGCCTTAATTAACAAAATGTGTAGGTATAACTATAAAATCATACCTATGTCGGGGAAAAAAAGGGGAAAGTCGTAATGCTATTTAATTTATCATACAGTTATAATACCATTCTTAATTACCGTATTAATATCTAAGCTTGTTTTTATATTACAAATACCTAATTTTGCAGTTGTTTTTTTTTATTATAAAATTAAGGCCCAATTACATTAGTTGCTAGTGCTCGCATGCGGGCTGCGAGAGATTTCCGTGACGCATGCCATAGGGCCCGCATGCGGGGAACCATTTAAATTGGTCGTTAGTGCCCGCATGCGGGATGCGAAAGATTTCTGTAACGCATGCCATAGGGCCCGCATGTGGGGAAGTGTTTACGTAGATTGTTAGCGCCCGCAGGTCGTTAGCACCCGTAGGCCGTTCGCCCGTATTCATTGACAGTTAGCTTCAAGAGAGTGACAGCAGACGTCCAGACTCCCCGCATGCTTGATACCGACCAAGTTAACGACCAATAAAAATGCGCCTTAACGCATGCCATGGAACCCGCATGCGGGGAACCGGTTATATTGGTCGTTAGCGCCCGCAGGTCGTTCGGCCGTTTTCATTGGCGCAGTGAAATTTGAGAGAATGATAAAAGCAGACGTACATAACAGTCATGGATCAACAATTATTGCTCTGTGGAGCAATTTTGAATTTGGCTTTTTTTCTCGTCATGGTTTTTATACAGAGCACTAGTGATATGTTATAAACATTCTTCATCCTCATCATATATTTCTGCTAGTTGTAACATTTGAGAATCCGAAAATCGGTCAGCCAATTTGCTCACACGCAGCGTTAATAATTATTAATTCGTGATTCAGGCGTAGTGTGAGTAGATACAGATAGACTGACGTCTTATGACTGAGGTAGTGTGAGAAAAGGGTAGTCTCAGCATGCTTGTTTGAGTTGCTTGAGTTAATGACTGACATAAACTAGTCGTATACTCAGTCGTTAGCCCGAATGCGGAGAGTCTCCGCATGCTTTTAATCGACCAATGAATTTCATTGGTCGTTAGCCCGCATGCGGAGAGCTCCCGCATACGGGCGAATGACAGAGCAAACGACCAATGTAAATGCGCTTTTAGGGGTATTAGCGACTATAAAAGTATTTATGCTGTAATTACTATGTATTTTAATTTTCTTACGACTTGGAATGTTACATGCAGTCTTAGAATTACGTTAAAAACACTATTTAAAACTATTTTAAATGATATAGATAACACGATGACACGAGATCGGCAGACGGGTTTCAGGACGAAACGTTTCCTGCTTTCAAGAAAAGTACCCTTCATTTTTGTTATATAATTTAAGCTAATACTTAGCTACAATTTAGTGATGTGCTGGATCATTAAAAATGTGTATGCTCTGATACGGATCCGGATACGGATATTTGATGTCAAGATCCGCGGATACAGATACGGATCTTAGATTTATTATTTAGGCAGTGGTGGTAGGCGTGATGTTTCAACTTGCTTCAAGCTACGCGAGTTTTTCTTTTGTTTTGTAATTTTTATAGTTACAATAACGTTTGTATTTGGTATATAAGTAAAAAAAAACTCAATTGATCATTATAAAAATATTTTAATTTATATATTATAAATTATAAAATTATAAAACCTTTGATTGATTTAGTACCTTTAAGTTACGTACTATTGGTATAGTAACTCACTACGATAAATGTTCGCAATAAAGGTAAAGGTGCAAAATATTTGTTTTTATGAAATATGAAATAATCTGAATAAATGATAATAGTTTTTAATTGCTACCTAGTCACCTAAAATATATAGAATTTCATCTATGTATTTAAATTAATAAGGTTAAAGATCCGTAAAAAATCCGCCAAAAAAATAACGGATATGGATACGGATCTTTTTCACCCTGGAATATCCGCGGATACGGATACGGATAGAGATCGCCTGCACATCACTACTACAATTATATAAAAAATAATAATGATATAAAAAAAGAAACCTAATATCCGAAACATCATTAAAATAAAAGCCTAAATAGGTATAGGTACCTACCCAGACATTGATATATAATAATAAATGTCTATTTCATTTTAGTTTGCAACAGTGACTTTTTGAAGGTTTTGTTTTAATTTCTCGCATTTCATGTATGTTTTCTAATAAATAATAATTATTTTCTATTTGTATTCGAAAAGACATGAAAGTCCTTTTGCTCGCTTCTGCAGATTCTTGTCGGCGTTTATAATAACAGCATAACAAAGATATTTCACAATCACAAGAACTATGAAGTAAGGAACGAGATGTAGCATGCGACGTACAAGTTCACTGACTTTACCTCTCCCTTCAGGATTGGCAAGAAGCGGCATTCGCTTTCCCCGAACCTGTTTTTGTATCCCAATATCGGCAGTGGCGCGGGGATTTCGAACACCAATTAACTATACTTATACCGTAAAACGACGTAAAATTGGCATGTACCGAATATTTGAATGCATGTAAGGCGATGCACGTAACTTTTTCCTGTTACATAACAATTAGCAAGCAAGTTGTGCCGCCGAGACGCGAGGCGCCCGCGTCTACGTGCGGGGTCATTGGCAACGCGGCCGAGAGCTGCCACTTTAGGTTCAAGGGTATCTAGCACAGGCCTACATGCCGACGCATTCGTACTTACTCTGCTCGTGTAGGTAACTCACTTACGCAATATAAACAGGTAAGGTCAGTTACGCGTAAAAATTGCAAACAATTTTTTTAAATTGATGGAATAAGTAAGTTCATTTTTTTAGCATTGAAAAGAAATACCTACCGAGCTTTATCTTTAGCTTTGTTTTATTTCTTAAACAGCATGTCTATTTAATGAAGTATGTTACTAGGTGTGAAATATCGCTTGAAACTATATTACAGTATAGTATAAATGTATAGAAATACACTAGTTTTTGTTTCATTCCAAAATATCCAAGTGGTTAAGATTTTACAGGCATTTGAGTTTGTCGTGAAAATCGAGTGCCGCGAGCAGGCGCACTACAGCAGCGTGACGTCACAGGGCAACTCGCTGTCGCGCTCTATGGCCGGTAGTACGCAACTTACGCAAACAGTGGCTTGATTTTGCTGTTTTGTTCGCGCATTACTCTGCTACTCCTTTCATAACTTTCATTAATGGTGTGAGTGTGTGTTAAATAATGAAATACTTGCCACGGAAAATGGATTTAAAAAAGACCAATCGGATACTTTACTAAAAATAGATGGACATTATGGCTGCTAAGTATTTTCACAAGAATATTGAAATGCGAGGAATATAAGTACAAAAATTTATCTACATAGATACCTGTTTACCGCATGACGTACCTACCTAACTACTTTTAAAATCAATTATTAAGCTACCTACTGGTACCTACAATATTTAGGTACTTACATACTATACCTAAGTTTACCTGACTATATATCGTTGCCTTATTTAAGTCGTAAGTAAATATTTTCTATAAGTAGGTAGATATACTATGATCCAAATTTTTTCTATTTTTATCATCCTGTTATTATTATAAATGCGAAAGTGTGTGTGTGTGTGTGTGTGTGTGTTTGTTACCACTCAGCGCCTTAACGGCTAAACCGATTTTGATAAAAAATTGTATGTAGATAAATTCGGTATCGGAGACGAACATAGAATACTTTTTATCCTGAAAATCAGTCTGGTTCCCGAGGGAGACAAGACACATTCTTGGACATTTACAAGGGAGAGGGGAGGGGCTTAAGGGGGCTCAAGCGCTCTCCAAATACATTAGCATGTTCAAAAATGTATGTGCTTATAGTGTTTTCTTTGGTAAAACCTTACCCTGACGAGGCTCTCGTCCACTACTTTGAGTACGCCAATGATCAAGCCAGCACCACTTCCCCCTTCCTCCAAACTTAAAATCTGGATCCGCTAGTCATCTACTACTGTAGGTATGTCTAAACATTGACAAAAACGATAGGTATCATCTTTGAAATAAAGTAGATAGATGTACTAAGTACTATAGATTATATTATATTTACTCATTTTATAGAAGATCAGATCATGGATTTATTATAATATTCTGTCTGTATCGAAGAATGACTAAATATTAAAATGAATGGATTGCGAATACATTGAGTAAAACTGTACAAATAGTAGGTAGGTATAATGTGTTACAAAGAACTTGTGCATATATAGGCAAATGGGACACATAAGTAGTGTCTTTTTAAATATTTATTGTTTGTTAAGTACCTACTTATTTTAAATTAATTAAAAATCAATTTTTCTGGTGCATTTATGATGATCGTGTTTATTCATTTTGTGTGCCAAAATGTACTCATCATTTTCTTGTGTTTGGACTAGACATAGTTTAATACTATACCTTCTAAATCAGTACTAAACTACAAACGTCAAAGGGAGCGTGCGGGCGGTGTTGACCTAAGACGTCACAGCAGCGAGCGCGGGCCGGCGGAATCTCGCTGAGCATACGTGTCTTTAAAATTCAATATCTCGTAAACTACAGGACCGGATGGTATTCCAGCGGTGGTTCTTAAGAAATGCGCAGCGGAGTTGTCTCCTGCATTGACGCGCCTATTCCGCCTATCTTATTCCTCGGGAATTGTGCCGGAGGCTTGGAGAGAGGCGAATGTTCAACCCATTCCCAAAAAAGGGGATAGGTCCGAGCCAGGCAACTATCGACCCATAGCTGTCACCTCAGTTCTCTGCAAGGTGCTTGAGCGGATAATAAACTCCCAACTAGTCCGCTACCTAGAGGGTCACTCGTTAATTAGTGACCGACAATATGGCTTTAGGTCAAAACGGTCTACGGGTGACCTTGTAGCGTATATCACGCACCAATGGGGTGAAGCTATGGACAGGCATGGC
The DNA here is from genome assembly GCA_963082885.1 of Parascotia fuliginaria. Lineage (NCBI taxonomy): Eukaryota > Metazoa > Arthropoda > Insecta > Lepidoptera > Erebidae > Parascotia > Parascotia fuliginaria. Next base: position 10,302,505 of record OY720174.1, on the reverse strand, counting down.
GAGTCCTTGGCCATCGGCCTTGACATAACCAAAGCCTTCGGTAGAGTCTGGCACCGTTCGCTTCTGTCCAAGCTACCAGCATATGGTCTGCCACCCCAGCTGTGCAACTGGATTGCCGCATTCCTGCGTGAGCGCCGCATTAGAGTCCTTTGTGATGGATCGGCCTCCAATTATTTGCAGGTCAACGCTGGGGTGCCTCAGGAGTCTGTCCTGTCGCCCACTCTGTATCTTCTGCAAGTCAATGACATGTTGTCCCTTGGCAACACTCATTGCTATGCAGATGATAGTACAGTGCATGGGCGATATCTCGGACATCCTGCGGCTAAACAGACTGACATCGAGGCAAAACGCCTAGAACTTGTCGCTGAGCTCGACCAAGTATTATACCGCATTTCTAAATTGGGTTGTGAGAATTTGGTCGAGTTCAATGCCAAGAAAACACAGGTGTGCGCGTTCTCTGCAAAAAAATCTCCGTTCCTTCCCCTTCCCTCTCTTCAGAACACATCGTTACCACTACAGGATAGCCTAAGCATCCTGGGTATGGACATCAGCCGAGATCTCAACCCCAAGAACTACATCGAGTGCGTCATTAAAACCGCCTCCTGTAAACTCGGTGTCCTGAACAGGGTGAGGCGGTACTTCACGCCCGAGCAGCTCTGTCTTCTTTATAAGACACAGGTTCGTTCCTGCGTGGAGTACTGCTCTCATCTTTGGGATGGCTCCGCACAGTACTTACTGGATGCACTCGATAGGTTGCGGCGAGCAGTCCATATCATCGGAAGCCCGGAGGCTACTAAGACCCTTGAGCCTTTACAGCTGCGAAGAGACATCGCCTCAATGGCCGTCTTCTATCGCCTTTACCATGGAGAGTGTTCTGAAGAGCTCTTTGAATTAATCCCACCCTCTCCCTTTTTGTCCAGAACAACACGTGCGGGACTAAAGTGCCACCCTTTCACAGTGGAATCTAAAGGGTCTCGAACCAAACGGTTCAGCACTTCATACTTTTGTCGCTCAATTAAAGCCTGGAACTCTTTGCCAGCGCATGTGTTCCCATCTAATTTTGATCCTGGGTCTTTTAAGCGGGGCGTGAAAAAGCATCTCACTAAGCCGCCATAGTGGAGGCCACCATACCAGTAGTTTGGCTTTTGGAATGGTGTCCGCCACTTCTGGATTCCTTTTACTGCTTACCATCAGGCAGAGTGGAGTCACTTTGGTAGGCTAATATAAAAAAAAAAAAAAAAAAAAACTATTGAATGTATCAAAATAATTTTTTTACACATATTTTTTATTTTCAATAGAGAATATGAGGAGCTAGAAATTCAAAATAGGTAACATTCGTCGTTCTTACAAATTATATATTCGTAAGAATTTGAAAGTAATATTAATAATTTAATAATATACATACAATAATATAAATGAGTGGACTTTTCTTTTATTCCATATACAAATGCAAGTATAAGAATTTTAAAAATTTTTAGGCGCTTATTTGTTTTCACGGAAGATGGTTGTGACTTAAATTTCATCCACATTGTTACATACCATATTATACCATTAAAATCATCAATGAGAACATTATTTTACACTTGACGCTGGCAGAAATAGCTGACACAGTCGTCAGCTCAGTTGTCTTAATAAAAGGAGACGTAGGAGAATTGTTTTGCCAATTTACTTACAAAATATCATCAGATGGTGCGTCATGTAAGCCTACAACATTTTTGCTGTTCTTTGTCATTAGCGTGCTCTCACGTCTAGTGCATTAGCTAATTTGTCATCGCTGGGTGCGCTTCGTTGATCGATTTTGCATTATTACAATGAGCATTTTTGTTTATACCGTCTTTTTACAGACCTATAAACGATAGAAATAGTTAGGTAACCATTTACAGCTAAACACCAATATTTGAAGCTTCGACGGATATATTTAAAACAAAAAAATTCCGTTAATTTCTTAAAACTAAATTCTATAAAATGACTGATAGCCTATCGTATCCTGCCAAAAGCAATTTTATCGGCAGCTCTAATTATTATAATTATATAGTATATGTAAATGTAAACTGAATTACCTATAAACAACTTAGAAAAAGTAAAAAAAATAAAGGTAAGTATAGATACAACATAGAAAAATCTAAAATTAAAATATATTCTATATTTTTTGAGAAAGTACAAAAATTTGACTATTCAAACTTAAAGTACTGTAAATAAATCTAATAATTTGAAGAAACTTAGTCAGGTACCTTCGCTTCCTCGTTACCAACAACTACTTAACGTCAGTTGAGCCGTATACTTGTTAAGCTGTTAGCAGTATAAAAAATCAAATCGTAACGCTCGTAAAAAACTAATTTATAATATCATATTATTTTGTGATAAAATCCGTGCTTTTAAAAAAAACTGAACGCTAGATTCGCTGTTCCGCATGCAACACACTTTGAAACACATATTAAAACTGATATGCCGTACATTTGTTTGCCAACTTTACCAATTAAAGAAAACTAGTTCAAAATAATGAAGATTTTATTTTTATCTATTTCGCTGTTGAGGCAGCAATCACTCACATCAGTCTAATTGTCAATAAAATTTGAAATTACACGAACGGTAACATTATGCAAATTGAAACAATTTCTTATAGTCCAATTTTGACTTATTCATGTAGACAGCTTTATGCTTCTGCACATATATATATATATCATATGAACAGCAGTTTAAGTTAATTAAAATACTTGATTTGAATAAAAATTATTAAAACGATAGAATGTTTCCGTTAACTTTTATTGGCACACGCAGGTGAAATGCAGTTTTATTTTATCGACCTTGCTTGTCTTTTGTTATTATTAACAGTAAAAATCAAGCACATAATAAAATAAAATTGTTAAATATCAAACACAGTTTTAAATGATATTATATATGTACTTACATTAGTACGTGTTGCGGTGTCCTAATGGTTCGGTACTTGCATTTTATTCACGAGAGTTCAAAAATAGGTATAGGCAAGTAAGTATCAGTCTGACTTAATGCAGTCGTACGTAGATACATTTCAACTTCATCTTTGATATTACGGATATAAATAATAATATAGTGAAATAAAACAGATCTACGGTAACAAAAATAATCACAAATAATTACAAAGGTCTAAATATTCTTACCTAATGAACAGGATAACCTTAAGACAATGATAATTGAACATACTTTGCAGGGTGATGGAACGGTATCTCGAAAGAAACGAATTCTACGTTTTATAGGGCTATTCATAAGGTGAAAAACAAGCATACGGTCCGCCTGATGGTAGGGAGTTACCACCCCATGAAGCAGTTTTTTTGTACAACTAAATTGACAAACAAGTATACGAAATATAACTATTAAGCAAACAATAACGCTATTTTAAACCTTTAATATCACTTATTTATTATACACGGTTACTATAGAAATAATAAAGTAACTGCAACTGGTATATTGCATACTAGTAAATGAAATGTCTGCTCTATGACTGCCTTATCTGTAAAGTGGACAGAGATAGAATTATAAATAATTGTACGTAGTGACCAAGAACCGTAGTAAATGTCGGCGCCACAGCTGATCCTACAGATAACTTGATAACTCTCATTCAATGTTCTCAAAACGTCACCAAGCTCAAAAATAACTTGTAATAACTAAGTGCACTTGATGTATATGACAGTACCATTATAACTAACATTTGAAAATTTAAACGCATTTGCCATGAAAATTAGAGGTGCGAATGGGAGTTATTGGTCGTTTCCCCCGCCATTTGTTCGCCCGAACGGGCCAAACGACTAAATCATAATATTTATAATTTTTGATTGGGCGTTTCGCCCGATGGAATTTTTATTGCTTTTCATGTACAGACAGCATCAAAATAGATTGTGTTACTAAAAACAAGTTGTATTGCTTCATAGGTTATAATAAAAATTATAAATAATAATAATAATAATAATATACAGTACGGTAGTAGATCCACGCTGATTTCAGCATGAATGGGCCGGATCGTCCGGGGAAGTACTACCCTCTCATAGAAGATCGACTTAAGAGTAGTAGTATCCGTACTACTGCGTTTCGTTCGGTGAGTGAGAGCGCCGGAGGCCCAATTTCCCCCCTTTCCTCTTTCCTCACGTCCCTCATTTCCTTCCCCTAACCCCATTCCCAGCCGCCATAGTGGAGGCCACCATACCAGCAGTTTAAAACGATAGCTTTTGGTATGATGGCCGCCACTTCTGGATTCCACTGACTGCTTACCATCAGGCGGGGTGGAGTCACTTTGGTAGGCTATACTATAAAAAAAAAAAAAAATATAATAATATTCTACCACATGCACACAGCGCCATTTAGCACCAAATTAAGCAATTATATTTGCTTGTGTTGTGGGTACTAAACAACTGATATACTACTTATATACTTTTTTTTTTGTAAATACATACTTATTATAGATAAATAATAATAATAATACTATTAACTCCGAAGTCATATACATATAATAAATTATACTAAACATTACAACACTTACTTAGGAATTGCTTGTATCCCACTCAAAACATGGTTATGACAATAATCATCTACGAAAAACATAATATAAGATCAATATTATTGATATCACAAAATATGGCACTAATTATCACAGTTATTTAAAATATAAATAAAAAAATATCAAAATTTTAAAATTATAAGCTTATTACAATAACAACAAATAGAAGTACCAATCTGTGGGTTCTTTGAGTCATTTCTTAGGATAACTAAAATCCTTAGAATATTGAATAAATATTATTTCAACAATTAACAACATTCACATTAATATCAATACAGTAATCAACAAAACATTTATTAGAGTATTACAGCAATATTTGCTACAAAAAAGGTTCTTAAAGCAATAATCAACAAAAATATATAAGACTAGCTGTTACCAGCGGCTTCGCCCGCGTGGCATACCACAAAAATATAGTCCATGTTACTCGCTAGTATTGTAGCTTTCTATGTAAAAGAATTATTTAAATTCTTTACGTAGATTTTGAGTTTATTCATAAAAACCTAAATATTTACTCTTTATGAGTTTAGAGAATCAGGTAAGTATGCGTATATATCACAATAATCAACAAACCTCTATTAAACCGGCCTATTTGTTGTTGTACAATCGAACTAACTGAATCGTGACCCATTTTATTGATATGTCGCTTAAAACTGTCAAAATTGTAAGATCTATCGTGTTTTTAATGCACTTAGATCATTTTTAATTTCAACAAAACAACAGTGTACTTGATAAAATGTCAGTGTCTAATAAAATAATAACAAGCTCGTTGCCAGGGAAATCTGTCTCCACACAAATTTCCACCTACTTGCATTTAGATGGATTGCCAAAATGAGTTTATGGTGGTATATTTCACTTGGTTCGACAGTACTATTGTCAATATTATAATAATTTATAAATTAATTATAAAAATAAAATCGATTTATATTTACGAGCTATGAATTTTCTAGTAAAGTGACACTTTCTAGACGAGAATATATTATTATGCAACAATTTTTTTTGGGATTATTATCATCCCGCACTAATGCAGGCCATTATTACTTTAATGATATTGATATTAATGCTAATAGTGCTAGCTAGTGCTTATAAAAAGCTTATAACTGAGAGGCAATGATTTTAAGGTATCTGTGGTAAACGGTGTAGATGTCATAATTAGATAAACTGTTTAATGTAATATTGTATGTTCATAAAATATTGTGATTTTGTTTGCTTACGCATTAAACGAAAAAAATAAAAGAAATAAATATTAACCGATCATAAAATGTGTCTGGGATCTAAGCATTATTATTATTATATTATATATTATATATATTATTATTAACTGACCCAATGCAGGCTCAATAGCAGGTAATCGGTACATAATGTGTAATGAAAGCGAAAGATGTCTTAAATGGTTTATATTTGTTTTAACATAAAACAGTCTCAGATTATGTTGCTGATGTTACTTGGTGTTTAAATTGTAAGAAAAATTCCATAGGGCGAAACGCCCAATCAAATATTATAAATTTTGTGATTTAGTCGTTTGGCCCGTTCGGGCGAAGAAATGGCGGGCCAAACGACTAATAACTCGCGAATGGCTATCTATAAACTTCTTGATCATGATTATACTAATCACATAAATTATTTATTAATATACAAGAACTAACTGACCCGACAGACGTCCTGTCTAAATTTAAATAAATAATATGTAAGTATATGTTTAAAAATGCTGTTGAAAAATAGTTAGATCATTGTTGATCATGTATTAACAATGTTCTTAATAAATAATAATAATATTATTTCAACCCGACATTGTCCCAATGCAGGGCAAAGACATTTTTCATACAGAGAAGTTAATATAAGTGTTGATCACACTAAAATCTTTTTAATTGTACTCGTTATTAAATATATTTGCTATATAACAGACCAATATATAAACTGACGGACTCATAAACTGCATCAAAGTTCAGGATTACTTTAAAATGATTTTTTTTAATAAGTATGCAAACTTTTTAGATTAAATTATATAAATATGGAGAGACTGGCTCTTAATCTTAAAAAAAAGCAAAATTTAAAAATAGAACTGCAGTAAAACAAATGAATATAGCCGGGAAAAGAAAATTTACTCGTAGTATCAGATTTGCGTGTTATTTAAAGCAAAGTTTTAAATTGATTCGCATTGATTTTTTATTCTTTTGTCAATTGAATTATTGTTACCAGCAGAATTGTTGGGTTAGTTTTTTAACTCATCTAGAGTTTTTGAACTATAATATGGATACTTCGTCCGAACAAGCGGCTCAAATTGTAGCACTGGTGTGGTAGGGCTTGGATCAACGAACGATTGGTAGAAATTTAAATTTAAACCAGTCTACGGTTTCTAGAATATGCAGAAGGTTTGTGGAGACAGGTTCTTACAGAAGGAGACGTGGTACAGGCAGGACTCGAGCAACCACCGGTCGTGATGACCGATTTATTGTTACAACTGCCCTGCGAAATCGTTTCCTCACGTCAGTTAACATCAAAACAGAGCTTAATGAAGTACGTGGAGTAAATGTGAGTGCACGAACAATAAGAAGAAGGTTAAAGAAAGCGGATATCACCCCTTTTAGACCAGCAAATGGTCCAAAGTTGTCTGTAGCTCACAGACAAGCTCGCTTAAGATTTGCGCGTGATCACCTATATGGACAGAAGAGCAATGGGCCTCCGTATTGTTCACGGACGAGTGTAGGACATGTTTATATGGTGCAGATTCTATCGTCGACGTGGGGAGCGATATGCTCAAAGTTGCACTGAGGAGCATGTTCCTTTTGGAGGCGGTTCGTGTATGGTCTGGGGTGGCATATCGATGAACGGGCGAACAGAACTTGTGTTCATAGACATGGTCCGTCAAAACGGTAATAGAGGGGGTTTAACTGCACATCGCTACATAACAGAGATCTTAGAAGATCACGTGGTGCCTTACATGGGATTCATAGGCGAAAATTTACTTTAATGCAGGATAATGCCCGGCCGCACGCTGCTGCACAAGTTCGACAATATTGCGAAGAGGTTGGGATACGTACAATGAATTGGCCAGCACGCAGCCCGGATCTTAATCCCATTGAGCATGTTTGGGACAATTTAAAAAGAGCTGTATATTCGAGAAATCCTGTGCCCACGACAGTGGCAGCACTAAGAACAGCACTTTCAGAAGAATGGGACAATATTCCGCAAGATCTTTTAATAACCCTAATAAAATCTATGCGGAACCGATTAGAATCCGTAATAAAGGCACGTGGAAGTAATACGCCTTATTAAAACATAAATAAACCCTTGCATAAAGTTTGTGTCTATTGTTAAAACCATTTTTTTTTTATTAAACTAATTTTCCTTAAATTTCTGTTTTTCTTCAAAAAGTCTTAAGGTCCTTTCCAGTACACAAACTTAAACTTAAGGATATGACCCTACGCTGTTTTAAAGTTCACGAACCAATCTAGAGGTTTAAATTTAAATCTGTATAGAAAGTTTGCATACTTGGTTAAAATATTTATTTCAAAGTCGTCTATTACTTTGATGCAGTTTAAGAGTCCGTCAGTGTATATATATAACACAGACAGGATAAAAACATAGTATCAAGACCAATCGTACCGGTAACCCGCCCGTTAACTATAATCTGATAACATGATACAATGTATTTTATGAGGGCAGATAACACGAATTATTGAAACAAAAATGTATATACGGTCGAATTGGAAAACCTGCTCCTTTTTTTGAAGTCGGTTAAAAAAGGTCAAATATCTCACTGATTTATTTGTTAAAAAAATACGTAGATAAAAATAGATAGAGAAAGTGGTGTAATCCATTTAAAGTTATTTCTACAATAGAAAATCATAGTAAAAACAAAAGTAAATAATGCTAAAATAAAAACTAATTAAAAAAAATTGCGATGCGAAACATCACTCTCTCTGAAATTAATTCAGCGTAATATTCCTTATTCGCTAAATATATTTGCTTTATATTATAACAGAACTAGAATAAAAACATACAATTACTGTCAAGAACAATATTAGCCGCGCGTAACTATAATCTGATAACATGGTACAATGTATCTCAATGAGGGAAACACAACACTGATTTTGAAACAAAAAGGGTCAAATATCTCATTAATTTATTGAATAAAAATAGGTCTGAACCCATCCTTAAAGTGGACTGTAGCAAAGAAATTTATTTCAGTTAGACACAATGCAAAATCAAACAACAAAACAGTCTCAAGTAAATAATAAACAACAACTGACAAATACAAAGTAACCAAATTCTAACACGATTTACTCAAAGAAAAATCAAAAACTACCTACATTTCTCTAATACAGTAGCGGTCTAGTTCGGTAGCTTGTAGTCATCTATAATAAAGTTAAGTTAATTGCTTAAAAGAATACCTTTTTTAGTTTTAAAATAAAGAATCAATAGAAACGTTGACAGTTCGGATCAAAGATTGAAAGCGCTTTGACAGGTGCCTGGACCTGACGCCTCAGTGCTGCCACTTCGTGGGCTCCAGTTTAGAAAACCCGTATTGACCCGCTGTTTATATTTATAATTAAAGCTTGAGGTAAGTAAAAGACAAATATATATTATTTTAAATTTTTATAGTAGGTACTTATTTTACTTTAATAACGTCTACAATAGCAATTTTATTAAGTAGGTAGTACAAGCCTTCTGGAATACGGTATCAAAAAAAAAAACAAAAAATACTTACTATAAGTTGTTAAACAACCCTGACACAAAAGACTGATTTTCTTATAGCCTGACATCAGGACTAACTCAAACTTCTGGGTTATCCATTATTAACGACTTATCCTGTAGGTATTATATAGATTAATAATTTTTAAGAGCAGTTGCAAAACCTTTTGAATAAAACTGATTTTAAATTACGACTGACAACTGTAAGCGAAATGTGATTTTAGGAGAAGAAAATAGATGACAATTGAAGATGTATTTGAAACATGCAGGCCAACTAAAAAAGTGTCTTCATCTCGATTCCAGACGTAGTATATCGCAGCGTCTCTGCTTGTTAGCTGCAGTTCCCCGTGTCATGCGTATATGCTTGGAGGATCAGTCATGGACATCTTTTAGCTGAAATAATGATGATTTTGCTTCCAATTAGTTGAACATAACTCTACATCGGAAACTATGATAGATAGAATATATTTTGAGACTAAGAAAATGTATGTAAGACTAAGAAGTAGGTAATAGTTTTATTCGATAACATGCTGCATCGGTTACCTATTGGCAGATTGATGATGTGATGTAGTAAAAATGTACGTTAAGCGTAACACTCTAATTACCATACATCACTAACGTGAATGACTTTACTTTAATCATCATCATCATATCAGCCAAAAGACGTCCACTGCTGGACATAGGCCTCCCCCAATTTTCGCCATCGTAGCCGGTCGTTCGCCGCCCTCATCCATCGGTTGCCCGCCACCCTTATAAGGTCGTCGGTCCACCTTGTGAAAGGTCTGCCCACGCTGCGTCTTCCGGTTCGTGGTCGCCACTCTAGAACCTTTCTGCCCCAGCGGCCGTCAGTTCTGCGAGCTATGTGTCCTGTCCATTGCCACTTCAGAGAAGCAACTCTGCGAGCCACGTCAGTCACTTTGGTTCGCCTGCGGATTTCTTCGTTTCTCAAACGATCGCGCAGGGAGACGCCTAACATAGCCCGCTCCATCGCCCTCTGAGCGACTTTGAGCCTTCGGATAAGACCCATAGTAAGCGACCACGTCTCTGCTCCGTATGTCATCACTGGCAACACACACTGGTCAAAGACCTTGGTCTTAAGACACTGCGGTAGTGCGGACGAGAAGATATGTTGTAGCTGCCCGAACGCTGCCCAGCCGAGCTGGATTCGACGAGTGACCTCTTTCTCGAAATCGGACTTACCTAATCGGGCTGTTTGTCCCAGGTATATGTACTCGTCAACGAATTCGAGCATCGAGCCTCCGATCGTAATAGGAATGGGTGTAACATGGACATTGGTCATGACTTTAGTCTTGTCCATGTTCATTTTTAGGCCCACTTGTCGAGAGACTCTACTGAGGTCATCGAGCATTGCACTGAGCTCCTCCACGGTCTCAGCCATGTCCACGATATCGTCCGCGAATCGAAGGTGAGTGATGTACTCGCCGTTTATGTTGATGCCAAGTCCATTCCAGGTCAGAAGCTTGAACACGTCCTCCAGTGCAGCGGTGAACAGTTTCGGAGATATGACATCTCCCTGTCGCACTCCTCGCTGCAACTGGATAGGCCTTGAGCTCTGACCATTAATTCGTACTGACATGGTGGCGTTTTCATACAAACACTTCAGCACTTCGATATATCGATAGTCAATATGGCACCGTTGGAGAGACTGCAGTACGGCCCAGGTCTCGATCGAATGAAAGGCTTTCTCATAGTCCACAAACGCTAAGCATAGGGGCCGGTTATACTCTGTGGATTTATGTATAACCTGCCGCAGCGTATGTATGTGGTCTATGGTACTAAAACCTTTTCGGAAACCGGCTTGTTCGGGAGGCTGGAAGTCGTCGAACCTGTTTCCGAGACGATTAGTGATGACTCTTGAGAACAGCTTGTAGGCGTGACTTAGGAGTGTGATAGGTCTGTAATTCTTCAGAAGGGTTTTATCGCCCTTCTTGAAGAACAGCTCCACCACACCCCTATGCCATGCCTGTGGCGTTTTGCCCTCGAGGAGGACGGCACTAAAGAGCCTCTGAAGGGCCTTCAGGACAGGATTTCCGCCTGCCTTCAGTAGCTCGGCTGTGATGCCATCCTCACCCGGCGCCTTGTTGTTCTTGAGCTGTCTCAGGGCCATACCAATCTCGCACAGGTTGACGTCCGGGATGTCTTCAGTGTAATGTCGAGTTAACCTAGCTCTTGGATCTGATGCTAGGGAGCTAACAGGTGCATGTTGTGTCGTGTATTACTGTCCGTAGAACCTCTCGACCTCCTCTAAAACCTCTGGCGTAGACGAGACGATCCTGCCGTCCCCAGTCTTCAGCTTGACAAGTCGGTTACTTTAATAGGTAGGCATTATTGTAAACAGCCGAGAGCCCTACTCGTTTAACAGAATGTAAGGAAATTCTCGTAGGAATGATGCACGAATATGACGCATTGTCTGTAAACGTCCATCACGATCTAAACTCGTGCTTTACAATTCTTTCAGTTTTACTTATAAATAACTATTAATAGATACCGAACACGAAAAGCAATCTCGCAGAATGGCAGTTAAGAGCCCTCAACTTATTTTACAACGGAGCTCATTAATGAGTGGAGGGACAAGAGTTCGGGAATGTGCGTCGAGCCTCTTGCACGCTAGAGTCTGTTCTTAGTTGCCGCAACCGCGACGCCTCGCCTCGACAACATTGTATAATTATTACTTAATTGTATAATCGATTGTAATACTTAAGTAGACGTTTCGTTTGCTCGTTTCCTATCGGTAACTGCCTAACAGTAAAACACAAACATTAAAACTTTAGCTGCACTACCAAATAGCTCTACTCGATTATCCGTGTCTAAAAAGTAAATTAAAATGTTCGTATAACCGGGTTATCCAAATTAGTACATTTATCAAAAATACCGGATATATAGTGTCTCAAACACAACTATAGTCTCTATGAGTATCAAGTATTGAGCAGAGTGGATAGGTAAGTAAAATTAACCAGTGATAGACGAATGGACAGGCAAATATGTGATCCTTTAAGTGTTCTGTTTTTTACAATTTCTGAACGTAATATTAAAAACATAAGGTAATAGGAAGCCACGCAACATTTCCTCCGAAGCGTTAGTTAGACATGTAATACATTCACCTCTTTTATTTGTGTTTCATATATTAGAGGGCGAACCCATTACCCTGTACCAGTGAGAATTATAGATAATATAGGTAAACTCGAAAAGCCTTTACTCCATACAGGTAAAACCTGTACATTACTTTACCATACTCTGCATAATCTCTGTACATATCTTGAAAACAATGGTTCGTTTAAAATAAAAATTAAAACAATAACTTATCATGAGATTATACATACCTATTATAAAATAATACCGTAATACATACACATAAAAAGGAAGCAATGAACTAAACGTTACTGTTTTACAATATAGATCTTATAGGTACTGCACACGAAACCTCGTAGTACCTTTAATGCCCTACCTTTTTAAAAGAGAGAGAGAGTAGGTACACAAACTACACAAACAAGACAACATTTTTTAGAGCTCCGAAAGCCCAATTTCTCTCCTTTCCTTTTTCCTTCTCTCCCCACTCCCTTCACTGTATCTAGACAGCGGCTTCGCAGAGTCCCTGGCATTGTAGCAGCAATGTCAGAAACTCTGTCGTCCATGAGCGACATTTATCACTTACCATCACCTGGGCTATTTGCTCGTCTGGCACTGTTAGCAATAAAAAAGAAAAACATTATCTAAGTAATTATATTTCACCGTGCTGTTAAAGTATATGAATCGAGAAAATTAATAGGTCCAATTTGCGTAGCGCTGGCGTTGATGTCTAATATAAAGAGCGTAACACGCGTGAACGTAATCTCCATTAAACTATTGAATTTACATTACGAGTTTATTCATCTGTTCTATACATATTCATCCCAACTTTATGAACGAGCCGCAAAAATAACCTTAAGCTTGATAATAGGTAAGGCTCCTATGATTTATAATTTTAACATCAAAAATACCTAACTATTGATTTCTTTGCAACAATTCTTTGGAGTATTAAATGTTTTAACCTCGTGTAATTCTTTATCGCAATAACTTTGTAACGACTATCAATTTTGCATCTAAGAAAGACCTCTAACTTATCACGAAGAACGAGTAGGTAAGTATCGTGTTAGTTCGGCATGTGCGTGTTAGAAAATAAACAAACTCAGAATGATCTAAGCACACACTCACTGGTAAAAGCGGCTCTTCTGTTCGAGTCCAGCTATGCCGTCATTTGTTTATAAAAATCGTGTTCACTGAGGCCTTCCTCGTGTAGCTTCCATCACAAAAACCACCAAAATATTTACCGGATGAGCTAACCCGCCCCGTCCCAGAGCACGATTCATTGATTACCTTGTAAAAAATTCAATCATCGACTAAAATTAATATTGCCTACGGAATGATCGAATTCTAACATTTCAACTTGGTAGCCTCACCACTCAAACGTACGATCTGCGGAACTTGACGATCTCATATCGATATCTATGTATATTTGCTGTAATTCCTTATAATTTGCAGTCTATAAATCAGAACGCAAGTAAAAAAGTTTGTTAATGTAATTCCGTGTTTGCAAATTGAAGTTTTGTTACGATATTTTGCAAATTTAACGTAAGTACGTCGGCATCGATCCATAAAGAAACGTAAGTACCCAGTAAATCGTAAAATATTTTTATACTTTTCCAACATAATAAATTGATCTCTAAAATTGTATATGCAGATGAATCATAAAAGCGTTGAGGGATCATCGTAGACATAAACCGGATACTATAAAGATAATAAGCGTAAGCTGATGTCAACAGGATGACGTCTTCTAGGAGTTTAATCTTCGAGCAAAAAGCACGACTATCATGATAGTGCGATGTTGAGTACAAAAAATAATAATGTGATCTTTTTATATATTTTTATTAGTCACAGATGAGTCTTACATATCTTAATCGTGCGAATTAGCTTCATTATAGTTAGAAAATAAAGGGTTAGTAAGAAACCGCAATACATCCCAAATATTTAAAAACTAATGTCTCACATAAAGAGTAATTATGTAACTTATATATATATGTCGGAGGAGGGTATTCATGTAAAATATTAGTAAAACCTTAAACGAGGTTTCTTATTGTTTTAATAAATTTTAACAAAAAGAAAACAAATTAATATTAGATTCGCTTTTCGTAATATTATTTTAACTGCAATAACATTGTAAATAATTTCTTGCAGCTAGATCAAGCTTAGGTACTCAATATAGTATGATGTCAAAGGAAGACAACACATTTTATTTTAGAACTAAATGTACATGAATTCCCGTATATTTAGTTCTACTATATCATGCAACGCGAAAGTTTAAAAGTAAACATTTTATTTTGTTCTCACCTAGAACAATAATGTAAAAGAAAACACAATTACTGTGATTTTAAAATACATAGATAAAATGAAACAACTTTCATATGAATTGGAACCTATTTATATCTCCCACTTCCAAAAATGTGCACTTGTTTTTCATTCAATCGCATGATCAAACTATAAATCTAAACTAATATTATAAAGAAAATATATTAGATTTTTTGTATTGTATTTTTGTTTGTTTGTTTGCAAAGATTTAACTCAAAATCTATGTTACCGATTTGAAAAATTCTTTCCCCATAAGAAATCAATAAATGAAGCGGGTAACATAGGCTATATTTTATTATGTTTAACATATTATTTAGCAATTTTTAGAATTTCAATATTTGCTAGTCAGCATTAGAAGACAGCAAAAATACTTATTTATAGCAATATTATAGGTAAAATTGCAATCGTATTATATGTAAGCGTTTGTTGTGAGACGAAATGAAACTTTTGATACCGAAGCGAAGCGAAGACGGGCGTCTAGTTATCATATATTTTAAAAAATCTGTTATATTTGTGTCTCAGAATTAATGACATTGTAATAGCTCAAAACAAATATATTATTCAAGTTAAAGCTAATATTATGAGAACAGCTGAGGACACACTTTCTTTAATTTAAGCCTTTATTTAAGCCTGTACCATAACTAGGTAAGTACCTATCATCATTAGAGAGGATTATCAAAATCGATATTAAACTATATTATACTAGCTTTCCGCGGCGCGGTTTCACCCTCGTCTTTACTTACTGCTCAGCTACCGCTGACAGTAGCATGACGTTACATACGAGTAGCCTTTCTCCTTCCTGAGGAACTGGGCTAATACGCAAAAAGAATAGTTCAAATACGACTGGTAGTTCCAGAGTAACAACTAACTACAACAACAAAGTAACACATTATATTCTCCATTATCAGTTCTCAGTCTATTACGTGTTTTGTTTTGTTTTATTTATTTATGTTTTTACTTTAGTACCTACAAAAATTCATAAATTCTTTTTCAAAATAAGCAATAAAATATGTGCACGAATATTCGAACTTGCGTAAGTACACATTAGGTGTGTGTAGGTACTGTAGATAATATTACCGATTATTGTGCTATGTTTAGCCTGCCGGCCAGTACTTGTAACTACTAATAACCAGTTGCCTAGATCTATTAATAAAACACAGCGCTATTTTGAACTTGGGACGATACACTATGCTGAACGCACTACTACGCAGAATATAACAGACATGTTTAGGTATTGTCCTTAAATTTATTTAAATATTTTTAAAACGATTTATCGTTTTCAAATATTTAAAATAAAAGGTTAAGTTTAAAGTTTACTCAGAAAAGAGTTTACTCAAAAATCAAGTAAAATTAAATCTACATACTTATTATCTAATTTAGCAGGAAAATAAATTTGATATACGAGAATCATGCAGTGTTAATAATGTTTTATTATCTACTAAGTAATTGTGGCAAACGAATAAACGGCCAGTACGTGATATTATGTTGTAAACGCGGCGCCGCTTATAAAGTTCGGCAACGTTACAAATACAGTTGACAAGTGGACTTACTTGTCTATTATTATTTAAGCTTTTACGACGATTGCTCAATTTTTAATTTGATATTATTTACCTATTTATATACCTACTTGTTAGGCGACTGTGTGCCGAAGTCATCGCTAATTATCACACGTGGTAGAGTCATATCAACACTCACTTTGTAATTAAAACTCCTTACCCAAATAAATAAGAAACATTTATAAGTAAATGAAGACTAAAAGGTAGCTGCACCACGTAAAAAGTAAAAAGCAAGTGCCTTATTATCAGTAATTCGAGGAACAACATGTCATTTTGCAAAATAAAACTTAAGAAACATGTACAGTTTTAAAGATTGCTATGCATGTGTTACAGGTTTTTAAAGAGTCTCACCTCTCCCTGTTCATCATTAGTGATAAATCGTTACTGAGGCAATAACTTTTTACAACGCCAGAGTTGATGTACGGGAAGTACTGAGTGATGCCAATAAGAGATCTATCATTGAATCTGCTTAGTAAACAGTTATCGTCGGCTCTCCACCCCGATAAACTCGGTTTCAAACATTAAATAAACCCATAAACTTGCGATCAATTAAACATCTTCACAATTCTGACGTTCGTAAGGGTTATAGGTACACGTAAACATAAATCAACTGCCGTCTATAAGGAAATTGGCGAGTTTATGCTTCGAGGATTTTGATTACATTGACAATTGTATAGCTAGTTATGTACCCTATTACGACGTGCAGGCTCGTTAATTAGTATTCTTACTTAGTACAATTATTTTGTGGTGGTATTCTTTTTACATCAGCCAAATAAGCAGACGACGTAAAGCTCGGGCGTGGTGTATAAGCTTACGACTACGCTAGTAGTCGGAACGCATCGTACGCAAGTAGTGGACGACAAGACACTGGCACAATAGTTGCACGCATTCCCACTGCGCCAAAGCGACAGTCAATGGTAACCAAATTTTATTGTGTTTTGGTAATCCCACATCTATACCTATTTATATTAATTTATAAAGTGGCAGAGTTTGTTTGTTTGTTTATTTGAAAGCGCCAATCTCTTGAACTACCAGCCGGATTTGAATCATTCTTTTTGCGTATGATAGCCCAGTTCTTGAGGAAGGTTATAGGCTATGTAACATCACGCTACTGGCGACGTTAGCAAAGCAGTAAGCAAAGACGCAGGTGAAACCGCGCTGCGATAAGCTAGTTGCTAATAATATTAAATATTGGCTGATCAGTAATGATGACAAGCGAGGGTCGTTGACTTTTAGTAAATATTTAAAATCTCTTTGCCACTGTGTGAAACCTGATAGGATTATATGTATTAGTCAACAGTGGGCAGAGTCGACTGCGCGTGAGTATTTAGATACGACGTCTACACATTAGTGCACTCGCACTGGTAATTACGATAGATGGACAAACATTCATTAGTCAGGATCCACAGAAGCTCAAAGCTCCTGTACAATATCAATAAATTATACGTGTGAGATTCCAAGCTACCCTGCTCGGACATAAAATAAATCAACATTGTTTATGTTTACATCTAACAGTACTCGTTAAATACGTTTAAATTTACTAAAATATGTTTTAATATGCACCCAACTTATTAAGTTAAATAGATAATATTGGCAAAATCTTTAATTTACTTTAAATCATATTTTATGTGCTAGCTTAGGTATACTATTACCGTTGGTTTTACCTACTACCTTTTTTAGGATCTAAATACAAGCTCGCTGAATAAAATATGAAATAAGTATATATCTATTGTCTCCAGATAAATTATATTAATATACACGGACTCTATCATCATAATAATTATATATGTAGGTTAAACGTGACTATCAAGTTTTTATGTTACAATAAGGCAATTTTACGTTATTTTCTAGAAATCTAGCAAATACCTAATAATAGTCCCGTTTGAAAATAACTGTTAGGTACTATTATGCTGTTATAAATTTATGTTTAAAACAACGTCCAAAGAATTAATTGCCTTAATAACACTTTTACGAGATAGGTACCTACTAACTAAAGATTTACATGTGTGCGTACTTGTTTTAGATAATTATCCACTAATAAAGTTATAAAGGCCAGATAAATTGGCTAGTAAACAGTGTAATATAAGCACAATATACGCGCATTCTATAATTTATAAACAATGAAACTGTAACTTACAAAAATTGTAATAACCTGGCGATTAAAAAGAGTGACTTGAGTTTCTTGCCAGTTTTTCTCATGGCTCTACTTCGTCAGCGAACTGGCTGTAGGTTACTTTGCTGACATTTTGTAAACTTTGACGTTCATAAGTGTTAATTTAATTAACCTATATGAATAAACATATTTTCATTTCATTTCATTTCAATATTTTAAATTTGTCTCTATCTAACGTGATTTTTCGTTTGCAACCAATGTCCAAGAGGTTGTAAAGTAACTTGGCTAAGTTAAATAACTACATATAAATTTTTTTGAGAATTTAAAGTAAATATTGTTAAACAGTCAGATTTTATTAGGTACTGCAGCTTTCACGACATCATAAATGTAAGCAAAATTTTATTACATTCTTATTTTATCCTTGCCTATTTCAAGTAACTATGTTTTAACCTTTTTTAAAGTTTTACCATAATCGAAAACCCAGTAGTCAATCAATGGGAATCTGAGTAAGAGGAACACATAAATGTCTTGAATGTGGAATCGAATCGGCTATAATAACTTGTACGGATAGTAAAGTAAACATTCACAGAGGTAAACATTAATATTAACTATTAGCAGAGACAAGTGCTACTGTGGTGCCAATCCTCAAACGATGGCCCACCTTATATCGTTCACTGCGTGCCTAAACAACTGCACGCAGGAAGATCTAATGAACGCTTCTGACAATGCAGTAGCCGTAGCTGAGTTTCGAGCTGACACCGTGTAAAAGAGATTTGCAGTCGGAACGAAAAGAAGAACCAAAAACGAACAAATTTCATAATTATTTTTTAATAGCTTTTCTCGGCACGGTTCTGCTCGCATCTTTGCTTACTGCTCTGCCTCCGTTGCTAGTAGCATGATCTTACATAGCCTATATATAACCATAGGCGCGCTGCGTGGAGCCACACCGGCGCGGTGCGACGTGTATTTTTTGATTCTATTGAAATTTTTAATTTCATAATATCTTTTGAATGGAATGTCCGATTTCAATAATTCAAAAAGTAGTCAACAGGTATTGAAACAGTCTTAAATATGATTTAATTTATTTAGATAATAATTATTAAAATAGTGGAGATTATATTACGGTAGTAGATCCACGCTGATTTCAATATGAATGGGCCGGATCGTCCGGGGAAGTACTACCCTCTCATAGAAGATCGACTTAAGAGTAGTAGTATCCGTACTACTGCGTTTCGTTCGGTGAGTGAGAGCGCCGGAGGCCCAATTTCCCCCCTTTCCTTTTTCCTCACCTCCCCCATTCCCAGCCGCCGTAGTGGAGGTCACCATACCAGCAGTTTAAGACGATGGCTTTTGGTATAGTGGCCGCCACTTCTGGATTCCACTGACTGCTTACCATCAGGCGGGGTGGAGTCACTTTGGTAGGCTACAATATAAAAAAAAAGATAACATCGTCTGATTTTGATCGGCATTTCTATCAATTTTAAAATTTAAAAACGTAGATATAGTGACATAACAACAAAAGTTAGACATATGGTCTCGCGAAGTTTTTTGTAGATATTAATATTTTCTATAATATTGTAGAACATTTTTTCGTTTTATCATCAATACTTTCCGCAGCGCATACGATGAAAGACATGTTTGACAAAAATTTTTTTTACACCTTGCGTTGTAAATGCACCGTTTTAGTAGAGATTTCTAAGGATCTCTATTTTTCCTAGTAATATATATAGCCTTTGTTACTCAGTGATAATGTAGTTTTCTAATGGTACAACATTTTTTGAAATCGATGGAGTTTATTCGTTGCATACAAAAATACAAATCTTTCCTCTTTATAATATTAGTATAGATTATTAACTTCTTAATGCTGCTATGAAAGGATGTTTATTTGGGTTACAATAAAGATAATTGAGCACATTAAATGTATAACTTTAAAAAAATGAATCATTGACAAAACAATGAACATTCTTTTAATTATTTCAATGTAAGTAAGAACTTTTTTAGAATTTGACAAGTATTTTATGAGCTTCTACCATTATGGCAAAACAAAGAGGTTACTTATCTATAGTAATTTATCAATAGGTAGAATAAATTAATAGGTATATTTTCTATTAGATTTGATTTATGACATCATATATAAAACAATACTCACGTAGGTACCTAATATCTTATCGAAAATAAAAAACCTAAAGATGGCCTCACCAAAACACCTAAGTGTAGGGACCGACAGACATTATATAACACACGTCAACATCAACAGCAACAAGTTGTAGCTCACATGGACAACATGCAATTACAGATTTATCTTTAGAAGTAAATCGGATAATTTATACCTTGGGCCGTTTACGGGTATATATTGTTAGCTCAAATTAAATGATTATAATCGAATAAATACTTCTATTACTCGTAATTATATACAACACTCGCTGCGCCCTACGGCTTCGCTCGCGCGGCGATTGGCATAAGTTTAATTAACGTAACTCGGGAACCAGACCGATTTTTGGGATAAAAAGTATCCAATGTCCGACTCCAGCACCGAATCTAGGGGCAAGATTCACAGACCGCACTTTGACTTTACTTTGATGCAAAGATCTACTTTGTACCAAAAATATGTTTGAATATGAAGTTGAAAGTAATCTTCGGCAATACAAAGCTTACTTTGCGAAGGTGCCTTTGCTGTAAAGTAAAGTCACGATTGTGAATCTGGGCCTAAGAAACATATTTTTGGTACAAAGTAGATCTTTGCATCAAAGTAAAGTCAAAGTGCGGTCTGTGAATCTTGCCCTATGTAGTAGGTTAATCCTAATTGAAATCGGTTCAGCCGTTTGGGCGCTGAGTGGCAACAAACACACACACATACATACACACAAAATTTTGCATTTATAATGTTAGTAGGATAATTATAATATAGTGAACATACTAATATATACAAAATAAGGGATTTAGATACCTACTAAAAATAATTAAATCAAATCAAGCAAGTAGGTATATTAAGTACAGACCTATTTGTATATTATATTAATTTATTTATGTATTATATTATATTAAGTGTGATTAAAGTTAAAACAGATGAGAACATGATACAGCCTCATAGAACATGTGTATTCAGTTATATTTTAACTAAGCTAAAGCAGCGCCTAAAGCAAGATGCGCACGGTAAATAAGTATAACGGTGCATTTACAACCTCCGTACCGGTGCGCGGTGCGCGCCTAGCCTCACCTCGGAACATTGCCAATTCCCATTGCTCAAGTCTTAACATTGGAATTTCTCACCAGTAAAACATGAATAGATTTACTGTTTATTACATTATAGTATATGAATTGCATGATTTCGAATGTCTTCATGAATTTATTTCATAATCAAATTTTTTCATACTACATACTAATGCATTGGCCAACTGTAGGTAAGTAGGTACCCATATTTTTACTAATTATTTTTAGGCAACAATAGGTAGCATGCTTTTCTATGGAACTTGGTAAATATTTAAGTAATGTGAAACAAATCAACATGCTACAACTTTTTCCTACGTTTCGTATTGTAAAGGGCAATTTCCGCACTGGCGGACCTGCTTTACACACATACAAAACCAAGGACTGAAATACATATTCGTAGAAAACGCATATACCGATTTCTAGGTGGAAATAGAACCCATTTGAGCCTTCATAAGGTATTGAATTGGACAGGGAACCAGTGATGGACATATCTTGTAAATTAAGAGTAGAAATAAGTTTTTGCCCGACTGCCGCAGTCAAGGAGGGTTATGTTTTTCGACTAAGTATGAATATTTCAATGTAGCGTCAGCACGAAAATAAAATGGGTTTCTTTCTTTTCACCTAGGCAGGTGACCTTTTTATATTTTAATAATATAATAATGCTTGTTAGATGTTAATAATATTTGACTATAAACAACAGTAGGTATTACTGATTGACGTTTTTTTAAATTCCATATTTGAGTTTAAATTCGCGGGAGGCACAAGGTGCTCGTGGTATTGAAAAATAATATTTGCAACAGTTGTTACTAAAATTATTAGTGTGGTAGGCAGAAGTTTGCAACAATTTATATTATACCTAGCTTTATTCAAACCAGAATGTTTTATTGTACTTGGGTTATGCACACAGCGTGTTTTCACAGTATCTATAGAGTTAAGTGTATTGCCTGCGTCACTTTGCATGCTACTTGAAACTGTAACTTACAAAAATTGTAATAACCTGGCGATTAAAAAGAGTGGCCTGAGTTTCTTGCCAGTTCTTCTCATGGCTCTACTTCGTCAGCGAACTGGCTGTAGGTTAATTTGCTGACATTTTGTAAACTTTGACGTTCATAAGTGTTAATTTAATTAACTTAAATGAATAAACATATATTTCATTTCATTTCATTTCATTTCATTTCATCATATCTGTCTATCACTGGTGCAAAAAAATTAAGTTTTTATTTGTTAATAACTTTAAACCCAGCATAAATACAGCAGAAATGTAGAAAAAACATAGAATCTTCAATTTTCAAATGCATTGTATTGAAACAATTAATAACATTGATGAAATTGTAAAAATAGTAAGTACAAATTTTTAAATTTAATATAAATTAAATTTACATTCATTAGACAGAATAGACTCGTATGCGAAAAAATATCGTAAAAGCTTTTGACTTTAAAGATCCTCGCACGTCGTAATTAAAAATAACATGAAATTCAAATTCTCTTGTAGGTAATTAAAAACCACGCGGGCATGTCTTGCTCTCGGATCAACAGCCGTATGTTACGTTGGAATTCATTTACAACCTAGACCAAGATAATGTAGTAAGTAGTAAGAAACAGATTACCCACCTACTACAAATTGCATTGGTTTTGTTCAGTGACAGAGTATACGAATTCATTAAATTAGTTAAATTGCGGTAGCTTTTTTACACATGTTTAATGTTTTAATTTACGACCGCAGCTAAATCGATCATATCAACCCTACACAATACAATACACAATACCCTATAATCACCCTACACAAGAAAATATGAAAGAATTAAAAATTAATGCGTTAAAGAATATAAAAAATAATGTAATGTTCATTTATAATTTTAAAAATAACTTAGACCAGTCTATTTTATTCGTATTCTTACATTTAAGATATATACATAAGAATTTGGCCTCTGCAGCAGAAGGACAGCAGAAGCAAAATCCCAGAAGAGCAGAAGGACGAATTTGTAAAGGCCCACACAGAAAACAAAAATAAAATTAAATAGAATTCATTCTTTTTTTACATCTAATTATTTTTATAAAATTTGCTATTTTAATAAGGGTTGTCTACAACAAAAGAGAACAACTAAGTACCTAATTTAATTGCATTACATTTTTTATTGTTTGATACGCGATTGACGACGCGACGGTAGGAAAGGAGTAAGCAAAGACGCGGTTGAAACCGCGTCGCGGCAAGCTAGTAGGTATTATATAAAATACATTGTGCATTGAGCAAGCTTGGCGGTCAATTTTCATGCCTTCTCTGTAAGAGAAGAGGCCTTTCCCTCAAGTGGGACTATAACGGGCCGATATGATACATAGAAACACTAAAAACAATAGTCAAAAAGGAATCTAATAGCTATAACATGCAGACTCGTAATAATAGCCGCGCGGTCGTGATAATCCAAAGGTTGATAGATAATAATTACAGTTAAGTAACTACAAGAATATTATATCATTTTGTTCACATATTGACTTTAATAAAAGCTATTTACACGAGTTTATCCCTGGCGGAAATAGAAGCGCAATAAAAAGATATTATTTGAGAAAAATTAACCTATTAGGTAATCACGCTTGACGAAATACTAGTTGCTATTCTATCTGTTGCCGGACGTCCTTAGATCGCAATTACCAAGAACTGTTTGCATGTCAATTTTATTTGACGACGATACCTGCCTAATTAATTGATTGATTTGTACATTGCACTACTTTTTGTCTGATCGACAAAATTGATGGAGACCGCTTACAGATAAACGCCGAGGTTGCAAACTCGTTGTTACACTAGTTTGTCACACTGGTGTGACCAACAGGAAATTATTTTACTCGTGGTCACACTGTGTGGTGTGATCAAGGGTAAGCTATTGAAACATAAAACTCATTGTTACACTAGCGTGACCAACAAGAAAATATTTTACTCGTAGTCACACTGTGTGATGTGATCAAGGGTTCGACGCATACGTCTACTAACGCGAAAGGCTAATACAATAATTTTTGGCTAGTCGCGTATATAAATTGGCCAAATTTTAATTTTGTGATAAATCTTGTTATGTTCTTGTTATTTGAAAAAGAAAATAGGAAAGAAAAACAACAGCAAGTTGTAAAAAATCTCAATCTCATTATATGAAAAGATAAATGAACATTGCGAAACAAATGAGCATTGCTTTCGGTAATATTTTGGTATTGATTTCGAAAAGCTAGTGCATTTTTTTATTCATATTCGTGATCTAGAAAGGTATTTTTTGTACCATATAATAATATACTATACTGATCGTGAATATTAAAAAAAGGCAAATTAATAATGTGGTTAAAGTTCAAAACATACAAACAACACAAACACTAAGTTGGACAGACAGAAATAGGTCTCTATTGTGGTCCTACTAATACTTAGAAAAAAAATCAGTAAGATAACAAGAAAGCACCGAGTATTTTATGACGCATCCTTTGTCAAGTACATTCTTCGAGCAGAAAAAGAAGAAGAAGAATTCCCTATATTTAATTCAGTCAAGTACGATCCTCTACAATGTAATGTGACCACAAATAAAATAATTTCCTGTCGGTCACACCAGTGTGACAATCTAGTGGAACCACGAGTTTGCTATGTTAATTTACATAACAAGTAAATCCTCCCAACCGGAGTTCGCGGCTTGTCGTGGCGGGAGGGGGGGTCTTAGTAACCATAGTTAGCCAGACTCACGGAGAACTAAGAGGAACCCCAAGGAGGCGAGGTGGCCTGCCGAACAGCACGGGCCCGAGACGGCAGTGAACGTGTCCCGCACGCGCCTTTCGAGGAAAGGGCTAGGCGGGGCCTGGGCCCATGGCCCGTCGGGGTCGCGGATGAATGCGCAAGCTTCTCCCGTTGCCCTGACACTCTGGTCGCCTGGAGGAACACCGTGGGTTTTAGTCGGTATGCACCGTTCTACATACTACAAAGATAAAACTGCTAAGAGCTGCCAAAATCCTGTCAAATTGAATTAAAGCTTCCATGGTTAACGGTGAAAACCTCAACGCGGCAATTTAAAGTCTCTGCCAATCGTCGTGTATTTAATTTGAATAAGCCAATGAGTCTTTAATTAGACATTTTTAAGTTTACAGTGTACTTGTTTATCTGCGAGACGTCTTGTTTTACACTAAAATGATAGGTATACTTCTTCATGCCGATGTCATCGACACAAAAACCGGTGGCAGCGTCTACTAATAGAATCATTTGATTTGCATAGCTCAGCTCAACTTAGCTCGGATGGTAGTGGATACAACGTTATGAAGGTAGAACGCGCTTACTTGCTGATGTAAGAGGCAGCAGTTAGATACCTACACAAGCTATTTAACATTTTAAATATGTGAATATAATGCAAGAATGAAGAAAGGCTTCTTTGTTCACATCTCTGGAACTACAAATTAGATTTGAATAAATCTTTTTGCGTTTGATAGCCCAGTTCTTGAGGAAGGTTTGTAGGCTATGTAACATCACGCTATTGGCGACAGGAGCCGAACAGGAACCAAAGATGTAACTTAACGCGGGTGAAACTGGAAGCTATTAACATTATATTCATATTTATTATGTATGTATTTTCCATAACTTGAACCGAAAAAAATACAGGGCGTCTCAGTTCGCGTCCAGTCAGCCTTCAAAGTAGTTACTATGCAGGTATTTGGCTAGCCTACATCATCATGGGCGTAGCAAGGTACAGGCAGATGGGGGCAACTGCCAATCCCCTCCTTCTAAGAAAGGATTGTAGTAAAGGTTTTAACAGCCTGCCCCCTCTTAAAGAAATCCTGACTACGCTTCCTAAGCTTAGGTTTTCCTTCGCTCTTTTCTAAGCTACATCTAACGTCTCTAATGAAAATAAAACCTTTAGGTAATCATCTTATTATAAATCACAAGGCTAGAATTGTACTGAAGAGAACACTTATCACACTTGCTATTTACAATTATCTACTTTGTAGGTTACGTTTCGCCTTTTTTCAAAGTAAACATGACCTTACCAATTACTTAAATGTTTTATTTTATATACTTTGTGTGCTAAAAATAGAAAACAAGTTTCGTTTACTCCTCGTTGTTGTATTAATAGATAGACCTTACTACCCTTTTTGCTTACGTGGGTATGGACGACCTTTTTGTCACCTAGGCATTGTTAAACCTTTTCGCGATTTAACATACTTTTCACTGTAAAAAATTACGCGTGTAAAAAATGTCTATTTGTGCCCTTGATAACTAATATCTTTAGTAATTACTATAGAATTAATTAATACCTACTAATACCTAAGTACTAATTAATACTAAATTCTTTAGTAATTACTAAATATTATACCTACTTAATAGAATTATAATCGGAGCTATAGCTAAATACCAAGGCTTTGTTGCCAGTAGGTAATATTACTTATCAGTGGTAGGTACGGTAGGTACTACTAGTAGTACCATACCATGGACAAAATTTTCTTCCCAAGCCAAGCAGAATTGTATTACTGTAGGGTCTGTACTGTAGAAACATGACACGTTGAGTTTACACTTGGGCTTTATGGTTATTAAATTATACCTATGTGGTTATTATTTCGTTCTTGTTCTGAGATTATTTCATTGTAAATATATTTATTAGTGTTCCGTAGGTACCTACCTCAAGAGGCAAAACGGAACTCAGGATCTATCTGAGATAAATGAGATCGTTCCTCGTGGTCCCACCATAGTAGTGGACATAGTAGTGGAACCAGTACTACGTCGAACGTTCCGATAAATAAATACCTATTTCCGAATCAAGTTGTATTCATTAACACATCAGCCTAATATATTATGTACCTACATATTAATATGGATTCTCTTTACCTACATTTAAATAATGAAGTAGAAATGCTCGATACGATTATCGATACAGATACAGCACTATACGATATATCGATATTTAATACGATATTCGGGTCATAGGTACGATACGCTCGATATGAATATAATTATTGTTATTCGTAATATAAATATACCACTGATAATATTGTTTATAGAACAAGAGCAGCCGACTTTTTTTTAAACTTGAACGCAGATTTAGATTTTTTTTAAATACATCTTTAGTCTTTGTAATACCGACAAATATGATTAACTAGCTCCCGCAGTGCGGTTTCACCCGCGTAAGGTTACATCTTTGGTTAGCTCTGTTCCCATCGCCAGTAATGTGTTGTTTTATAGCCTATAACCTTCCTCGAGAACTGGGCAACCAAACACAAAAAAAAATATTCAAATTCGACTGGTAGATCCAGAGATTAGCGCGTTTAAAAAACAAACAAAAAAAACAAACTCTTCCGCTTTTTATAATAGTATATAGATCATTATTACTTACTTACACTTATTTCATTATGGCATATCGATTGACGGTAGTAGATCCACGCTGTTTTCAGCATGAATGGGCCGGATCGTCCGGGGAAGTACTACCCTCTCATAGAAGATCGACTTAAGAGTAGTAGTATCCTTACTACTGCGTTTCGTTCGATGAGTGAGAGTGCCGGAAGCCCAATTTCCCCCTTTCCTCTTTCCTCACCTCCCTCATTCCTTTTTCCTAACCCCATTCCCAGCGGCCATAGTGGAGGCCACCATACCAGCAGTTTATGACGATGATAGCTTTTGGTATGGTGGCCACCACTTCTGGATTCCACTGACTGCTTACCATCAGGCGGGGTGGAGTCACTTTGGTAGGCTACTATTAATAAAAATAAAAAAATTCATTCGATACTGTTACGATACGATATATCGATACAAAGTGAAGCGATAATTTTTCATAGGTATTAATGTATTGCTATATATATAATATATCAATACAATACACTTTTTGGGCACCCCTATAATAAGTATCCATAACGTAGGTATCTAGCACAAACTCTATTTATTTAACTGATTATTGTTAATTCCGTAGTTATTGGCCATTTATGGATATCCGGCTGTAATTTATCACTTCCATACCTTATCGTGAATCATATTACAAATCATACTAATTTGGGCACAGGTAGGTACACCCATCTATAAGTAGGACCTACCACTTTAAAACTTTACCCTTCATTTGGCAGTAGGCGCCAATAGCAGATGATGATCCCACATATTGAATCCAATTTATAACTGTACCTACAGTTAAATGCAAATGATAACTGCCAATGTAACATATTTATTACAGGGCGTACAAAATATTTATGCTACAGTGATTAACCCAGTTTACCTGAAAACAGTTTTCTAAGCTGTTATTGTATGATTAGGATTACATCGCCGAATCTTGTCTCATTAAGGCAATGCTAAATCTTAACTCTACGCAAAGATATATTACAATAAACGATGACGAAGTGTGTGAGCATAAACAGAATGAGCTTTATTTATTAGAAACTATGGAGTAAGTAGTTTTTAGAGAAAAGTTACTTTATCAGCGCATTAGTCAAGCACAAGCGTGTTCCTGCTGTGCGCTTTCGAGGGCTTACGATAGACAGTTAACACTTAGCTACCATACGATTATGTTTAACTTCAAGGTATAGAACCAGAACTGACCACAGCGTAAGTAGAGGTTGAGACCTTATCACCACATGAGCGACGGTTACCACTTACTGAGGTGCCAATAAGACAATACCGAAGGCAAGGCAATGGGAATTAAATACAAAACACTTTATATTGAAGTAATTCAATGTTTAATTAAAACGTCATGATCAAGACAAAAATAACAGCATCAAATGTTTCAAAAATGAAAAACTTTGTTACAATAGTTGTTTAACGATAATAGTAATCATTATAAATCTGTTTATACACAATACTTTTATTTTATCTACATGTAAAATTATAATCTGCTGTTGAAAAGTACCGATTAGTTAGTTGCAAAATGCAACTAAAACAATCATAACAATAATAATATATATTTTGATATTACAATTTCATTTAGATTGATTTACACAGAGCGAGATTTGTAAGACAATTGTAAGCTTTGAAGCGGAGCGGTCTTTTTTACGCCAGTTATAATGTGAGACTCAAGGAATTTTTTTCCGAAAACAGGTTCTGTCTAGTTTCGCAGCTCCACTATAATAAAGTTTGTTTACCTTAATGCGATTTTCCTATGCCCCAATTACTTGACAAAAGTTTAACAAAAGTAATTTAGCTGGCCTAATTTTGTATTGGTTAACAGAGATGGCACAAGACCAGTTTTGCCTACCTTTTATCGTGTGCCTGAAGTATTATATAGCATGCATGCCAGTCAAATCCACAATGTGGTTTTATTAACTTACTTAATAAAATAGTAAAATGATTAAAATAATTCGAGTGTATGAAGATAAATATACATTTCGATGCCGATTAATGTAAAAGTGATGAAACATTCGCGTCAGTGTGTGTTCTATGCTAATTCTGTACAAACCTGAGAAAAACAAGGTATCCTTGTTATGTCAAACATTTTGTACTAAATTATTAAAAATTATCATGATGCAGTTGCTCAATCGAATCATTATAAAAAGTACATTAGATAAGTATGTGCAACCAGCCCAAAGGCGCGTATAGCACACTAAATATTTCAATACATCAAAAGTAGCAGTTGTGTAAGTCAAAGCAACACACATTGAGCCGCAACAAGTAAGAGCAATGAATGGCACGTGACATTTCGATGCAAACATGCAAAATCGTATTAAATGTTATATTACAAATATGTATTTCATGAATGTACTTATTCAATTAAAATCAAAGTTTCTAAAAATTAAAAATAGGTATTTCAAACGTGCAACAATTCATTCATTCATTATTCATTTAAATAATTGAAACAGTTGATAATATTGTATACAAATGATGTTACATCTTATGGATCGTGTACTTCATGTTAGAGATAGATTATACAGTACATTTTGTTACTATCACCTAACTAGAAAATAATAAAAAATATACTTGCTATATTACAAAAAAAGTAAATAAAAATAATAGCTCAGCAACACTGAATTTCCGATTTATCTGTCACCTTATAAATAAAACGGAAAACACATAAAAAGTAACAAAGTAAATGTAGCCCAGGAACACGGAGGTGGAATCCTAAAGCTCTTAACAAAATCTATTAATATATTCTAACCATCTATTGGTGTATTAATTTTACTTAATCTATTCAATTCCTATACTATAATGAGGCGCATTCACGTACGTACCAGGCTAGGTACTAAGAGTGTACCGCCGGACACGGAACGCTATATTATCTTTATTAAGCACTATTATCTTTGCAACATTAAGTCACGTCGCTTTTCACGTAATTATACAGTAAATCAGAATATGAGCTAACTGTAGTCACTTGGGGCGGGCGCGTCCACGTGCTCGTCAGTTGCGCGCGCCGCTCGTATCATCAGCAGCTGGGGGTTGCAAATTCTGTAACACAATTTTAAACTTATGAATAAAGATCGCCAAGAAAGTCGTGATGGACCTACGGTGTCGAAACGAGGAAAATTACGGCAGAACTGATCCACAAATTTGAAGTCGCGTAGAGAGCTGTGCTAAATGTTACTTTTAAGGATAAGCCAAAAATATGATTTAAAACATATTTTTGGCTTATCTGTTACTTTTATTGCATAACTAGCTGTTGCCCGCGACTTCGTTCGCATGAAAATTCAGATGGGTGCCTCTATGAGAATATTGCGTGCCTGATTTTATGGCAATCGTACATTGTATCGGTATTATCCGTCTCTATGGCGAATCCAGTTTAAGCCCGCTACCGCTAAAACTGACAAACCACTTTCACACAAACTTGCGACTCTTATTTGCCCATTTAATAAGGGGGGTTGCTGAATAATAAAAAAAGAGTATTTTCTAGTAATTTGGTAATCCTACTATAAAAACTATAGAAATTTTATACATACTTTGCCACCCCTTGGATGGATTTCGCAAAATTCCGTCTAAGTGAGCACCTATATCCTAATAGGAACGACAATGCAAAGTTTGAGATTCCTAGCACTTGTTATTTCTGAGATTTCGTGATAAGTGAGTGAGTGACCTTTTGCTTTTATGTATGTAGATAGCATTTTTATATTGTTTAAATACTGTTTTTCATACTATTTTTAATCTCCCATTCATACAAATCCTCTTTCACCTACCTAAAGATATCCCTCGTAAAAACAATATACAATACACAAAGGCAAATTTTCACTACAATAACTTTCCCCTTCCCCTTCTTCCCTATTGCACTTTTTCTCCACTCTCCACAGTTTCCTCCTTCCTCTCTTCCCCTCCCCCTTCTCCTCTTTACCTCCTTCAGCATTTCTTGCCCCTCCTCCAGCATTTCTTGCCCTTTCCTCCACTTCCCTCTACCTTGCCTCCTCGTTTTCCCCTCTCTTCTCCCTTCCTTCTCCTTTCTTTTCCTCCTGTCCTCTCCCTTCCTATCGCTTACTATCCCTTCCCCTCTCTTTTTCCACCATTCGAGAACTCCTTTCTTTCCGCGTTCCTTCCCCCTCCCTTCATCTACTGTCGCCCTCACTTCCCTCTCACTTTCCTCTCATTTTCCCCTCATTCACCCCTCACTTAACCCTCACTCCCCCTCACTTCCCCTCTCACTTCCCTCTCACTTCCCCCTCACTGCCCCCTCACGCAACTCACTTCCCCCTCAATTCCCCCTCACTTCTCCCTCACTTCCCCGTTTCTTCTCCGTCACTATCCCCTTACTTCCCCTCACTTTCCTCTTACTTTCCTCTAACATTCCCCTCACTTTCCCCTCACTTCTCCTTGGCTTTCCCCTGACTTCCCTCTGACTTCTTCCTGACTTTCTCCTCACTTCTCCCGCATTTCTCCCACACTTCCTCTTCACTTCCCCCTCACTTCCCCATCACTTTCCTCTCACTCCCCCATCACTTTCCTCTCACTCCCCCATCACTTCCCTCTCACTTTCCCCTCCCTTCCTCCTTCTCCTCAATTCCTCCTTTTCCTCCCTCCTTTTCCTCCCTCCTTACCCTCCCTCCCCCTCTCTGTAAATTTCAAAAGCTAAAGATCTTTGTTTAGAATATTTCATCCCTAATTTCACCCCTCTAAATCCACCCCTGTTAAAATAAAATTATAAGTATATTTTTATTTAAATAGAAGTATTCCAAAACAAAATTTCAAAACTGTAAGTTAAAAAATGAAGATAATTCATACAATCGATTTCATCCCTTTTCACACACTTAGGAATTAAATTTTAAAAACCCTTTTTTAGTACAACCTCTAGACATTTAGACAACACACACCCTCCAAATTTTAGGCCAGCAGTTTAGGCTGTGCGTTGTCTGTTAGTCAGTCAGTCAGTCAGGACAAAGCCTTATATAATATGTATGGGTTTATATAAAATGGATGTATGGATTAGACGTGATCAAAGCATACAGGCTGCTAGGAATGATAACACGTGATAGAGCCACATAAAGCTGACCGTGTGAAAAACAGCTAATACTTAGATCCACGCCCACAACTTTTAGTTGTGTCTGACCTTGGGCTTTATTAATTGTCATCGCGAAACATAGGCTCACTGGAAACTGGACTCATTTAAAACTAAATGGACGATTGTTTAGAATGAGAGGAATCCAAAAAATAAAAACGCTATCAGCTATTCCGTAACCTGTTAGTCTCTATTTCTATCAGAAAATGTTCGACGTGATTCTTTAAATTGGCATATTTTTTTTATTTATGAACCGATTGACATGAAACAAACACTAAATGTTAAGTGAAGCTTACCACAACGTATTAGTGAAAACCATATCTAAATCGGATAAGCCGTTTCTGAGATTAGCGTGAACAAACGCACAGACAAACAGACAAACAGACTAACAGACAAACAGACAAAAATTGTAACAATCATTGTTTTGGGTTCTATTTGCGTTGATAAAGGCCCCAGTAATTTTTTTCTCATATATTTTCCATGTACAGACAGCGATCGGTTACATTTTTATTATATGTATAGAAAATCTTATCGCAACCAAATAATTAGGAAGAGATTCGAACTTATACCTATTTTCTAAAGAGGCATTAAGCAAAAAAGAAAACCTAATCAATAAATGTAAAAAAATGCGGAAATATTGTTTCAAAAAAATTTATTACTCCTAATAATAATACAATAATAGTGCATTTCCTTGTTACAAACGCTTGAAATGACCAAGGTTATGTATTGAAATGAGGAACTTTAATATATTGCCTACCGTCTAAATACTACAAAATATACTAATAGCTTTAGCGTGTCAGGCTAACTTATTTGCTGTAATCACAGCCAAAAATGTATTATACATATTAAATTAAATAAGTAATTCTTTTTATTTTTAATATTTGGTTCAATCAATATTTAGCCCCACACAGGTGAAACGGTGAAGGATATAAAACCAGACTGAAGATGTTATCTCACATAAAATGAAAAAGAGTCGCAATACGAAATGCGGCTTTTAGACTTTTTTATGTTGTGATAGCTATCACTACATAGTATAAAACGAAGTCGTTAGCCGCTGTGTGCCTGTCCCTATGTATGCTTCAACTACGCAACGATAGACAGTGATTCAAGAGGAAGGTTTATATGTATATAACATGCATAATATAGTAGAGAAACACTGATAATTTTAAAGGTTTCTAATGTGGTGTCTCAAATAAACACATTTTATTGCGCTTACATTGCAAACGCTGACGGAATCCTACAAGTTAGATCAAACTAATGTACTACAGTATTGTACACCTTAAAAAGGTCTATACAAAAGTCCGCAATGGTATATGTCTATCTCTCTAACCATTTTTATCCTTTACTTTCTATGAGAAATGATGGCTTACTTACGAAGCGATTTAAAGCAATACAGCATTAATCCTTATCCTTGCAGGGACATTGCCGGCATTCTGTAGTAAGTTTTACTACAGAATGTCTTTAAACTACGTTCACAGCTTTTTTCTTCACACGGGTGAATCAGAATTGCACCCGTGCGAAGCCGGAGCGGGTCGCTAGTACTATTATATAAAGCGGAAGAGTTTGTTGGTTTGTTTGAACGCGCTAATCTTTGGAACTAACGGATCTGAATAATTCTTGTTGCGTATGATAGCCTAGTTGTTATATGCTATGTAACATCACGCACGCTACTGGCAATGGGAGCAGAGCAGTAACTGAAGACGAGGGTGAAACCGCGCTGAGACAAATTAGTATGGTTAAGTATAGTATTGCTTGATGACATTTTACAAGTTATGACATTTTATTAACATTCATTAATGCAGTTATGTAATAAGTTTTTAAAGTTATTATTATTATATAGTATGACTAGCACCCCGCCTCGCTTAGCTCCGGTACTAAACGTTGTTGTCTGTTTCCCGCTTGGTTTACTATTATCGTTACATACTGCTCAGCTTCTATAGGTGATAGGTTGTTGATGTATTATACACCTAAACCTTCCCCGAGAAAAAGTATAACAGTGAACCACAATATAACAGTGAAAACCGAATCCGAATTTATTAATTAGGTAGTTCTCGAGATTAGTGCGTTCAAGCAGACAGACACTTTCTAGTGACTTACGACGTAAAGCTATTTACCGTAGTATCTTCGACGGTGATACCGGCCCACTGTACGAAGGAAGGCAAGTCTCTAGTGGGCAGCTCGGCGGCTAGCGCCTTGACGCGCAGGTTGCGGTCGTCCGTCAGCAACACTACCTCTCGCACTCGACGCGACGCTTTCGCTTCTCTACCGTCGTCGCCGCGACTATCTGCAACTGTATGATGGGAAAGTTAATCATACTGAGAGTAACCAAAATAATTGTGAGAGCGTAACTGCAGTCATCGACACGGGTAACAGCAGCCGCCAATATGGGTGGGCGGTTGCCGTTGATACATGTCGATGGATGCAGTTTACTCTGCTGTGGTTAACATGATGCTCGTGTGTAAGAGCGAGTAAGAGAAAATACGTATAGTCGTACATACTGTAACAATGGAAATTTCGTAACTTGGGTTATTTTAGTTAATTATACAATTCTTACAGAACGATATAATTGCTTTTTCGTGTGTGTAAATTATTGCGCTCATAGCGCTGTTGTATAATTGTCATTATAGCAATCG
This sequence comes from Parascotia fuliginaria, assembly GCA_963082885.1. Lineage (NCBI taxonomy): Eukaryota > Metazoa > Arthropoda > Insecta > Lepidoptera > Erebidae > Parascotia > Parascotia fuliginaria. The sequence continues at coordinate 10,266,980 of OY720174.1, read as the reverse complement.
GGTGGGGATCATGACACTGCTGCACATGATTCAAAATGGTATAAAGGCTGACGCATATTATGGCGAGTTGCACCGCATCGTATCATGTAACAAAAATCCTTTTTCACCAATTTCGTACACTTTATATGAAGTATCGCACGCTAAGAGGCGGGTCGTATCGCAAAGTAGTGGGCGACACGCCTCCTATGTGCTCGGACGCAAGATGCGTCGCGGTGCTGCCGTAGTATGCGCCAGCCCCGAGAGTGCGTACCGTGGGCGTGGTCGTGGTCGCGGTCGGCGGTCAGGTCGCGGTCGGCGCACAGGTTGCGGTGCAGCGCGAGCGCGGTGGCGAGCACGCGGTCGTCGTTGGTGCCGGGCGGCGCGTCGCCCTCGGCGGTGAAGGCGCGCGAGGCCAGCAGCGAGCCGCGCCACGTGGCCACGCGCACGCCGCCGCCGCGCCGCGCCCACGCCAGCGCGCCGCGCGCCGCGCCGCCCACGCGCGCGCAGCGCCGCAGCCCCTCCAGCTCCGCCATCACTGCATACCGCACACATTGTTACTCGTGTACGTTTCAATGGCGAAACAATAAAATACTTATTGATTAAAATCTTTCATTTTACTAAACTTTCACATTTATAATATTAATAGGATATTTAAAATTTTATTCCTCCAAACATCTGCCCTACTTTTATTCTCCCTCATTCGCCTTTCCCTTATGCATAGCTTTGTTACCGCTATTCTCCAAACATTTCTAGACGAGTCATATGTGTGTTCTGTTGTTAAAATCTCGCTTTATATACCGACCTACAACAGGCACCGCTAACGTATACGGCTGGTCGGGTACTGCAACGACGGCTTGGAGTAGCGCGAGATGATCGATGAAGCAGTTGGTATCGGGCACTAGCAATCGTGGTCTTACTTCCATTTCACCACCCAGCGACGCACCTCGTAAAATTTCCTGTAATCATCATTACAATACACTTTTACATACCAAAAGCTAATATTGCATACAAGCTTGCTTTTTGTTTTTATAAATTATAAATTTGAAAAAATCATAAGATACAAAGTTATTCATGACTCTTTATTTTACGTCTACTGTTTGAGCGTTTAAAAACAAGGAGCGAAACATTAGCATAAAAATATCTGAGCTTTAATTTGTATTGACAATGACAACTACGGAACGCAACCATAAACTTATTTACTTTTCTAATTTTACAGAAATGGCTATAATTAAAACACAGTGTAAAACAATACAATAACAAAATATACATACGTCCACACGCTGTCGATGTTTCTCTAACGTAGCTTTTCTAGTTTCAAGTTGTTCTTTGCGCTGTAACAGTTTTCGGGTGGCCTCATCTGTGGTATCTACTTCTACACCTTCGATCAGACTTACAGGCCCGCTGGCCGTCGCACTTCCTTTTTCCTCGTCCTCAGAATCTTCAGACTAAAAAAAACAACATATCAAAATTAATATACCCCGAATTACTGGACTTATTTGTTTAAGATTTGCATATTAAAGTTCTACTTAATATCTTTTATATCAGCCAATATAAGACTTTTAATCTTAACGCAAATTACATGATGTCTAGTGCGAGTTGTTTTTACGTTAACGCGATCAAAAGGTTTACCGCGTTTTGCTCTTTGATTGATTAAGAGCTTGGAGCGGGCCAATCGGAGCACCGGACGTAAAGAACGGGTCGATCGCATTAACGTAAAAAAAACTCGCACAAGGCACTCAGGTGGACCGGACGGGAACGAAGCAGCAGTTAGACATAAACTATTCAGTTTTGCATTTACACATCGCTGAATTAAAAATTATAAAAAAACCAGCCAAGTGCGAGTCGGACTAGCTCACGAAGGGTTCCATACCAATATCTACAAAAAACGGCAAAAAAACACGTTTGCTGTATGGGTGTCCACCTAAATATTTATATTAATCTGTTTTTTAGTATTTGTTGTTATAGCGGCAACAGAGATCACGGTTCATCAGATACAGCCTGGTGTATCAATATTGTGCAAAAAAAAATCACGATTGTTGTATGGAAGCTCCCTTAAATATTTATTTTATTCTGTTTATTAGTATTTGTTGTTATAGCGGCAACCTTTCTAACTATCACGGTTCATGAGAAACAGCCTGATAGCCGGACAGACAGGCAGAGATTCTCTCGGATCTTCTCGGATTCTCAGTAATAGGGTCCCGTTTTACCCTTTGGGTACGGCACCCGAAACCCTGGAAATCGAAATAAGATATAAAACCGCACTGCATGTCAGATGAAACTCTCCCCTAGGATTGCGTCTTACCGAAATAATAACTCTTACGTTGGAAACCCGCGACGTCGATGCGACGGGGAAATTGCCATAACCATTTTACACTAACATTCTCAAAGCGGTGCAAGTCAAATCTGTCCGTACGTAAGCCTTCCTAGTTCCGAGTATTGTTTTTGATAGAATAGAACTACCCGTAAATTAAATACATATTAATAATAATAACTTGCATATATTTACTTATAGACAACTTTTATTATAACTTACTCTAAAGTTTCAGAGCAAATATTTTTTATTACAGAAACTAACAAAGTAAACTTAACATAACATTAAGCTTTTTAATAAATTATCATATTGTTTAAGTACCTGTGTTACAGAAACATACATGTTTTGTAATATTTGTTGCCAACTAGCTACATTAAAACTCATTAGGGAAGGTGGCGAGGCGGCTATAAACAAACATGCTAATTAACTGTACTGAACACTAAAACGCATTATAAAACGTCTACGTTAAATAAAATATATGTAGGTAGTTTTTACGCTTACATTGCAACGCTGGCTACAAGATAGATCAAAATAATGTACTACAGTATTGTACACCTTAAAAAGGTCTACAAAAGATTCCGCGATAGTATATGTCCATATCTAAGTGATAACCCACAATAACCATTTTTATCCTTTACATTTAATGAGAAATAATGGCTTATTTTCGAAGTGATTTTAAGCAATACAGCATTTTTCCTTATCAAATTAAGTACGTTAAATAAATTGTGCATTTAATATTAATCAATAATGCCCTTTGGAGCATGTATTTTAAATAAATATTTTCAAAGATATTACAGATTAAAAATGCAGGGAGGGATATAGCGGCAGAGGGCCGGCATTCTGTAGTAAAATTAAATATACCACAGAATGTGTAAATACAACGTTCACAGCATTTGTTTTTCTTCGCACGGGCAATGCTGTTACTAAATATAGTATCAGCATTGCACCCGTGCAAAGCCGGGGCGGGTCGCTAGTCACTAATAAATAAATGAAGCTAAGATATATTTTCAGTCAATTTTAGAATTGCAATGTTTCAAGCGCCTTTGTGATGCAATCGACACTATTGCAATGATATTTTCTGTAAGCGTTTGTTGTGAGACCGAATGAAACTTTTGATACCGAAGCGAAGCAAGAGCTGACCTCTAGTATAATTTAATGTTCAAAGTAGACATAGAAAAGCCATATCACCGTTTCCTAACGGATATTCGAAGTGAGTTTACAATCCCACCTCTAAACCTATAGTTATAGTGATCTCTTTCCTGAACTTAATCAGGCGATTAAGACTAGTCACAGTAAGGAGTTCTACGTATACTCTTAATAATTCACTCCAGTCAGTCATTAAAGGCAAGCTGACCAAATGTGTTTTTTTAAAAAACGCTAGCTAAACTTAAAGTCGAGTGTGAGTACAAGTACGTTAAATATCAGATGAGTTCGCGATCAAAACGTACTCCAGTTTTGAAATAGTTTTAGTTGTTAATGATATGAGAAGCTATAGGATTTTTGTATTGCCAATGCTGACAGAAGATCAACGGTCCGTCTGGTGGTAAATAGCCATTTACTCGAAAGCTTGCAGTTGAATACAATAAACGTAAGTACCACGATTTAGTACACTGCGCTGTACACCACTATATACAAGCAGGAACACAACAACTATATGGTGGACGTACTTTCCAGCCACGCTGCTTCAAGGCGGTTGGCAAATTGCCCCGTATCACGTAGCGTAGTGTGGGAGTGCGTGCTCTTACGTTGTTTGTAAGTATCTCTCTTTATATTAAAATCACACAATAAACACGTATTAAGGCGCGTTGTAGATGTTCCTTGGCCACGCACCCCGCAGAGTAGTGCGGGGCAGTGTGTTGATCGCCTAAATTAAGCATGATATTTTTCATAAGAAATCTAGCTATGCTGTACGTCAGTTTTATTATAAACCTAATACATTATTTAAATACGTTACCAAATGTTGTAACGGAGGCAGGTTAGCTTGGACTCTTTGTACAGCGCTGACATACCGAGGCGCCGCGTCAGCTGGATACTCCAATCTTAATACCGGAGGCTCCACACCTACTAGGTACCTTTTTAAACATAGAAAAGACATTTCTTTAGTACGAGCATATCTCCATCGACCTAATAGTATACCTACCCAAATTTGTACTATTTGCGTATTCTCAAACACGAGCCGTCAAAGCTAGGTCATACCTTAACATTGAAATAGTGATGTTAGACCAGATTAGTAAGAAGATAGTCAATCTATTATGGCGTTATTCCAAAGCCATCAACTTGATATAAGTAGACAACGATAAATAGATAGAATAATAAAAATGTCGTGTGAAAGCTAGAGACGAGAGAAACAACGGATTACAGATTATACACTTATCTATTATGAGGTATTTAGCGGCATTGTAAACCTTGAAGGGCTGAGCTACACAAGCAAAAATAAGTACTTACTCAGTGCCAAAAAACATTAATTTGGCGATTCTAAGCGCATTTTCAGTTGCATGATGCAGCGCCGTTGGCTCGGCGCGTACCCATCCCACTGCTGGTTCCATATACATAAGAGGCGTGAAGCCGCCAAGCGATGCGTCCTCCGGTAACCGCACGCATATATACCCTATAACATACATAACTATAAAAAGACAAAAAGGCGGATCCTATAAACATGAACAGCCCTAAAGATCGTTATAAAAAGCGTGGACACCAGCTCTTTGCATCATCTTTGAAAATACAATCTATACTATTATACAAAGCGGCAGAGTTTGTTTGTTTGTTTGAACGCGCTAATCTCTGGAACTACCAGTCGGAGTCGGATTTGAATAATTCTTTTTGCGTATGATAGCTCAGTTCTTAAGGGAGGTTATAGGTTATGTTACATCACGCTACTGGCGACAGGAGCAGAGCAGTGAGTAAAGACGCGGATGAAATCGCGCTGCGGTAAGCTAGTTATGTTAATATACAAGAGTCCATTACAATTAAACACACGCACACGCACATCCATTGAGCGGTGGCCAAAAAAATTTGGGCTTGTTTGTTGTTGAACAGTCGGTGTTTGGAAACAATACATTTTGCAGCCGCTAAAGTACCTACCACCTGTGCAGTTCAATAATAATACTAGAAAATGGGCAATCTTATAAAGTAACAAAAATTATTCTCACCTTCTTTCATTTCTGATTCAAATTTTATAGACTTGTCATCAAGAGCTTCTAGAATATTCATAAGCTTCGCAAGCCAATCCCATGGGTCGTTATCAGAACTACACAGAAACAAAAAGTATAAGTATCAATAAAACTGCATAATAACAGCAAAATGATAATACTTCAGATATTATAAGAGTCGAAACTGTCGTCAGAAACCGATATTTAACACACGGACCGTCGAACATTTGCTCATCAGATATGTTGATTAAAATAAAAGTAAAAATTATTTAAAATTATAAGTATTATCGGATCTTAAAACGTTGCAAAGATTCAAATTGACCCTCTACAGTTTTAAATATTTATAACACTAAAACTATTTTGGAAATAACCATATTATTTAATTTAAACATGAACTTACTCTATTTCAAAATTGTCGAATGTTGGTGGTGGATTCCATACACTACTGTGGCATAACATCCAGTCGGACCACACCTTAAATATAGAAAAAACATCATGCAACTATACTTAGTAAATTATTATTACATTTATGCGCACACATTGATGTTTTCTTAATTATGGGTTACATCAGAAATCCAATGTACTTAATTAATCTTTTATAACCGTACATCAAAACGTTAAGAAACAAGATTTGATAGGTGCATAGACAATATAAATATAGCACAAAAACTTTAAGTTTTACGACTTCAAAACCCAATGTCAGCATATTATAGAAATAACAAGGAGTAGCCATTTTGACAAGGACATTGTAGTGTTTCATTGAAACAAAAGCCTTTAGGCGGCAAATGCGGCAATACGCCGATCGAAATTTCCTTCTATATTTCTATCGTACTCTATCCTAATGAAGCTAAGTATTATGTGTAAGGCACAGTATAAAGTAGAGGCCAGTGTGCTAGGGAACCAGCAGTTTTAGCTGATATAAATGGCGTAACATAACAAAGTGAAAATCATCGAGATATCTTCTAATTACCACGATCGGTAAATAAAAGACAAGGGGCACGCGAAATTTTTCAACATATTTGTACCTAAATGACGTAGAACAAATTAACCCATGGGGTGTCTGCCTAGAGCACTCTCGACATTTAATTCGCATCTGGGGTTAAGGTAGACATTCTATCGCGAGATGCGATTCGATGCGTGCTGTGCTTAAAAGATAGAATTAAAGCGATTTTTCGAATATATGAACTTAGTGACCTAATAAATTAACGCTTGGAGAGCTGTGTCTATTTGCCCTATAGAAAAAAAGACAGAATAAAGATACCTTAATAGCAGGCAGTAGAAGCAGCGCATCAGCATGGTGCTGTGACTCAGGAGCCTCAGGCAGCAGCGCGCAACACCGCTCGAGCATCGCACCGAACATCAGTAAGGAGACCCCCAAAGCACATTCTAGCCATGCCGACCGCTCACCGCTGTTGCTCTCTGTTTACCAAAATTAACTATTGAAGTGCAGTAAACGTCAGAGATGGCATTGTAAGGATTCGATTGCCTAAACCTAGTAGGGATCATCGCCTTTTAAAACGAGTATTGTGAGATAAACCAAAACACTCGGTGTACTTCCTAGCAACAAATATTTGTGTGAGTAATAGATATTCGGAAGGGTATGGTATTCTTTTTCACTTTGACTTTATGTTTAAAAGTTTTGATAACGTAAAAGTCGCACATAAAATACCTATGCGATAATGCAAAACAATACAGATTACAAAACAGATTATAAGTATTTAAAATGCCTCTGATAAATCTGATGATAATAATTATAGTAGCTTAGAAATAATAGTTTAATAATCATACTGAATATTTTTTTAGCGAATTTAAAATCTTGCGAAGACTAATAAAAACAATTCCACAACAGATTGCTGCAAATGAACGTTTGCAAATGACTCAACTCGTCTAAATGTTTCGAGTCACGTTCTTTTAAATTTCGATGTAAACATTGCTCATAGTAGGAACGTGATTCAACGGCTAGCTCGTCGAGCTGGTTCCGGTTGGTCCTGATCGTTTGCTGATTAATGCAAGCTACTTTGTATAAAATGGATGAGAATCACGATTGTATGCACATACTAAATACCTATTTTACTGTAAATATGCGCATGACCATCGAAATATTCTAGACCAATATTACACGTTGCGGCTCATACAATTTAGTCTCTATGGTTTATTGATAAATAAAAACTTGAGATACGGAATTGATAGAATCTCATGGCCGCTATTACACTATCATAGAAATATGATCAAAGATGTGTAATTCATTTTTAAATGAAGAACATATGACGGTATAATAACTAGGACTAAGGGTCGTCGAACTATGATCATAGAATTTGACAGATATGAAATCATATTTATATGATAATGTAATACCGCTTTTTAACACTTCTTATCATGCTCACAAAATTGTCAATGACTTTTATTATGGTCCTAAGAAAAAAAGCTAGTTGTTAAAGAATAGTGATAGAAAGCCGTCGCCATTGGATCATCCACCACGGCTCATCGGTTTTACCTAGCCGGTCGGATATAAATAGGCGTCTAAAAATACACAGCACGGATTGCACCTGCAAACGCAAAACACTATACGTAAACTAACAAACACGTAGATAAATGCGCAGAGAAATATTTTACTTATTAAAGTCGTTCAAATGTCTTAATAAATTTAAAAGTTATTATGAAAACGACAGTGTCCTATTCACTATAAAGAGCTTTCTTTCAAGTATTTAATTGTAACTAATGTTATTGCAATAGACTTGCCAGCCATTTAATGCCATGCGCTTTACGTAATTGCTTAGTTTAGTTTTAGATTTTGATTACTTTTTAAAATAACAAAATTGTCAAAGTTCTTTGTTTAAAAATACGTATAAATATTATTATTACGCGCGAGGTAGGTAGTTATCATCAAATAATTTCTTATATGAAAATTTCATTAATTTCAATTTACATTTAATGTCGAAATGGCTCAGTGGATAAGGCACCTGCTTCGTTAACACGAGGTAGTGGGTTCGAACCCGTGCAAGTACTGTGATTTTTCAAATTGTATGTACTTCCTTAATCTATTTTGGTAATTTCTGACTGGCGGTGAAGGAAAACACCGTGAGGAAACCTGGACTTACGTCTGAAATTGCCAATCCGCCTAGTGCAAGCGTAGTGATTAATGCTCAAGCCTTCTCTAAATGAGAAGAGGCCTTTGCCCTGCAGTGTGACAGTAAACCAGGCTGGTATTATTATATTAGTATTATAATTTTTTAGAAGAAAGTAAAAATTTTGGTCATATTCCATTTTTACGGTAGTAGATCCACGCTGGTTTCAGTATGAATAGGCTGGATCGACCGGGGAAGTACTACCCTCTCATAGAAGATCGAAGTAAGAATATTAGTTTTCATACTAATATATTTGTCTCGGTGAGTGAGAACGCCGCCGCGCTGCCAGCCCAAATACCCCCTCGGTCCTCTTCTTAAATCTTCAAATTAACTAACTATCAACTTTACGGAACACAGGCTTGTAATCTAAAATCTGCTCTGACAGATTTATGTAAGATTGGGTATCTCTGCATTTAAAAGGTTATCTTGCAAGAAACTTTGGTTGCTTATCACTTTACAATTGTTCCCAAAGGGCATCGTTTGTCGAACATCGTAATTGAAGGTCTTGTATGACATATTTTTCTATAATAATTCGAAACATCATTAAGTTTGGTTGCTCATCATTATTGTTCCCAAATGGCATAGCTTGCCAAACATCGTAATTGAAGGTCTCGTATGGCATATTTTTATATAATACATAATCTGAAACATCATTAAGAGTAATGGCGTAAAAGAGTGATCGTCACCGTACCGACGCCAAGTCAGTTTGTTGAACCTGTCGCCATCAAATGTGTGCATTTGTGCGGTGGGCGAGCGCAGGCGACGAGGCAGAATGCAGTGCATCAACCTCCAATAACTTGTAATTTGTAATTACAAACCTTTACTGCGCCCGGACGGACCGCAGAAAATAGCCACGTTTACAGCTCATGTTATATATTCTCTCTCTTTGCCTAGCCTTATCCCATTTTTAATTTGGTAAATCGAACACTTGTACACAAATACGTTTTCATTATTTTATAAATGATATTATTTGCAAAACATTGCAACTAATTTAGCAGCTTCGAGTTATCGGCGATAGTAAAAATAAAATTATTAATGAGTAAGTACCTATTAAACTCCATAGTTAATCTATGATAGATAATTTACTTCATAGAATAAAACAATTTTTAATATTAATACCTTTACCTCAAAACGTTAAACATTCAATATTGGCAACATTTTTTTCGATATTAAGGATTTGACTGGTTTTGTAGCTACTATATAGCGTATTGAACCTCTAAAAATTTGTGACGACAAAGCGAGGTAAATTTCAGGATCGAGCAAAGCAAGAGTATATTGAGTTTTAATGGCGTGTGGCTTTGCTACCGATATAATGCCAATAGGCTCGTCCTCTATTTGGTAAGACACAGCGTAATTTGCGGAACGAAGTTGTAGTACAACTCTTATCCAGGGCAGAATCGTGGTGCTATGTCATCACAGTTCTGTTAAATTAAATAAACATTAAAACTAGATCGGTCATACGGAATTGTAGCAACCAGTTACTTCAATTACATAATATTATTACATGTAATAACTGATATTAGTTACCTCAAAACTACATTTAAAACACATACATACACACATAGATTTGCTTAAGAAAAGTAGCACTAAAATAATGCTGTACTATAGTCTAGTGCGGTGTGTGTTGGAATACTGCAGTGTTGTATGGAGACCTCACTATGCCACTCACATGTTACGGTTGGAACGTGTCCAGAAACGATTTATGTGGCACCTGGCATTTTGTGAAGGTAAAGCTAAGTGTCTACCATCATATGCATCACGACTGCAGCATTTCAGGGTACAACGCCTTTGCATTCGTAAAGAAGTCACAGATGCCTTATTCCTATATAAATTAATAAGAAATAAAATAGACTGCCCCATTTTGCTGAATCTTCTCAGATATCGTGTTCCTTGTAGATACCCTAGACATGCTATCACACCACTATGCCCGCCGCTACGTAGGTCTGTGCTCGGTGCAAACTCACCAATCTCAAGGCTGTGTAGAATCCTCAATAGTCATAGTGACTTAATTGATGTCCACTATGACAGCATGAGCAGTTTTATTAGGATCTTTAGACAAAATAAACACTGATGTTTGGTTGCCCGTGCTGATATATATTTTTATAGTGAATGATCACCGATCCAATTCATGTAATCTGAATGTTATTGTTGCTTTGTGCCAAACTTATAGTGATTTGTTTTGTTTCCAAAATTCTACCGATATACTCACTTTAGATTATTCTATTGTTTTTTTTTATCAAATTTAATTTAATTGTAAAATTTTAATATGTATAATAATGTTTGATAAAACTAATAATTTAGTATAATACAATTTTCTAATACTTTATCCGTCTATTGTGCATGCGGAGTTAGCCAGTAAGTGGTTGTTACACATGTAAATGTATTTCTTTAGCAATTAAGTTTAAATAATAATAATAATAATAATAATACCAGCCTGTTTACTGTCCCACTGCAGGGCAAAGGCCTCTTCTCATATAGAGAAGGCATGAGTATTAATCACCACGCTTGCTCAAGGCGGATTGGCAATTACAGACTTTTAAGTCCAGGTTTCCTCACGATGTTTTCCTTCACCGTCGGTCAGAAATGTCCAAGATAAACTTAGAAAGTACATATGATTTGAAATATCACATTGGTACTTGCCCGGATTCGAACCCACTACCTCGTGTTTACGAAGCGAGTGCCTTATCCACTGGACCATTTCGACTCAAGTTTAAATATATTTGTGTAAATAATCGTTGGTTAACCTAATAAATAAATAAATAAATTCGCGCCTTTTTCCCCGAAGGGGTAGGCAGATCTATTTAACCACACACTTTTCACATTTTCTTACTTTATTTTAGGTCCCATATAACAGGGGGCGAGCACAATTCCAGACTCTAGGCTAATAGGTACTGAGAATTTTTTGACAGAAAAACCCAATATCACTTTTTTCCATCCCCGACCCTGGGATCGAACCTGAGACCTCTGCCTGGTAATCAGTACACAGTACCACCGAACCACAGAGGCAGTCATTTACAATATAAAATAATTTTGTAAATTATCACAAATATAGTCGAATATTATTTGACATGTTCATTTTATGACTCTTTTTTAGGGCTCCGTAGTCAACAAGGAACTATAAGCTTAAAGTTTCGCCATGTCCTTCCGTTTGTATGTCCGCCCGGGCGTCCGCGGCCTAGCGCAGAGACTATTGGTACTAGTAATCTAAAATTGGCATGGTTAAACAAATAAATCACGCCGACAAAGTAGTACAATAAAAACTTAAAACAAATTAATTATTTTAGCGTACCTCCCGTACACGAACGTGTACGGGATAGGTACGCTAAAATAATTAATACTCTTGTAATGGAGGAAACGAGAACTCGTTTACTCCATTACAAGAGGTAGAAGTGTTTGTGAAGACAATTTTGTGACTCCCAAATTACATAGATTACAGATTACAGAACCCAAAAAATGCATCACTTGCAAAATGTTCTATACCTATTGCGATAAATACCTACTCGTCGCAAGTACTCGCTACTCTATCTCCCGTATTTGCCTAAGCATTTAGTATTGGTGGTATCATTATTTATATTTTGGACGTAATAACAGACGAGCCGCTTCGTGTATAATACTACTACTTTAACCGGTTAGACTGGAAGCCTACTACAATTTAGTCGACAAAGGGCGAAGGATGATCAAATATATAATAGCACTTAAAACAAGTTAGTATTTTGTTTAAGCATCTATTTCAAATTTTACTACACGTTTCTCGGTTAATTGCATAAGTTTATTACCAAAAGTAATGATTAATGAATCAATCATAGTTTTAACATCACAGGTTCATAATTACATGCACTTTTTAGTGTTTTATTTAATGAATTGCCTTAAAATTTATTTTTATACGTCTATAATATTTAAAATGAATTTTGTTATTACATTTTCTACGTCTTATCAACTATCAGAAACTACTTTATTATCTATTAAAGTTACTAAAATGATTCTTAATTACAAGCCTCACGTACCTATATAAAACAAGCGATTGATGCTTATACTGGTTCAAACGATCTTGGCTACAGTTTATTTATCATCCAGAGAGTCATTTGCTTGTTTTCTACCTTATTATTTGGGTACTTACACTGATTTTAATACAGCGAAAGAATGAAGTGGATATGCCTGAAATCCCGAGATTAATTTTAGAGACCAAAAAAATTCTGTGAGTTATTAAGTAAAAAAGTTATTTACTTTTACACAATATAAACCACTGCACGCGCGACGTTGCCAAACTTACATCAACGACATCGGATGTCCGAAGTTGCAAAGTTCCAATGCGCACTCGCACGAAGTTGCCACATTTGTAGTTCGCACATGATAGCTTATGAGAACAAAAGAAAACAATAGCGGAAATGCGCAGTACTTCCCGCTTAAAAATGTACTAGATTTTGTTTCTTTCTAACGCATTCAAACTTTTTTCATATTTATAAAAAAGGCGGAGTATAACCATAGTCTTATTATTACTAACAGTCAGCCGACTGATATACTTGCGCAGGGCAACAATGAGGGGGATACGGGAAACCGAGCGGCAGGGTCGACGAGCGCAATCTCACTTTGTTTACGCTCTCTAATCTGTAGGGGTGTATGTGTAACGAGTTTAATAAAAGTACGCTTCCAACTACTCCTGTAAATCGACATTAAATAACTTATATTTGCGCGGTTGAGTCTATAACACTAGTCGTGATACGTTTGGCGGATTGCAGGTATCTCCAGCTGATTTCGTCAACTATTGCCATAAACCGGAAGCGAATTTGATGCAACATTTCAGATCGTTTGTTGAGAACGATATTCATATAAAATTGTATGATGTTTTAAAAAGGTTGAGTTTAAAACACGATCCTGCGTTTGTTTCCTATTAGAGTTTTTATTGAAATTGTATATTCGCATGAGAATCTATTACATATTAAAATTTAATAACAGAACTTTAAAAACATCTAAAAATAAAATAAATAGAAAATATTTATCGGTTATAATCAACAACAAAAAAGTCCGACTACTGGTAGGTGCATAATACTGTGGTATAACTATGAGAATTTGCTTAAGACTATATTAATAATTTATATCTATAATATTAAAATGAATCACTGAATTGTGTTGCTAAGCGCAAATCTCGCGAGCAACTGAACCGATTTCGCTAATTATTTTTTTATAATATTCCTTGAAGTACGAGGATGGATCTTACGGTGAGAAAATATAAAAATGAATCACTGAATGTATTGCTAAGCGCAAATCTCGAGAGCAGCTGAACCGAGTTCACTAATTCTTTTTTTATAATATTCCTTGAAGTACGAGCATGGTTGTTACGGTGAGAAAAATTTTAAAATAAACTGATAAATAAAAAAAAGCATATATAGCAAATATATTGTATGTTAATTATCTTTATTTTATTTATCTTATCTATCTCTGAGGTTTTTATTATTATCTAACATATAAAATTCTCGTGTCACTGTGTACGTTATTGAACTCCTCCGAAACGGCTCGACCGATTTTAGTGAAATTTTGTATGCATATCGGCTAGGGTTGAGAATCGGACAACATCTATTTTTCATCCCCCTTAAGGGGGATATCTGTAGGTATGGGTTTAAGGGTGGTCTGAAAAGGGATGAAAACTAATGTATGGAACTTCTTCATAGATTAGAAATTTTGTTTTGGAATACTTCTAATTTTTTTTAATTGGGGTGGATTGAGAGGAACGGAATTAGGGATGAAATATTATATGGAAAGATATTTGCTTTTGAAGTTAGCGACTTGAAAATTGAAAAGAGGGGGAAGGGAGGGGAGTGAAAGAGAAGTGAGGGGTAGGCAAGAAGAAGTGAGGGAAAGTGCGGAGGAAGTGCGGAAGAAGTGAGGGGGAAGTGAGAGGGTAGTGAGGGGAAAATGAGAGAAAGATGAAAAGTAAGTGAGTGGGAAGTATGGGGCAAGGTAGGGGAAGGGAGATGTAAGTGAGGGGTAAGCAAGGGGGAAATGAGGGAGAAGCCAGGGAAAGGGAGAGTAAAATGACGGAGATAGGAGAGGGGAGGTAGGGGAGGGGGAAGGGAGGGAAGAAGCGGAATGGGGAAGAAGGGAGAGGGGAATAGGGGAAAGTAGTGAAAAGTTTACGGGAGATATCTGTAAGTAGGTGAAAGAGGGTTTGTAGAATGGGAGATTAGAAATATCTATCTATCTATATATCTATATATATAAAAATGAATCCCTATTTCCCTTGGTCATGGCATCACGCGTGAACGGCTAGATCAATTTCGTTAATTCTTTTTTTGTTGTGCTTGTTATTGTCAGGAGAAGGTTCTGCGAAAAATTAGATAGTAATTAAGACAGGACAACGTCTGTCGGGTCCGCTAGTTTATTTATAATATTGTTGGCCACACAGGATTGTTCATTAGAAATCCCGGGAAGATCCATATTTTATCAAAATTTCGATGCAAGTACATAAATAACTCTACCTAATTCCGACCTCTGATTATAATCTAGATTTACGGTGCGCTGTGTCACTTTACGTTACGTATTTGTAGAGAGGACCTCGTAAAAGTTCGTAATTGCACCGCAGTTTTATAAAACTCATTGGAACCACTCTAAATCTGGATCAAAATCTTTGAACACAACTTTGTTAGTATTAAATCATGTGTAGTGATAATGATCTCATATTATAGATAGGAACAGACTTCCGAAACCCAAACAAAACCATTGTTGTAAATACATTTAATTTTAAATACAAGCAAGCGAACTATTCCAACCCATCATAACATGCCATTTTGTCCTATCCAGTCCCGTTATGTTGTATACGCATATCAAGTTTTGCTTGCACTAATGACCCCCCTTTGTAATAACGGAATATGACATGGACAAACGTAGCATAAGAGTTAAATCATTGCGCTTATGCATAACTTAAATGGACATGCTGACTGTTAAATGAATTAGATAATTAGGCATGTCTACATATAATACGCAACAGAAATTAAGTTTCATTAAACGTGTTGAAACCACGAGTGAGACTTGGTCCTCGGTGAATTAAGAATCACGAATTTAGAAACTACAGTAATTTATAAATGCACAATAATGCACAAACAAAGCATACGCCGTTTTACCTTAACGTCCATGTATTAGGTGTGTTACAACTACGTTTCGCCAGTTATATTAAGCCCCATGTAAGTACTCGTAATAGGGGCCGAACCTAATGATATGTCATTCCGGACGAAATCCGGATATAATAATTGTTTTTTTTTCCAACATAATTATTCTTAGTTAGATTGCAAGAGTTGGCGCAATATTCTTTTCTGATTACAATATGGCTCAGTTTATAAATGGCTGATTCTGTATCATTCAATCATAATAAGGCCACGCAGGGTACAATCTCAGAGCCGGCTTTAATAAGGGAGCTCAAAATGACGAAGGATAGACTCGTAAAACGAAGGCTTTGTATATGAACGTTTACAGACCGTCGTAATTACCGATACATCGACAAAGATTTACAGTCCATAATATTGATATCAAGAAAGCCGTTATTTTAGCTTAAGAAAAAGTTAACGGCAAGATACTCATTCTTAATTCGGCCTTCTATTGCTTTAAAGCAATATTAAAACAACGATTAGCCTCTGTTGAGTCAGTGTACGGGATAGAACCACTAAATATAAAGCAGAGACCAGTCTTTCTTATGTGATATAAAACACTATACACGTAGGGTATAGTATGAAATAAATATAAATAAACTAGCTGACCCGACAGACGTTGTCCTGTTTAAATTTAAATAAATAATTAATTGTTTTTGAATAAATTTAAAAATGCTGTTGTAAAAGTATGTTAAGTTTTTGTTGAATTTAAATATTTTCTGTAATAGTTTTCAATTATTTTTGCATCCAATTATTCAATTCAAACCATAACGAACATTTTGAGAACTAAATCGAATAAAAAGAGCTAAAAAATCGGTCCAGTCTGACCGAACAGCATTTTATTTTATATATCTTTATATAGATAAACTGAACATCTCTCGCTATCGTGACAACAATCCAATCAGATCCTTCCTAAAATGCAGTCTTTAGTTTAATAATAGCGCACCTGACTGTATTTAGAGTACAGTTTTATCATAATATCGGCCCGTTAATATCCCACTGCAGGGAAAAACCTTTTCTCATACAGAGAATGCATGAGCACTGATCACCAAGCTTGCTCAAAGACGGATTGGCGATTTCAGACTTCCTCAAAAGTCCTGGTTTCCTCACGATGTTTTTTGTCACCGTTAGTCAGAAATGTCCAAGATAAACTTAGAAAGTACATATGATTTGAATAGTCACATTAGTACTTGGCCGGATTCGGACCCACGACCTCGTGTGTTGTGTTGGGTTACGAAGCGGGTGCCATATCCACTACGCCATTTTGACTTTTTTTTTAACTACAGTTTACTATAACAGTAATTCTATATTGATTTTGTAGTTAATAAGAGATAGCATGTTTAATTAATTAAAGGTAATTTTTTTAGACTGATAGGTTCATTTTACTTTTACCTCTATAATAAGTAATAACCATGTCAAATTTCATTGGCGATGTTACCGTTGTAAAAAAGCGTTTACATAATTATTATGATTGTTGACATACCATAACTAAATTGACGTTATTTTATTGGGAAACCACCTAGAAGTATGTTTATAAACATACTTTCTCTTTTGTTAGTTGTAATCTGGGTTTTCACTGCTTAGTTATCAAATGCAAAAACGCCACTGAGCAAAAAATGGCACAATTGCATGCTCAATGATAGTTCAATAATGAATTATAAACTTCTCATAAAAACATTTTTTATGTATTTAAATTTTTTTACAAGAAGAATATTTAGTACATAAGTAATTTCTTTGATTTCACGAATGAAAAATTACAAGCTAATCTAAAACGATGCCAAATTTCAAGTACATATCGTCAGTAGTAAGGATATTTTGCTCTGTGAGAGACAGACAAGCGAATGAACGGACAAAGTTGACATATAAGTTCCTTTCCTTAGTTGTTCTGAGATTTGATATGCTATTCTAAATCCTAAATTCAATTGTGAGCAGTTTTATAACCGATGACTGTTTTAACAGTCATCGGTGACCGTCATGAGTAAATTTATTTTCTGCTGTCTATCTACAAGACGTATTGTCGTGTTATTTCAACAACACTTTGTACAAGTGTAGTTGACATAATACGTCACTACTAGATCACATGTTTAAAAATGTATCTGATTTTAACAGTACCTGATACCTGTAAAACAATATATTATCTTATTTCTGAGACAGTTTAGTTTACATGTGCCTCATACCCAACCCAATAGTCAAGCACAGTCGAACATTCTGCACGCCATTAACATCCATGCACTAGATGTGTAACGCTTGAGTCTATTAGATGTTCGAAGTTCGCCGCTAAGGTTACCGTTACACCATCCAGTCTAGAATTTTTTTTTAAATTTGTTTAAAGCTGATATTATCTTAAATATTATTTAAAATTGCTCGAGCATATTTCTGTTAAGACTAATTAATATTATTCGTATAAAAGAGTTACTAACAGTTTAACTAACCTTTGAGGGAAGCAGCAGTGGTTTCCACAGCGAACATATTTAGAGCCGTGAGTTGCAGAAGTCTTGCAGCAGGCGTTGGTAACGGCTGTCGGTGGAGCAACGCACGAAACTGACGCAGCATCATACTCGCGCTCTCGTAGAAAGTTTCCATTCTGTAGGACAACCCTATTACAACTAGCTCTTGCATAGGCATAATATGTCTCAAACATATTATTATTTGCACAAGAACTCTCTCAGATCATGAGTTATTAGTTCAGTCAGAATCCTAACTGAAACGTGCAAAATATGCCTTAATTTCTGTAGTTTGTTTACATGTTACAATTTTAAGAACATATGAAAAGATATTTCCTTGTATAGATTTTACTTCCATGCGGAGGGGTACATAGATAATATAATTTTAGATAAATAATATAATAATCGGGAAGAATGGTCCCAACCCTCTCTGTCCGTGGGTGTCGTACAAGGCGACTAAGGAAAAATTATGACAGTACATCAGTCTACCGAATAACGGCGGTTAAACCGTTACGAAAACAGGTGGTAGAAAATCAGCACAACACAGGACGGGCAGCAGCGTCCTGTGATAAAGCTACTACCACTGCGATCGCCAACTCGCCTGCCAAGCGTGGCGATTATGGCAATATCCCCCCAGATGGAGCTACAAAAAAACAAATGGCCCCCAGTCCCCGGTCATCCCGCAATTCCTGGCTACGGTAGCGGCCATGATAACGGCGTGGTAGGGGGTGCGAAGAATCTCCGGGTGCGGCCAGGCTACCCAAACCGACGACCTTTGGCAACATACAACGTGCGCACACTGCGGAATGACGAGAAGATTGTTAAACTGTAGGAAGAATTGAGCAGGCTACGATGGGACATAGTGGGATTGTCAGAAGTCCGAAGATAGGGGGAGGACACGATAACCCTTAAGTCTGGTAACTGCTCTATTTCCGGGAGGGCGACCAAATGTCCCAAGGTGGTGTCGGGTTTATCGTCCACAAGTCCCTCGTGAACAACGTGGTGAAAATCGAGAGTGTGTCGACGAGGGTAGCATACCTTATACTCAGAATCACCAAACGGTATTCGCTGAAGGTCATACAGGTTTATGCTCCCACTTCGACATACCCCGTCGATGAGGTCGAGGCTATGTATGAGGACATTTCCAAAGTTATACATGCCTCTAGGACCCAATACACTGTTGTCATGGGGGACTTCAACGCGAAGCTAGGTAAACGAAGCGGTAACGAGTTGAGAGTGGGGCAGTTTGGATTTGGATCCAGGAATCCTCGGGGCCAAATGCTGGCTGACTTCATGGAGAGGGAGGGCCTCTTTATGATGAACTCCTTCTTCAAGAAGCGCGATAGCCGCAAATGGACCTGGATTAGTCCTGATGGTGTCACAAAAAATGAGATTGACTTCATCATGTCGACCAGGCGGCAAATATTTAATGATGTCTCAGTGATCAATGCGGTGAAAACCGGAAGCGATCACCGGATGGTAAGAAGCACATTAAATATCAACCCTAAGCTGGACCGGTCTCGACTCAAACTTATGGACGAAAGGCGCAGGATAGTACTGCGGTCCCCAGAGGAAGCGAGTGACTATCGGCGGCTCAACAGACGGATCTCCAAGTCTTTGACTCGCGACCTTCGCCAATTTAACACACAACGTGTTAAAGAGGCTATAGAGCGCAACAAAGGCTTTTAAGTGTTCGCACGAGATTGGTCTGTCGGGCAGAGCCGACTTGTCAAGCTGAAGACTGGGGACGGCAGGCTCATCTCGTCTAAGCCAGAGGTTTTAGAGGAGGTCGAGAGGTTCTACGGACAGTTATACACGACACAACATGCACCTGTTAGCTCTCTAGCATCAGATCCAAGAGCTAGGTTAACTCGACATTACACCGAAGACATCCCGGACGTCAGCCTGTGCGAAATTGGTATGGCCCTCAGACAGCTCAAGAACAACAAGGCGTCGGGTGAGGATGCAATCACAGCCGAGCTACTGAAGGCAGGTGGCAATCCTGTCCTGAAGGCCCTTCAGAGGCTTTTTAGTGCCGTCCTCCTCGAGGGCAAAACGCCACAGGCATGGCACAGGGGTGTGGTGGAGCTGTTCTTCAAGAAGGTCTATAAAACCCTTCTGAAGAATTACAGACCTATCACACTCCTGAGTCACATCTACAAGCTGTTCTCGAGAGTCATCACTAATCGTCTCGCAAACAAGTTCGACGACATCCAGCCTCCCGAACAAGCCGGTTTCCGAAAAGGTTTTAGTATCATAGACCACATACATACGCTGCGGCAGGTTATACATAAGTCCACAGAGTATATCCGGCCCCTATGCTTAGCGTTTGTAGATTATGAGAAAGCTTTTGATTCGATCGAGACCTGGGCCGTGCTGCAGTCTCTCCAACGGTGCCATATTAACTATCGATATATCGAAGTGCTGAATTGTTTGTATGAAAACGCCATCATGTCAGTACGAATTAATGGTCAGAGCTCAAGGCCTATCCAGTTGCAGCGAGGCGTACGACAGGGAGATGTCATATCTCCGAAACTGTTCACCGCTGCACTGCAGGACATGTTCAAGCTTCTGACTTGGAATGGACTTGTCATCAACATAAATTAAGCAATTATATTTGCTCATGTTATATAATAAAATAATAATATTTTTAATATTTTTGTGGTCATCGTTTTAGATACTTCCACACAATGATAATACGCTAAATTGTAATTAAAGGTTAAAATCTGCAGCCTTAGTATATGGCTGTCTGTCAGTTGAAGAATTTTGTAGTGTCCGAATTTATTGTTGTATTTTGTTCTCATTAGAATAACTCTGTTTATCATTTACCTACTAGCTTACTGCTTACTGCTCTGCTGTCGTCGCCGGTAGCGCGATGTCCTAGCCTATAACCTTTCTTAAGAATTGGGCTATCAAACGCAAAAAGAATAATTCAAATCCAACTTGTAGTTCCAGAGATTAGCGCGTTCAAAGAGACAAACAAATAAACTCTTCCGCTTTATATAATAAGTATAGAAGTATAAATTACTTGTAATATAAATGTCAATCATACTAATACTGATAATGATACTATGGCGGGTTAGTGAGATGCGTTTTACGTCCCGCTTAAAACACCCAGGTTCAAAGTTAGATGAGAATACATGCGCTGGTAAAGAGTTGCAGACTTTAAATGAGCGACAAAAGTAAGAAGTGATGAACCCTTTGGTTCAAGACCCTTTAGATTACACTGTAAAAGGGTGGCACTTTTTGTCATTTTCAGAATTTCAATATTAAACTCCTTTGTAAATTATGTCAGACCTGAATGATGCAATATGAGTACGACACTATTGCAATAATATTTTATGTTAGGCATTTGCTGGGAGACCAAAAGATTTGTAAAAAGGACTGCTTGACTTTCGATATCTGGCAGTTAGTAGGTATGTAATAAAGGTGTATTAAAAAAAAGAGCACATGTGCTTACGTACATAGTATAATATGGTGACTAACTAATAAATTATAGTAAAAATCTTTTAAAGATAAGATTTAAAATTTAGTTATTTACTTACTTATATTTTCCAGAATATCTATGATCCGAAAGGTTACCGCTAGTAGGAGATAGCGATGAAATCAATTTAATAGTTCTCGATTTTATAAACAAAATACAACTTTTATAAAAATACTCACCCTATTTTTGTTATAAGTTTGCCGTGGACATGTAAATAGCTGGTAATGAAATTTTTGTTTAACTGCAACAAAATAAATGTGATGATTTACTTAAACGTACGTGACATTTTGAAATGGGGGTAACGACATAGGTGCAATATCTGCCAATTATAACATACTCACTTGCAAAAGAAAAGAGGCTTAAGAGGAAATATGTTATTACGGGAATGTTTATCTAGGAGCTATAGACACAAAGCTTAAAATTGTTTAAATCGCTTATGTCCTTTTACATTACTCTTCCACTGAGTGTAGGAAGAAAATATCGTCGAAAATGACAGTCAGTTCAAATCTTACAGTTCTTGTTTAACTAACGTAGGTTTTTTAGAATTATGACATCCGTGGTACTGTGAATATGTATTTGTATAATACGATATTGTATGTACAAAATATAAAGAACTCTTATAAGAAAGTAACTCTATCTGTCTGTTACACTTTCACGCCTAAACCACTGTACCGATTTTGATGAAAGACACAGGCTCGCGATCTTTTATCGCGAAAAAATGGCTTAAAGGAGTTGAAATAGGGTATAAAAGTTTGTATGAAAAATCGTCAATGTAAACAGAGATATATACGACTATATAGCTAGTACAAAAATAATACTTCTTTTTACCTCTACAGAAGACATAGCGGCAAGATGTTCGTCTCTAGACGCCGGTCGCAGAGTAGTAGTACGATGACCGCCAGGTTTAACCCACACCTCTCTCCTCATGTCCGCTGTATTACCCGCTTTAGTAGCCCCCGCACTCACGGGCCCACTTGCCGAGCTTTTAGATACTTCTAACGCGGCACGTCGTTTACGTTCTGCCGCTTCGTACTGTATAGAAAATATATTAATTAAATGCATATTATTATTATTTTTATTTTGTACTATAAAAATGATAAGCAAATACAAGTAGTAAGTATCAGATAGTATATTGCTGTCTTGTAAAATAAGAAAATTGCTATGTCTGCAGACAATGATTTTACTTTCGTCTGAGAAATATCGCAACAATTGAGTTCTAAAAAAATCACATGCTTATTACAAGGTCAAGATCCTGTGTTTATTATTTTCTGTCTCGTTTACATGAAGAAATATATTAAAAGATATGACAATCTGATTCCGTGCTAATATGTGTGTGTGTGTGAAAATCAATTGAAGTTTAATTAATAAAATAGGTTTAACCTTTTTTCTATTTTCGTCAAACAATGATAGTAAACTTTCTCTTGCTGATTGAAATGGATTCGATGACATTAAGCTTCTCATATAGTAATAGACTGCATCTAATTTTCTTCTCTGAAAACAATATTATACTTAGAAATCAATGCTTTAAATAGCTATTTACATATAGACTCAACAAAGCTTTGTGGGCTTTGAAACACTAGAAATGTTGTATCAAAACTGAATACTGAAAGTCTCAGCATACATTTGGCTTAATATTTTACCAAAAGAACTGATAGCTAAGTATAAGTTTTATTAATAATCAAAATACTTTTAATATAACTAATCCAAACAATTTGTAATTAAGCACTTACCGCATATATTGCTAAAATAGCCAATTGGTTGTATGGCCTACCATTCTTAGGATTGATTTGTTGAGCTTTTGTGTACCAAAATTTACTCTTAGCATAATTATTTGTCTCATTCACTTGTTCCTTATATCTTGCTAAATCGCCCAAAAATACATATATCTTTTGTACTGATATTAACGCCAAGCCCACATATCCCATGCCCTTCGGTGGCAACACATGATTATCATTTATATAGTCATCAACATTAAACTTATACGTTTTCTCCAACATCTGGACTAGGTTCTCAAAAAACGAGTTCCCTTCTTCAATTATAATATTTATCAATGATACTATCTTCGGTTTGTCCTCAGGCGTGATTTGCGTAAAACTCTTTCTCAGAAGCTCTATGAAGTTATAATATAAAATTTTCCAAAAATGGTGTTCGATGTTATCGTTCTGGCAGTACTTGAGATCGGACATGAGCAGTCTATGAAGTGCATTTTGTAAAAAAGTCCTGAAAAATTGCCAATTTTAAAACGTCGCAATATGTATTTTTTTTGGATTTTGAACTAGGTTGTTTTTATAAGATTGAATTGAAAGGGCCTCTGTTCTCGCTAACTTTTATAATATGCTTAAAAATCATACCTACATACTTACTCGTATATGCAAATTTATATTACCATTATATGCCATAAAATGTTGTCCGCGCTCGCGCTCGCGCTCGCATTATTATAGCCTGACCAAATCGGTTCATGACACTACCATAGTCCGCACGGGTGGCGGAGAACGTTACTGGGTTATTCCCTGAACACCCTGATCCCAAGTCTCGAAGGACCCCGATTTATTTTTAATATGTTAAAAATCAGTTTAGCTCAATAGCACCGTCAGCAGATGATATGTTAAATAAAAAATTATTACTAACTAAAATTATAATACTTAACTTAAAAGATCACGAAAAAATTATGAATTATAAGTCTTGCTTGGTTAAGCTAAATGTTATAATCAGAGAATACAATTAAAGCAATAATTTAATACACGTAAAAGAGATACAAATACCAATAAGTCACAAGATAAATAGACAGACATAATTATATTGTCCAGCTGGCCGCGCAGCAAATTTTTTGCAACCTTTCTCGCTCGGCTGTATTTCTAATTTGAGATAATTATGTCAAAAATTGTGAAATATATTTAATTTTGTTAAGTATGATTTGATAATATGTGTTATTTATAATAATATTTATTTTATTTGTTTGATAAATTTTTCCTGTCTTACGTATTTCATACATTTAAGCACTTTTTATTTCGACAGTACAAGTAGCAAATAATAGGAAAAAAGAAAAAAAAGACAAATGTAATCATATAATTATCGTATTCGGGGTTCTTCGGGACGGCGATCGGGGTACTCAGGAAATAATCCACGTTACTACTAATCATAAAATTATAATAAACATATGCTTTGACTGACTGCCTCTGAGGTTCGGTATTACTATGTACAGTCTGCCACACAGAGGTCGCGGATTCGATTCCCGCTCAGTGCAAATATTTGTGTGCATGAACATGACTATTTGCATTGGTCTGGATGTTTCTATATATAATATGTATGTGTTTACAAAAAAAGTATTTAAGTATTTATATCCGCATTTCCTGAACACAACAAGCTATAATATATGCTTACTTTGGGTCTAGATGGCGTCAACAGCGACGTCGCTCCCGTCAGATGAGTCCTGTCCAGCGTGCACGCGTTACGCCCCTGTTGCCTTACCTTCCGTCGCCAGCGGACCATGGGAATATCACGTAAAAATTTGTCGAGCTATAGCGAGATTCGGGCGCGACAAAGTCAACACATGCCGTGGATGCCTACTGGTCAGCATATGAACAGTAGCAATGCGTACCTGGTGTCAGCGACGTCGGGCCAGTGCTGCGCAAGACCAAGCGGTCCGCGCAAGATGTATGTCTGCAGGATGGCGTCGGCGCGGTCCACCTCCTGCAGCAGCGCACGATGCCGCGCCGCGCGCGCCAGGTCCATAGCCTCGCCGCCCCCGCCGCTACCCGCCCCCGCCCCGCGGCCACCGCGCTCCTTCACGCCTACACCACAGAATAGTAGAAATTAATCTATACTCACGTCCAATTGAATTCAAATACAATGTACACAATTCGCCATATTGCCACTGACTATGGTTTCATGAATTTACTAGTGATGGGGACAAGGGTGATAAGAAAGTAAAATTAATTACATCAACACATTATTAAATAGTAAAAAGACGAACGAAAACTATTCGTTCTTTTTTATAACATTTCTAAATAATATTACATTTACTAATACTTGATTTGAGTAATCGGTTAATTCTATTTAATTTGTTATTACCTGTGATCGTAATTTTTGAGGGCAAAAATACCTACTGCTCGAAAAATAAAAGAGACAAGTGGAGACGCCTTAGAACTAAATAGTTTTTCGGTCCAATAAGGTACCCATTTTTGAAAAGTGTCTCAATTAGATTCTATAGTGCTAATGAACCACAAAAAAAAATCACAAAATTTTTATTCAATGGTTAAGAGATATAAAAATTCATTAAAATTTTCCATTTGTAAATTTTGCGCGTAATTTGACGGAAATACTAGACGCAGTGGACACCGTACTGCTCTGTGGTCATGACGTCAAATGGCCGTGTAAAACACAATAATACATATTACGTTTACATAGCAGGCATGAATAATTCCGGACACGTGTCTATATCTTTCGATATATGTATATCTTGGAATAGATATACCACCACTCCTTCCCTTTCCAAAATATTAATATATAAAACTTAAAAAAAAAACATTAATTTTTAAGTTTAGTTAAACTTAAAAATTAAGTAAGTATAAAACTGTCAAACAGTTCCTACGAGCAATTTCCGTGGAATAGACGATAGAACACGCAGAGACAGAGGTCGTTGTTCTAACGACTCCAGCCTGTCTGTGATATTGGGATCGCCGACGATTCGGACATCTTGCCTTTGGAGGGAGTCAAGTGGATCGAGTTGGTATTTGAGCTCTTGCCCAGAGATGTGAGCCGGCGGTAGGTATAAAAGCGTACAAAGTAGCACATGTATAGGAAACTAAATAAAGCATAGGCAGCAAATGCTACACTCCTCGAAAGTCAAAAGTTTTGGTAAGATTTGCTTATTGGTCATTGAGCTACTTATCTACTTTCAAAAAGATTTGACAGCTATTTCTGCTAATAACTTTTTTACATTTCGTAGTTGTAAGCAAATAAGTCTCAAATTCAAATTCAAATTCAAATTCAATTTATTTGCGAAAATGTGGTACAAGTACATACAGAGAACAGCACACATCGCCAATAATGATGGCATGCAAATATTTCAAAATTACATCAATATGTCATACAATATTACAATTAAATAATAAATTTGTGGCACGGCACTATCAAGATGTCAGGAATTTTGGGTCATAATAATGTCAATGTCAAAAATATTAGTAAATATCAATTGAATGTCAAATTATAAATTTAAAAATCTTAAAATATATACAATTTCCACTTTTATTATATTAGATAGCATTTCTTGTGTAGGAGTTGTTTTAGGTGTTTTCTAAATAGGTTTGGTCTCAGTGCCTTTATTTTCATTGGTATTCTATTATATATTACAGGGGCCATATGATATATGCTTTTATGCATTTCTTGAGTAGGAGTTGTTTTAGGTGTTTTCTAAATAGGTTTGGTCTCAGTGCCTTTATTTTCATTGGTATTCTATTATATATTACAGGGGCCATATGATATATGCTTTTATGCATCAGAGCAGTTTTGCATTTAGTTAAACAGATTCGGAATATATATCTCTGTGATCTGGTGGTGGTTTCAGAAGCCAGCCTGTAATGTTCAATATTTTGTCTGACAAATACTGCAGCCTCATAGATATATATACAGGGAAAAGTTAAAATATTATATTTTTGAAACAGAGGCCTACAAGAGTCTGTTACTTGTAACCCAAACATGGCTCGAATGCAGCGCTTTTGCATTTTAAACGCTAGGTCTCTGTCCATTGAATTTCCCCAAAAATCACACCATACCTTAAAATTGAAGCAACAAGTCCATGGTATGCAGTAAGTACTGTATCAATGTTTGCAATTTGTGACAACTCGTGGAGCGCATAGACCGATTTACTAACTTTATTGCATACTTGTTCAACATGGGATTTCCAGTTCAGTTTACTGTCTATCGTAAGCCCTAGAAATTTAGCTGATGTCACTGCGGATGATTCTGATTTATACTTAATTTTAGGATACAAAGCATTTTCGCGTTGACTAAAGTGAACACCTTTCGTTTAAGTATATTTTACTTGTAGATTATTGGCATCTAGCCATTTAATTATGTCGCTTAGTGTATTGTTTATTTCAAGCTCATACGTGTTTGGGTTATTGCATTTAATTGCAATAGTGCTGTCATCTGTTGAATTAGGTAGGTCATTTATGTAAATTATAAATAGCAATGGCCCAAGGACACTTCCTTGTGGTACACCATATGTAATTTTACGTCCACAGGATAAGTAGCTAGTCTCAATTTTCGTTTTAGGATCAATTCTCGTTAATTTTGTATATTGGGTACGATTTTTTAGATAAGTTTCAATGAGTTTTTGACTTTTTCCTCTTACGCCATATGTTTCAAGCCACACACACATCATGATCCACACAATCAAATGCTCGTGTCATATCCATAAATAAGGCACATATTGGTGTTCGTTTATCAATACAAGACATAATAATTTCTAAGAAGTCATATACAGCATGATTTATAGTTTTATCTTTAAGGAATCCTTTTTGTTAGTTTACAAAAAGGTTATTTTTTACAAAATAGTCATAAAGAATATTGCATATATGTTTTTCAAAAATTTTAGAAATATTGGTCTGTAATTATCGATTTTATTTTTATTACCTTTTTTATATACTGGTTTTATGATTCCAGTTTTTAAATGTCCTGGAAATATGCCTGTTTCTACAGTTAGGTTAATTATAAAACTAAGAGGGGTAATTATATAGTCTGATACATATTTAATTGCTTTGGTGCAGATGTCATCATACCCTACACTAGCAGTATTTTTGAGTCCTTTAATAATCAGTTTTACATCGTCCGGGATGCATGGTTTCATATATATAGAATTAAGTTGTGATGTCAAATATTGTTTGTAGTGGTATTTATCTGTATCTCTGTACTACACACATTTAATTGCTATTATAAACGTTATGCTACTTGGACAAAATGTGACGCGAGATATTTCGCGTCTTGGACAATTTGCGTCGCTGGACATTTTGCTACATAAACGATTCGGTACTAAGTGAAACTTATTTCTTCTAATAAATTACAACATTGGTTTTCAAAGACAATATAGACATAGAGAATAGAAAAAATAAAGCTGTTGATCGATTTGACGTCTTAATATTAAATAATATAGCTTTGATTTTTAATCATTAGTAAAAATAGTAGCAAAATGAATTAAGTATAAAGTGAACAGAATGTGTATAAATCCATGAAGGAATTTTTGATAGAAAATATTGAAAAGACTGTTTGTTTACATTGTATGAATTTGGTGTTGGATGGGAGCATACATACAAAGTGCGTTCGAACAACGCACCCATAAACACCGCTCACGGACACGATATCTCGGAACTGTTAGGCCCAATGCGAGCGCGAGTGCAGTCCGCTTGAGACACGCGTAACGAAGTTGAAAACATGATTTTTTGTCTCTGTAAATATTTTATTGTTTTAAGTGTCATTTGATAAGGTTTAGGTCTAAAACAAATACGGCAAACGAAATTGTGTAAAAAGGGTAATTCGTTTAGAAGTTATTAGGGATTTTCGATAGTGAAAATTGGTAAATGTAAAATTTTCTATGTTTTTGTTCTGTAAACTTTTTATAATGTATTTAGTACTAGCTGTTGCCCGCGACTTCGTTCGCGTGAAAATTCAGATGGGTGCCTCTATGAGAATATTGCGTGCCTGATTTTATGGCAATCGTACATTGTATCAGTTATTATCCGTCTCTATGGCGAATCCAGTTTAAATCCCCTACCGCTAAAACTGACAAACCACTTTCACACAAACTTGCGACTCTTATTTGCCCATTTAACCCCCCTTGGGTTGCTGAATAATAAAAAAGAGTATTTTCTAGTAATTTGGTAATCCTACTATAAAAACTATAGAAATTTCATACAAACTTTGCCAGCCCTTTATACCCCCTTAGGGGATGGATTTCGCAAAATTCCGTCTAAGTGAGCACCTATATCCTAATAGGAACGACAATGCAAAGTTTGAGATTCCTAGCACTTGTTGTTTCTGAGATTTCGTGATAAGTGAGTGAGTGACCTTTTGCTTTTGTGTAAAAATATATAGCATTTTGATATTGTTTAAATACTGTTTTTCATACTATTTTTAATCTCCCATTCATACAAATCCTCTTTCACCTACCTAAAGATATCCCTCGTAAAAACAATGTACAATACACAAAGGCAAATTTTCACTACAATAACTTTCCCCTTCCCCTTCTTCCCTATTGCACTTTTTCTCCACTCTCCACAGTTTCCTCCTTCGTCTCCTCCCTTCCCCTTCTCCTCTTCACCTCCTCCAGCATCTCTTGCCCTTTCCTCCACTTCCCTCTACCTTGCTTCCTCGTTTTCCCCTCTCTTTCCCCTTCCTTCTCCTTTCTTTTCCTCCTTTCCTCTCCCTTCCTTATCGCTTCCTATCCCTTCACCTCCCTTTTTCCACCATTCGAGAACTCCTTTCTTTCCGCGTTCCTTCCCCCTCCCTTCCTCTACTGTCTCCCTCACTACCCCCTCACTTTCCTCTCATTTTCCCCTCATTCACCGCTCACTTAACCCTCACTCCCCCTCACTTCCCCTCACTCCCCCCTCACTTCCCTCTCACTTCCCCCTCACTGCTCCCTCATCCACCTCACTTCCCCCTCAATTCCCCCTCACTTCCCCGTTTCTTCTACGTCACTTTCCCCTTACTTCCTCTCACTTTCCCTCACTTTCCTCTTACTTCCCCTCACTTTCCCTCACTTTCCTCTTACTTTCCTCTAACATTCCCCTCACTTTCCCCTCACTTCTCCCTCACTTCTCCCTGGCTTCCCCTGACTTCCCTCTGACTTCTTCCTAACTTTCCACTCACTTCTCCCGCATTTCCCCCACACTTCCTCTTCACTTCCCCCTCACTACCCCATCACTTTCCTCTCACTCCCCTATCACTTCCCTCTCACTTTCCCCTCCCTTCCTCCTTCTCTTCAATTCCTCCTTTTCCTCCCTCCTTTTCCTCCCTCCTTTTCCTCCCTCCCTTTCCTCCCTCCTTTTCCTCCCTCCTTTCCCTCCCTCCCCCTCCCTGTAAATTTCAAGTCGCTAGCTTCAAAAGCTAAAGATCTTTGTATAGAATATTTCATCCCTAATTTCACCCCTCTAAATCCACCCCTGTTAAAATAAAATTATAAGGATATTTTTTATTTAAATAGAAGTATTCCAAAACGAAATGTAAGTTAAAAATTAAAGAAGATTCATACAATCGATTTCATCCCTTTTCACACACTTAGGAATTAAATTTTAAAAACCCTTTTTTAGTACAACCTCTAGACATTTAGACAAACACACCCTCCAAATTTCAAGTCACTACGACCAGCAGTTTAGGCTGTGCGTTGTCTGTTAGTCAGTCAGGACAAAGCCTTATATAATATGTATGGGAGTATGGATGTATGGATTAGACGTATAGCCATCGGGGATTAAAGCATACAGGCTGCTAGGAATGCTAACACGTGATAGAGCCACATAAAACTGACCGTGCGAAAAACAGCTAATACTTAGATCCACGCCCACAACTTTTAGTTGTGTCTGACCTTGGGCTTTATTAATTGTCATCGCGAAACATAGGCTCACTGGAAACTGGACTCATTTAAAACTAAACGGAAGATTGTTTAAAATGAGAGGAATCCAAAAAATAAAATCGCTATCAACTATTCCGTAACCTGTTAAAAGTCTTTGTTTCTATTAGAAAATGTTCGACGTGATTCTTTAAATTGGCATAACTTTTTTATTTATGAACCGATTGACATGAAACAAACACTAAATGTTAAGTGAAGCTTACCACAATGTATTAGTGAAAACCATATCTAAATCGGATAAGCCGTTTCTGAGATTAGCGTGAACAAACGCACAGACAAACAGACAAACAGACAAATAGACAAAAATTGTAACAATCGTTGTTTTGGGATCTATTTGCATTGATAAAGGCCCCAATATTTTTTTTTCTCATATATCTTTCATGTACAGACAGCGATCGGTTACATTTTTATTATATGTATAGATGTTTATTGTTTTGTTTTAATGTCGAATTAGTTTTTTGCTATGCGGATTATTATTACTGTGGATTTAAAGTACCCCGTCAGTCGACAACCTTTGCGCGACCACCAAGTGTAGGTATGAAAAATTATATACATACTCCGGCACGAACATTTCATTATAAGTCTAAACTCATACATTCCATGGAAGAAGTATTTTTTTCTTCCTTTCAAACATTAAAAAATACTTTATTCAATAACTTGGCGACTTCTTTGTAATCTAAAATATTACTGTAAGATTGAATAAATTTGTTTAAATTCTACTCACCTCTTTCCATCCTCATATCTATTTTCGATGGACTAGTTTGAACTATTATAGGTTTGGATGGATTTTGATGATCGTACAAAACTTTTTGATTTTCAATTGAGGTCCCTCGCCTGTAAGATAACGTTTTATTTATTTCATATTGTATGTTTTTCCGTTACTTGTTGCTAGTTAGCTAGTTCTTTACACTTACACTGCATCTTTCTGCATATGCGTGATGGAACCCTGTGGCAGCATAATCAGACCAGGAGGCGTGGAATGTTCCGATGTAGACTTGTTGCGTCCATTATTCTCAGCATGTCTATAACAAATATCGCAATATGCGTAGTAATTATAATAAATGTTTTTAACACGTACACGTATATGTAAAAGCAAACGCACAAAGATGCACGGGTACATTATCGTTTTCAAAAAAAAAAGAACGAGAGCGATTTATGACTACGCGTAAAAACATCAATTTTTCACAGCTTTTAAGAAATAATTGACAAAACAACAACAAAGAGTGCTTTCATTGAGATACGGGACCAATAATTCATTTTTAAAGGTATTAGCATACCAATGTGACTCCACACTGCTTGATAAAAAGCAGTCAGTGGGTTACAGAAGTGGTGGTCACTATTCCGAAAACCATCGTTTCAAACTGCTGGCATGGCAAGTATGAGAATATACTCACTTATCGTGGGAAATCTTCTTGGACTCCAGTATCTCTTCTCGCCAGTTGAGGGTGGAGGAGTGTTGAGGATGCGTCGTATGCGGTGTATGCGGTGTATGCGGTGTATGCGGTGTATGCGGTGTATGCGGCACGGTATTAACAGCGACGGGAGGTGGTGCGGCGTGTGTGTCAGCATGCCGCGCGCCGCGGCGTCGGCCCGAACGTTTCCGCAAGCGCCGCCCGCCCCCCGCCTCAGACCCCGCACCTCCGCCGCCCGCACCGTTCCCGCCAGCGCCCACACCGCTCGCGTGACACGGCGCCGGCGACTGCCGACCTCGCTCAACACTCGACGTGCGTCCGTTTGCCCACGATCCATTGTTTTTCTTCTGTAAATTATTCATCGCTTTACTAGGAGGCACGTTGCTAAGTTTACAAATCGAATTTTATTTAGGTACTAGCTTCCCGCAGCGCGGTTTTATCCGCGTCTTCGGTTATTGCTCGGTTATCTGCTCCCGCCGCCAGTAGCATGATGTTACATAGTCTAACCTTTCTCAAGAAGTGGGCTATCATACGGAAAAATATTTTTTCAAAACCAACTGGTAGTTCTAAAGATTAACGCGTTCAAACAAACAAACTCTTCCACTTTCTATATAATAGTATAGATAATAAATAATTAACACATGAAGTAGTTAGCTGCCGCTTATTTATACAAACTTAGCGGCGTAATAGTTACTGATTACGCTTGTTACGCACAACATTAGGGTTAGAAACTGTTGAAACAACAATGAAACGTTTATCTTCTACTTCTTTACTTCTTTACTATTTAAGTATATTATTAACATACTCTGAAGGTAACATTGTTAAAAAACTCGATACCTGAGATCAATTAAATATTTTAAACTCACACGATTTGTACACATAACTGTCGAATTAAAACGACCATGGTCACGGGCTGACTGACCATGGTCGGTGTAATTCGACCGAAACGTCGGGTAAAGAGGTATGGCACCTTATAATCAAGTGAAAATTACACTTTTTAAGGCGTATTGTCAAACATTATACACGTGTAGCCTGTGGGGTATTAGAACTATACGCTAGCGGCTTATAACGCCCTACGAGTTCAATACAATAACGCATTTAGAATACTGCTGGGTCTGCCCCGTTTTTGCAGCGCATCGAATATGTTTGCAGAAGCGCGTACAGATAGATGGCTTCCATGCCATTATAAGAAAACAGGGTGCGTCGATGTTGAATCGTGTTAGGTCCAGCCCTAACAGTATGCTAAATGTGTTTGTTGACAGGTGGGACATGCCACTGTTGCGCCATTGGATGGGTTTGCATACCCAACTGGCAGTACGTAGATTTAAATATAGGTATCATGAATTTTAATTTGTATTTTTTAATAAATAATTTTAAATTATGTAAGAAACATGAATTTTTAATTTATTTTGTTATTTTAATTTAATATGAAATTTTGATTTGATTTTATTTTATGCTGATGTTAAGTGTTCAATGTATAATTTTAATTTATTAAATTATTTAAATATTTGTAAATATGAATAATTTATCTGAAATAAACTTTTATTATTATTATTCTCCTTTATTTAAATAATTTCTCAAAAATTACATTTTTAAATATAAGTATTTAAAAAACATACATTTAAAAATATAAAAATTGTAGATCCACCGGCAGCGGGTACAGGGACCAAGCCACCGGCGGTTAGGGCTCCAGAGCTAGAAACCTCCTCACAATGCGTGCCGTGTCGAGCAGCACTGCCTTCTGGATCTGGCTCTTGACCCATCCACCTAATGCGAGCCTCTTTAGGTGTTGGTCGAGGCTCTTTGCTATTAGGCCATTTACGCTAACAACTATCGGTACAATGACAGCTGAATCCACATCCCACATGTCGACAATCTCATGGGCTAAATCGAGATATTTTATCTCTTTATCTTTCTCAGCTTTCATGAGATTCTCGTCATGAGGGACGGTAATATCGACTATCATTGCAAGGCGTTTGGAACGATCCACCACCACAATATCAGGCTTGTTCGCTATAATGGTCCTGTCTGTGATGATGGAGCAATCCCAGTATAATGTCGCACGACCATTCTCGAGAACTGGCTCAGGATTATATCTGTAGTACGGCACTTCGACGTCCACAAGTTTGTATCGCAAAGCAAGTTGCTGGTGGATAATCCTGGCCACTTGGTTATGTCTGTGCAAGTACTCTCCATTAGCAAGACGCGAACAGCCGGAAACAATATGCCTGAGAGACTCACCAGAGCGATGACATGCCCGACATATGTCAATAGTGCCGTCTTTCAGGATATATTTCCGGTAGTTGTTCGTCATGATAGCTTCGTCAGCAATTGCACAAACAAACCCTTCGGTTTCTCCGAAGAGATCACCGAAGCGTAGCCAGGCCACGGAAGCAGAGTGGTCCACACCAGGACCGTGTAAGGCTCGAAAGAACCTTCCGTGGATCTCCTTGCTTTGCCATACTACGCGGCGATCGTCAACACCGAGTACTACAGGCCTGCGCCAGTTCTCTTTAGCCAAGGCAAGCGGGGTAAGTCCATTAACCACTGCAACCACATCACGATGCACACCCTCGCCCATCTTAAGAAAATAGTCTCTAAGGTTGCATATCTCGCGATTGTGGAGGCTTTTGGCATTTAGAAAGCCTCGGCCACCGCATTTTCGCGGGATATACAACCTCATGACGGATGAACGCGGATGGTGCATACGGTATGAGGTTAATAATGTGCGGACTCGTCTATCCAGGGCATCCAATTCTGTCTGAGTCCACTTGAGTATGCCGAAGGAGTACAAAAGAAGAGGTATGACCCAACCATTACAGGCGCGCACCTTATTGCCGCCGGACAAGTTACTTTTTAATACTTTTTTAAGGCGGCTGAAAAAGCGCTCCTGTAATGATTGTTTCACATCTGTGTCTTCAATGCCCAACGACATGAGAGGTATTATTATAGTCTTTGTTTTTTATTTTCTCCCTTTTTGAGGGGACAATACTCTACTACACACGGGCCTTAGCCAAGCGTGAGTAGCGGCTAAGTGATTGTGTAAGCTGATGAAATTGATGATGTAGTGAGAAACTTTCTGGTTAATCGACAAGTGTTTAGAATTATGGGTTTTTGGAGTGTATACTGTACATATTGAGGGATCTGTATGATATCAAGACTGCGTTGTAAGCTTTTTGGTATGACTGCTGTTGCGGACAATACTATGGGTACAATATGAATAGTTTCTGCTCGCCACTGGCGTTTCAGTTCTATTGCGAGGTCTTGGTATTTAGTCAGCTATTATTATAATATTCTAACACGAGTGGACCCGTTTCATAAATATAGTTACCTGAGATCAAACTGCTCTGGAATAAAGCTATTCATATCAATCTTCTAAATGTCCATTTGCTTCTCCAGTAATTAAAGATAATTGAATATTAAGCACATAATACACATTTATAATTAAATTTAATATACCTGATGGGCTGACAGCCACGCTTGAGATTTAGAAACAGCCGATGGTATTCTAAACCCATCATGATCTCTAGGGCTAGTGGCACGATTCGCAGATGTATCTCGACTGTTACATTGTGAAACTATTCTTCTGCAATCATAGATATTTTACAAATATATCAAATAAAACACAACAAAATATTAGAACATGAATATAGATTCGAAACTTGTATCACATGCACTCAAGAACACATTAATAGCTTAAATTATTTACACATCAAAATACCTCATCACGAAATCTATCTTCATAAGTTTTTTATACGACTACGTTGATAAACAAGCATACGGCCCGCCTGATAGTAAACAGTTACCGTAGTCTATGGACGCTTGCAACACCGGGAGCATCACTAGCACATTGCCGTAACTATTAAAATGTTTAACTTCTTGAAGAACTCAATGTTGTAGTCTCTCGGGAAAACCTCGAAAGGGAGCTCATTCCACAACCTTATCGTACGAGAGAGGAAGTTTCTCTAGAACTTCTCTGTACGGTACCTAAGAGGTTTTAAGGTGTGGGGATCAACTCCCAGCCGATAGCGAGAGGAGCGATGACAAAAAGTGGCTGTTGGCTCCATCCTAAACAATTCTTCAGAACACAGACGATTGTACAGGCAGTAGAGGCAACATCTCTCCTTAAGCCTAGAGATTCAATACCGCCTGTAAACCTGCAGTCTACAGTCTTTAGACCGCGTGAAGTAGTCTAAGTAGTAAGCTGGTATCCGGGTGCGCCCGCCCAAAGATGGCAGCAGTACTCCATGTGGGGACGAACTTGAGCTTTGTAAAGCAATAGTCTTTGCCCTGCAGTTAAGTACCGCTGCGCCCTGTTGAGCACACCGAGCTTTTTGTATGGCAACTTGGCTTTAGCCTCCAAATGACAGCGGAACTGGACGTCGGTGGAGATGTCGATTTCAAGGATCCCAAGGTTTTCAGATGTTGATGGGCTGTGTCTTAAAATTGGGAAGCTTTCTTAGTGGTGAACGCGCAGACTTGTATCTTGGTGGGGTTAAATTGGACTAAATTTAGTCATTCCCAATCAGCGACTGTTTAGAGTGCTCTCGATTTTAGACAGAAGTCTTTTTAAGATTCCTCTACAATGCAACGAGGGATGTTCGCCTGGCCCGTATAATACGTATCCTCAGTGCTGTCGTCTGCATAACAATGAATATTCTTATGACAAGATTGCTAACTAACACTAACCCTTCAGTGCTCTGTTCTCTGCTGTATGACCGCAGAGATCGCCATCGATCCAAGTCATCCCTACTATTTCCTATTGTAGAAGAGCGATTGCTTTTGTGACTGTCCCTTCTTTCACGCTCCCTGTGTTTCAAACCAGAGCATATAATATCGTGGTGTATGCTAACATTGCTATCTTTTCTGCCTCTTTCTGGCTCATGCTGTATACTTGCTGTACTATCTTTTCTATGTCGTTCAGATTTCTTCTCAGAATTTCGAACTCCTCTGCTTGAACTTCTATAAATAAAAATAAAGTTTTATTTAATAAGAAAAACTTTGCTACTTTTAGTTGATAAAATAGAAACATAAAACATAAAAACTAAATTTTAAAATTCAACTCAAAGGTTTCAGCTTTTTTAATCTGTCTCTTATCTCCATAGTAATCTCCATGTTATTACGTCATAAGGCTATATAGAAGTGTCAACATAATCTGTTTCGTATCACCAATAGAGTCGTCCTATGTAAACATAAAAGTGTCAACTGTCAAGTATCGCATCCAGTATTTTCGAAAAATTTAATTTTGAAAACGCTAAATTTGAATGCATTTTGGCACTTCATGTTTGAATAAAAATTTTGTGAATTTTTTAGTGGTTCATTAGCACTATAGAATCTAAGGAGGATGTTTAGGAAAAAAATTTACACCAGATGGCGCCACTTTCACATTAGGCCAAACAGGGTTTAACTTTCTAAAAGCTCTTGACAACTGACGCGTTGATGTGGTCACGTCGTGGGCGCCATTTAAGAAAACCCTCTCAGCAATTTCCAAAATCCATTTTAAAAAGTAAATATAAATTAAATTAAATATTTTAAACTTTCTGAAATTAACACTAAATAATATTTGTTTTGATAGCGCTGTCAAAATGGAAGACCTTTTAGTAAAGTGCCAACTGGCGGCGAAAATTTTTCTAAACACCCTCATTGAGACACTTCACGAAAAATGGGTGTAATACCCTATTAGTGACATTCAGGGTGCGTTCTCACTAACGCGGAGCTGGGCGGAGGGGAGAGGAGCGGACTGTGAATTGGCCAATCAGTGCTCGAAATCTGTTTCTACTGATATGTAGAGTGCAGATATTGAGCACTGTGATTGGCCAATTCATGATCCGCTACTCTACATGCCGCCCAGCTCCACGTCAGAGGAAATGCACCCTTAAAATGGGTAAAACCGAACTAGTACCAAAAATCTATCCCCAACAGCCTTTAGTTCTGCGAGCTATGCAGGAAGACGCCTAACATGGGCCGCTCCATCGCTCT
The DNA here is from genome assembly GCA_963082885.1 of Parascotia fuliginaria. Taxonomy (NCBI): domain Eukaryota; kingdom Metazoa; phylum Arthropoda; class Insecta; order Lepidoptera; family Erebidae; genus Parascotia; species Parascotia fuliginaria. Next base: position 10,228,336 of record OY720174.1, on the reverse strand, counting down.
CTGAGCGACTTTAAGCCTTCTGATAAGACCCATAGTTAGCGACCATGTCTCTGCTCCGTACGTCATTACTGGCAACACACACTGGTCGAAGACATTGGTCTTGAGACACTGCGGTAGTGCGGACGAGAAGATATGTTGTAGCTTCCCGAACGCTGCCCAGCCGTTGGATTCGGCGAGTTGACTCTGTCTCGAAATCGGACTTACCTAATCGGACTGTTTGTCATATAGGTATATGTATCGTCAACGGATTCGAGCATCGAGCCAACAATCGTAATAGGAGTGGGTGTAACATGGACATTAGTCATGACTTTAGTTTAGCATTTGGTTTACTTGATATTAATTGGTTACTGTTTACTATGGAGATGGCTGTGGTCTAAGTGTTGCATAAACAATCTTAAGCAGACACAACCCCAGTCATTGCCTTTAAGTACAACGAAACGCACTATTGCAAACTAAGCTGTCTAATTAAAAAACCACAGAGCCATAGATCTAAACATATTATTAATTTATTTACCTTCTATCTTTACGTCTAGATCTCCCGCTTCGTTTTGATTCCCGAGTCTCAACAGGTTTTATATCTTCTTGAATGGACGTCTTTAATTTTTGCGAGAAACTTGTAGAAGAATCACCCATGTCGTCCAATTTAATGTTTTTTTCCACTTCCTCTGTCCAGTCCTGAAAGGTCAATATTATAAAAACAACACAGCAAATACTGTTTTCAACAATGTTGTCCACACAAAACACAAACAGATTAAAGTTATATAAATGTTAGCAAGTATGTATTTTAATTTATTTTATACTAGCTTTCCGCGTCGCGAATTCACCCACGTCTTTGCTTACTGCTCTGCTCTCGTCGCCTGTGGCGTGATGTTACATACCACTTATCCTTCCTCAGGAACTGGGCTATCATACGTAAAAACAATTCTTCAAATCTTAATGGTTTAGACAGGTATTTCCAGAGATTAGCGCGTTCAAACAAACTCTTTCGCTTTATATAATAATATAGACTAGCTTTACGCGACGCGGTTTCACCCGCGCGTAAAATATGGTTTGTTGTATCCCGCTGAACCAAATTTGCAATGCTGTTGTATTATATACATAATAGGTACTATATTATATTATATTAACTACACATATTCTGTCACAAGTATAGTCTTAAAATCTAAACTTATAGTACTGTAATTACCAAGTTAGAGATATCCAACAGTGTTGTTGATATTTGAGATGTTGTTTCACTGTCATGGTCATTATCTGTTTCATGTTTATTTTGCTCCAAATGACTACTGGACTCAGTGTTCACTAGGCTGCTTGTACCATTTTGTGAAGCTATTTGAAAAAAAAAGGAATAATTAAACACAAGTACTAATTTATGCAATATCACAGAAATTCATGCTAAGGGAGGTATCTCTAAGTGTGTATTCCTGTATCAGATTCTGTACTCATGGAAATGTATGTTCAAAGGAAGAAAATTAATATGAAGTAATTAAAGATGTTCATTGGGGCATATACATAAAAAAAAACCAAATTCAGAGCAGTGACTAGCATCATCATCCAAATTTACCCACTGCTAGGCATAGGCCTCACTTGGTTTATGCCAATCCCTACACCCCTGTGCCAGTCTCATCCATGTTCTTCATAACTGAGATATTATTAGAGACCAAAGGACATGTAAAGATAAGTTGTGTCACTGTGAAGTCTCTACATGATTTAATGTATACTTTAACTGAAAGGACTATTGGTTTTCTTGTGTTACTTATATCAGTTATTTGCTTTCAGCAGCAAAGTTTCACCTACATTAAGTTACATCTTAGTTTACTGCTCTGCTCCCCTCTCTCGCAGGGTGATGTTATATAGCCTATAACCTTTTTTAGGAACTATATAGATACATCATAGATACATCAGCAACTTCTTTATCCCTCACTTATACCACTCTATATCTCAGACTAACAAATAAAATAATAACAGATATCAAACTGATAAAATACATAGTTAATCCTTTTATTATTGCTACATTCTTAAGCTAACGAATTTCATTTAAAACATAATAACTCTCAGTAATAATATAATAAAACATCTAATAGGTAATTTGCCTTAACATAAACAAAACCTAACAATGGGTATGATTGTTATCAAACTATGAAAATATAGGAAATTTTCATGAAAAGTTGACAAGTTTTCTATTTTCTAATAATAAATACAAGGTAATAAATAATGTTTATTGCACCCACAGGCTTTAACCTTTTATAAATTAAAATAACAGTAAACATTTGGGACTTACTGCAGGGAAAATAATTTAATATTAGGCATGGTCACCAAGAACCTAAACAGTATCAGACTGTGTTTTGCTAGTGTGGTAGTGTACAATAATCTACATTTTAATTTTAGGCATGGTCACCAAAAACCTCAATAATATCAGACTATGGTATGCTGGTATGGTCTCTCTTTTCTGCAACTACACAAATTTGCATATATAATATTATCAGAATAAGTTTGTGCCATACATGCAATATTTACATCTAAAATTATTCCCAGATTGTTTATTATTATGTCATACTTACCATCATAATATTCTTGACTCTCAGTACTGCTGGGACCAGTATTTATACTCTCACATTGTTTATTATCAATAGAGTTGCCCTCATACAGATTCAAGTAAGAGCTGCTAGGAGTAGATTTTCTAGAATTGCCCATTTCATAATTTTTCGAATATGTATTCATAAATTTTTCTCTATCAAAGTGTTCATTGTCTCTTATGCGACCTCTGCCTCTTGATGGCAATGTTTGAGACCATGAAGAAACAGAATTATTATAATAAATATCCTGGTTATTGAATGTTGGTTGTACAGAGTTATTTGAAGAATACTTGTCTCTACGTATCTGATCAACACTATCAAAACTATGATGGCCAGACTGTTCTAAGAATTTCTTTCTAAATCTCGGAGGGATGTTATCCAAATTTATCATATATTTTGGCCTTGAAGAGTCAGATGTGTATCCTGAAGAATTACGACGACCAGATGGTGGCTTTCCGCCTATAGATGACATATGTCTACTGGCAGCTGTTTCCATACTTCTACTGTCTCTATTACGTTCCACAGAATTTTGATCTTGGAAATGAGCTGGTGAAATGGACCTAGTTTCAGATGCTTGCCTATATTGTCTATTATAATTAATGTCATTATTTGCACCATCCTTATGATGATAATCTGCAAAAGATCTATCTTTCTTGGAGGCACCTCTAGAATATGACCCTGTACCGCTACTGAAACCCAATCTGTCTGGATTATCAGACATTCTTCTATTGATGTACTGACTAGAATTATCACATCTCATTGGTACCTTAGAATGTCTATCATTATCAGAATTATTATCTCCTGATCTAGGCACGTAGAGCTGCTGTTCTGGCTTTTTATGACGCATATTTATCCCTCTGTAAGTGTCATTGACATCCTCGGCCACTGAATTTTGAGATCCATAATAATTTTGCTGTCGGCTTTTGGTACCACTGTCTAAATCGTTTGTATCCATTTTTGAGTCCAAACCATAAGTTGAACGTCTTAATGGTCCACTACCAGGTTTGTAAAACTTCTGTTGTGGTTTGTTTCTTCTATAATCCTTAAAATCATCATCCATAGCAATCTTATTTTTATACATCAAACATTATAGATAACATCTGCATCGTAATGGACCTAAAACTACAACATAACAAGTCATTTTTACTCTATCACATTTAGGTTATGTTATAGAGAAACAAAATTACCACTTCGACAATATAAGATGACTGCTAATATAATCAGTTACAGAAAAAGAATCACCATACAATACAATTGTTATTAAATAACTAATTTTGTAGGAAATGAAAAGAACAAATATATATTAACTACTAATATTCATTTACTATTTTTCTGACGAATTTCTGCATTTATTTATTTAAATTTTCAAACAGCCAACCCCGTAAATAATCTATGGTATTGGTCAACCCTATGCCCAAACTAGGGATGAATGATATATCAAAAAACGATCGATAAATATCGATATATCGATACTTAACATTTATTTATCGATATTGGCACATAGTCGATATCAATAAATATCGATATAAATCAAAATTAACTATGCGCGCCGTTATCGATTCCAGAAAAACTATCTACCAATGGTATAGCTGTATGGATACGTTCCTTGGCCTTTTCGAAAGAAAAATAAAAAAAATCTATTCTGTTTAGTTGACAAACTGTTAAAGTTACTGTTTTTAAGTTCTATTGCTTGTACAAAATACTAATTAAGAATTTTTCAATAAATTTATGAAAACAACTCATGTTTTATTTACAATTCTTTTACTATTCTTAAAAGATAAACTATAAAAAAATACATATATTGAGAATGAACAAGCTATTCAATATAAAAATCTACGCTTGTGACTGAAAGATAATCATGTTTGTATGTGTAGCTGACTTCGTTCATATGACATCGTTCATGAAGAACGATGTTGCATCGATGTTTTAGGATTCGCTATCAATGTTAAATCATTGATATTTAAGAACGATATAAATGAAAAACATCGATTTAACGTTTTCATCCCTATGTACACCTTTAACACACCCTCGGAGAAAACAGGCGTAATGGTCTGATAATATGTGGTTAACAAAATGGCAGGACATATCAGCCGCAAGCCCAATCACGAAGGCCTACTTGGCTTAGTGGGACAGTCTGACTTTAGAACAAGACGTGCTATATAGAAAGTGGGAATCACCTGACGGGAAGGACCAAGTTCTACAGATGGTGATCCCGAGAAACAAAGTTGCACCTGTTTTGCGCTTAGTGCATGGTGGGCATCTTGGTGTGAAGAAGACCTTGATGAAGGTGAGAGAACGCTTTTACTGGGTACGCTGTCGGGAAGACATCGAGGAGTAGTGCAGAAATTGCTCTACGTGTGCTTCGGTAAAAGGACCTCGTACTAGATCAAGAGGCAAGCTACAGCTGTACAGTGTCGGAGCCACATGGGAGAGAATTGCCATTGACGTAGCTGGACCATTTTCCGTGACAGAAGATGGCAACCGCTATATAGTAGTAGTCCAAGATTACTTCACCAAATGACCCGAAGTGTTTGCGACACCAAACCAAGAGGCTCAGACCGTGGCCAAAAAGTTGATCCAGGAAGTAGTGTGTCGATTTGGTGTGCCTTTGGAACTGCATAGTGACCAGGGAATAAATTTCGAGTCAGCCCTGTTTCAAGAGATATGTAATCTACTCGGCATACATAAAACACGGACAACACTAGCGCACCCACAGTCTGACAGCATGGTAGAACGGTTCAACCAGACATAGGAAAAACATCTGGCCAAGGTTGTCGAAGACCATCAACGAGACTGGGACCGTTATATTCCACTCTTCCTGTTATCATATCGGTAAGCGGTTCATGACACTACGGGATTTACGCCGGCCAAAGTCAACTTCGGAAGAAAGATACGCCTACCAGTAGACTTGATTACCGGAACACCTCCTGATACGCAAAAGCCGACAGTAGTCGTCGCAAATTTGCAGGCACAGCTGGATAAGACACATGATCTAGTGCGAGATAACAACCTCAAGGCTAACGAGAAGATGAAAACTCGTTATGACAGGAAAGCAAGTAATCATGGCTTCGAGAAAGGTACGCTCGTGTGGTTACATAATCCTCTCAGGAAAATCGGCAAGTCACCGAAGCTATGCTATGCTAGCTTCCCCTCTAAGCTTCGTAAGATTCTTTTAACTTTCTGCACAAAACGCTCAGCTTGCCCATTGGTTGCAGGCATGATCATACAATCTTTTAAGTATTTTTCGAACTCTTCCGAAACAAACTGTCGGCCATTGTCTGAAACCAAGACGTGAGGTGTCCCAAAGGTGCAAAATAATTCTTTAAATTTTTGTATGCACCAAGAACTTGTAGTTGATTTGGTTGGTATAATCTCAGTCCATTTTGAGAATGCATCTACAATAATTAAAAATTGGTAGCCATGCACAGGTCCAGCGAAATCAATATGAAGTCTTTGCCATGGGCCACTTGGATGCTCCCAGTGATGCAGTGGTGCTTTTTCTGGTTCATTTTGTTGCAATCTACATGACTTGACTTTGGTTTCAATCTCGTTGTCAATTCCTTTCCAGTATACGAAACTGCGAGCCAATAGCTTCATCTTTACAATGCCTGGGTGACCAAGGTGTAGTTCGTCTAGCACTTGTTCGCGTAGAGTTTTTGGAATAAAGACTCGCGATCCTCTCAATAAACAACCATCATGTAAAGTAAATTCATTGTCCTTGTAACCGAGTGTTTTTAATGGTTGAACAGATTCCAATGCGTGTAACAAAGATGTACAGTCGGTGTCATTTTTTGTTTCTGTCGCTATGACATGTGGATTGATATCAATGGTATGAATTTGTTATAAAAATTTGCTATCCCAAGAAATGTTCTCAATTCTGCTATATTGGTTGGGTGTTCTGTCTTAATAATTGCGTTTACCTTATCCCTGTTTTTGTGTAGACCTTCTTTGTCTATAGTGTGTCCAAGGTAATTTATACTTGCTTGGAAAAAATGGCACTTGTCTTTGTTTACTCGAAGGTTGCTTTCTTTTAGTTTGTCAAGTACGAGTTTGAGCCTCTGTAGTAGCTGTTCTTGGTTAGCTCCCTGTAAAATTATATCATCGAAGAAACATTTAACACCTTCTATGCCTTGTAATAGTTTGTCCATGAATTTCTGCCATAAGCTCGGAGCGACCTTAACGCCGAACATGAGCCGATTTACTCTGTAAGTTCCTTTATGTGTACTGAGTGTTTGTAGCATTGCGCTCTCTTCATCCATCACCATGTTAAGGTACGCCTGAGTTATATCGAGTGTACGAAATAGTTTACCTCCATTCATCTCTGCAAAAATATCTTCAGTCATAGGTATTGGATATTGTTCATCTTGTATGATTTTGTTTAGGGTAACTTTATAATCAGCGCATAATCGAATACTCCCATTCGGTTTGACAACTGGTACTATTGGAGTACCCCACTCAGAGTGGTCAACTTTTGTGATGACACCTTGTGCGTAGAGCGACTATGCCTCTATCTCTTCATCTACTTTGTTTTTTAAAGCGTATGGTATTCTACGTGGTCTAATAAATATAGGGTTAGTATTCTTTTTCAGGCTTAGGCGTCCTCTGTAATTGGGTATTTCGCCAAGGTCCTTTCTGAAGACTGATGTCTTGTAGAGCTCCAGAAGTTGGTCTAATTGTATGTTTTCAGCATGCTGTACGGCTTTTATGTCTGCTAAGTTCAGTGTCTCGAGTTCTTTCATCCAGCTTCGGCCAAAAATAGGGTCAACATTGTGGTTGATAACGTACAGTTTTCCGTAGAAATCTTTTCCTTGACAGCTGCATTGAACATATGCCACGCCTGTCGGTTTGATTGTTTCTCCGGTATAAGTTCTGAGTTTTAAGTTTGTCTTAAAAAATTTCTTTCCAATGTTTAGTTTTTGATAGTCTCGTAGCGACATTGAACTTAGAGTAGCTCCAGTGTCAAATTCCATCTTTATCTTAACGTGTTCACTACGTACCGTTATCGTATATTTTTCAGATGATTCTCCAGATATGACATTGATATTATTCCTGTCATCGTGGTCACTAGTCATTGAGTCTTCCAATAGGTTCGTATTCGGTTTATACTTATTAAGACTCGCATCAGAGTGGCGCTGCAGGCAAACACGGGCTAGGTGACCGACTTTATTGCATTTATGACATGTAATATTTATAGCGCCACATTTGTTGGATTCGTGATTTGTAGCACCACAGCGGAAGCATTTCCCCTTTAGATCTTTAACTGTAATTTGTCTCGGACTTGGTCCTGGTCTTCTCGGCTTCTTGTATGAATTAATCATGTTGATGTGGTCACTACTGGTACTTGGTTGTTCATTTGTAATCATTGGTGCGTTTTCTGCCTTATTCATTTCAATAGTCATCGCAATCTGTGTCATTGATTTGAATGTTTGTGCTGTTCGGTCTTCTAATATTTTTGTACGTGCATTGCTATCTTTTATTCCCCTTATAAATTGTAGAGATAAAAAACTTTCTGATGTGTTTTTCTGACAGTGTAGACAATTGAATTCACAGTTAGTGGTAAGTTTTTTTAACTCTGTGGCATACTATGCTATTGTTTCATTCGATTTTTGCATTCTTGTTATGAATTTATGCTGTAATGCCTATTTGCTAGGTTTTGGGTCTAAGTAGTCGTCTAATATTTCAGTATTATCAGCAAATGACATTTAGATCGGTTCTTCCGGTGATGTTAAATCGCAAAGTTTCTCGTGGAGCTCTGGTGATAATGTTGACAGTAGGATATTTAATTTCATGTGTGCTTCCGTTAAGTCATTTAACCGAAAGTATACTTCTAGTCTCTTTTTGAAGTTGCTGAATGTTTCTGATTGCTGTAGGGGTTGAAATTGTATTTTCGGTGTGTTTCCATTTGTGTGTACACTTTGATTTAAGTGTTGTTGCTGTTGCTGGTTCTGTTGCTGACCTGCATTCTGTCTCTGTTTTGTTAAAAGTTTAGATATTATCGTTGTATGAAGTTCCTCGAACTCGTACCTGTATTCTTGTTCTTGATCATAAGCGTCATCATCCGTGTCGTCGACGGTCTTTTTCTCGATCGTCTCTTGTACTTCCCTTAGAGCCAGGATCGTCTCCTTCAGGCCCAGGGAACGAGCAGTAATATCCTCGTCAGACATTGTTGCCCTCTTAACGCTGTAAGTGTCGAGTCGTGTGAGCATCCCGCGTAGGGTGCCTCGATATTTTTTTAATTTGTCTATTACAATGATATTCTATTTAACAGATATGTTATGAACGCGTAATCGTGAAGACCTGAAAACGTCCTAATTGGGACGTATTGTCTTTAGTCTGCGTTACGCACAGCAACGAGTAGGTACACTATTGATGCAATTTTCAAATTTAAAAATGCCATCTTGTGTGTTCCGTAAGTGCACCAATTATGATACAAAATTAAATAAAACACAAGGAATCTCATACCATATGTAAGTACGCAATACTCTTTGATTTAATAACATATTTCAATTATTTTCCTAATAATTCGAATATTTGGAGGTTAGAAAAAAGAAAGAAATGGAAAATACATTTTTGTGGTGCGTGTGACAAGGACGCGTGAATCCCGGACATAGAATAAAAATACAGATGCGAAAATCGTAGGCAGAAAAGTCATCGTTCTTCGCAGTTCGGTTTTCCTTTTTTCTAACCTTGTATTGTTTCATAATTTTGTTTTATGTAAAAATGCATATACTTAATTAGAAATAAATAAGTGTGTGTAAAAAATTTGAATATTACCAGATTATCAAAAATCATAAAATAAAGCTATTTCTAGTTTAACCCAACTACAGTAAAGCCCAAAAGGAGGGTTATGTGTTTGACCTGTACGTATGTCCGGTTTTTTTATTCTCTCGTAACTAATAAACGGCTGAACCGATTTCAATAAATCATACGTCGCTACATTCGTCTCAGTAGTACGAGTGTCATATTTTAAAATGAGCGAATTGAGAAAACTCTCTAACTCTCTATCGTATTTTAAAATTTGGGTTACAGAATGTAACCCATATTAGGTTCGCTATTTTAGATTTAAATAATATTAATTATATATAATTGCATTGTCAACAGACCATAAGATGTGTAAAAAGTTTCAGTTCAATCGGCCGAAAATTGAGTTGCATGATTCCACCCGTTATAAATATAGTTACGTACAAAAAAGCTTGTAATTAATAATATCACAGTTTTTATTAAAAATGTTTTAATTTTTCTGTAAATAAATATTTATTTTCTTTCACATGTTTTATTTTTCTACCTTTAGTAGTTGTTATAGGTAGAAACTGTGGTACAAATTTTGTACCTTTTCTCGCGTTATATTTGTTAGTCTATGATACAGCATGCGGTGATTGGTAACTAGAGTAATGTTTGTTCAAATTCATACGCAATTGACAACACTAGCTGTCACTTTTTTTCATATTTGTTTTCTCAAGTCATCCTTTTCTATCATTTTGACATGTAGTGAAATGTGAAATGAATGAAAAAGGTCTATGTGTGCAACGGGTACTGTGCGGAACACTTTTTTCTGTTGTTTTGTGAGTGTATAACATATCTGTTAAATAGAATATCATTGGTCTATTATATATATACATTTACAAAAGGTTTATTTCACTTTTTCTCGTCGCCAATAATAAATACTGTTCTTCTTCTTCTTCTCCTTTTTTTAGGCAACAGAGCCGACGATTGTGTCAGCTATTTCTGCCAGCGTCAAGTGTAGAATTATATTCTTGTTGATGGTAATAATGGTATATTACAATGATAAAATAGAAAAATGTGGATGAAATTAAATGACGACCATCTTCCGTGAAAACAAAAGAAACCATAAATACTGTTCATTAGTATAATCATTTAGTCATTGTGACAGAACATTTTACATGTCATTGTTTTTAATAACTTGTTTTGCATAGAGACAGCGTTCTAAAGAGTTTTTAATACACCACAGTCCATATATAGTAATCACAAGGATTAATGACGTCACCTATCGCATAAGACAGGGCGATAGAAAGAAGCCGAAGATCGTTTACATCGATCGACTAGCACCCTATCACGGTTCTAACGCTGCTCGGGACGAGCATGATTAAGAGGGGGGCAATGTTACTACGATTACCTATGCTAGAATGTTCGTAAGTACTTACCTACACGTATACGACGAATAGCTACGCTAGAACGTTCGCAAGTACTTACCTAATAGCCCATCGGCGGTAGGCATACCTACGCGTCGCAGCTAAGTACCTACACTCATTGTTTTGTTATCGAGAATTGTCGGCAACTTTGTTGTAATAACAAGAAGGTTCTAGAAATTTATTGAATGACTATAAAAAGGATTCGAACGTCGGCAATTCATTCAGTTGTGAATACAGCGATCTAGAGCGAACATCTAAGTGATACGGAAGTTACGAAGAGCGATATACGAAGCGTTATAGTGCAGTATAAGTGTTTATTTCTTTATTTTGTTACTGTTAGTGTATTGTGTGAGTCTTGAATAAACTCATTATCACTTAATGGCATTTTACGTCAAACCCCATCCTGACACGTAACAATATGTAAGTTCTATAGATCGCTGTGAACACAATATATTTTGTTCTAAATGCAATGTAGAACATTAACTTGTGGATTCTTGATGGATTTGTTAAAATTATTTGCTAAGCATCGCATTTAATTTTTTCCTTTTTGCAGATAATATATGTTGTTTTGTGAACAACAGTGAAATCCAGCCACTATAAGCGTAAGTTGCGTACTACCTGCCACAGAACGCGATAGCGAGTTGCCCTGTGACGTCACGCTGCTGTCGTGCGCCTGCTCGCGGCACTCGCTACTCACGACAAGCTCAAATAATAATAATAATAATAATAATAATATGTGGACCACTATCACACATCGTCATCTAGTCCCAAGCTAAGCAGAGCTTGTGTTATGGGTACTAGATAATTGAAATATAATACATATTTATATACGTACTTTTTTTTTGTAAATACATACTTAATATACATAGAAAACACCCAAACTGAAGACAAATACAAATGTTCATCACACAAATATTTGCCTTCCGCGGGAATCGAACCCACGACACCCGGCGTCGCAGTCAGTTACACTAACCACTAGACCAACGGTGCAGTCGAATTCCTGTTAAATCCACTCCAATCCTGTTAATACCACTTGGTAGTTTTGAGTGAAACAAAAACTAGTGTATTTTTATATACTTTAAACTTTAATGTAATAAAGTTGCAAACGATATTCCACACGTAACATTCTCCATTTCAATTTTATGCAAAAATTGACATTTCATTAACGGAAAAGGCAACACTGGGCTAAAACGTCAATTTTAGAAAGTTGTCTATTCTATAGCATGATCACCACTGTTTGGCACTTGTAACTCTAAAATTTCTCAGTTTCCATAACTGTCTATCGCCGTAGCAGGCCAAAATTGTTAAAGTGAGCTATGTTTTCAACCTGCAAATTGCAATGGGTTCATAACCCGTAGGTGACGTTAATTAATTTTATTTATTTATATGACTTAAATATTGTACATTTGTATAGTGATAAGTGTAAAATCTGTGTTTATTTTTATCAATTTTTATTATTATTGTTCATGACTAAGAAATAATGTCCTTCGAGTACTTGCCCGTGGCTGAAGATGAAAATGAAGAACCCATAGAATTACCAATCGAAGAAGATGGAACCTTGATGTTAACAACGGTGTCAGCACAATTTCCTGGCTGCTGTGGCCTTAAATATCGTCATCCTGAAACAAAAAATATCAGAGGTATCAGACTAAGAGATGGCAGATTGTACCCTCCCCCAGAAGGTTGGAGCAATCATTTGTATGTTTGTAGCTTCCCAAAAGAAACAAAACGTAAGTCAGGCGAAAACTTAGAATCAATTGCGCCGAAAAGTAAGCGAAATGACAACCTATGCTCTGATTTGATAGTACTAGGTTTGCCATGGAAAGCCACAGAACAAACAGTGCGAGAATATTTTGAGAAGTTTGGTGAAGTTCTTATGGCGCAACTAAAGAGAGACCCTAAAACTGGCATGTCCAAAGGATTTGCTTTCATTAGATTTGCCTCTTATACTTCCCAGATGAGAGTACTTGCTCAACGGCACATGATTGATGGAAGATGGTGTGATGTACGGATACCTAACTCTAAAGAAGGTTCAGTAGCCTCAATGCCCTGTAAAGTGTTTGTTGGTCGTTGTACAGAAGAATTAACAGCTAATGACTTAAGAGAATATTTCTCACAATTTGGAGAAGTAACTGATGTGTTTATTCCAAAACCATTTAGAGCTTTTAGCTTCATTACCTTCTTGGATCCTGAAGTTGCACAAAGTCTCTGTGGACAGGATCACATAATCAAAGGAGTGTCTGTAAATGTTTCTAACGCTTCACCTAAACAAAATAAGAGTGGATCTAACCAGCGTAATCTACCAGGGCGAAACTATGAGGAAGGACATCCTCATAATGCTACTAACAACAATTCATGGAGTAGCCGCAATATTGATATGGTGAATATGCAGGCTTTGAGTATATCAGGTCAACATGGACAAACTGCAGTTGCAGGCGGAGGTGGCCAAGCTCAAGGTGGCAGCATGCCCTTGGGTATGGGTGGATTACCTGTAAACCAAGCTCTCGTGGCAGCTGCTCTCAATCAAGCTGCAGGATGGGGTCTCATCAACAACATACCGTCCGGTGGTTCAGACCAAGGTGCGTTTGCAGGTCCGGCTTCATCTGCACCACCAGCGCCTCCCAACTTCCTGTCTTGGATGCAACAAGGTAACTCTGCACAGGGACCCTCTAGTCAGTGGGGACAACGGCACCAGTCCCAAGGGCACTCTGTTTGATCCTATATTTCTGATTGGCAAGCTCACAATAATTTCTGTGATTGTAGCTACAATTAGATAATGTCATTTGTTTTTATCTATACAATAATACTAATGATGGGTTGTTCTGTGGGTGCAGAGAGTGGTTAATATAGTTTGCTACTGATGTTATTTATTTATTATGGAAATGCTTGTGTTATCGTTGATTTTCTTCAAATATTATCTTATATTATTATAATACATAGATTGCAAATAAAGCAAATAAGTATCATGGATCAGACATGTATACATTTTAACTCTAGAAGAATGTTATAATATTTTTATTGATAATAAAATAACTGTTGCTGTGTCTATTGTTTGTAGGTTCAAAATATTTATTAAATTTACTGATGACCTTTAATCTACTAATAAACAAATTGAGTTTCAATTTAAATTGTCTATGACATACTAAGAAATCCTTCTTTTAGAGTAAAATCTTTTAAATGGCTATCCTATTGTTTGTGTTTGTTTAATAAATATTATTGCATGCATTATTCAGATTATGAAACACATTTAACAGATACATATTTTAAATATGGCACAAAATAATTATGTTAAATAATTGAAAGAAAATAAGATGTCAGAATAATACTTTTTTGGCAAAAAATATATTTATTGACATTTCATACAATGTTATACTTACCATAAAAATGGCTTAATGACAAATTTTCTAGATAGATAGATAACTTAACTTGTATAAATTAAAATAGCTTTAGGTTAGATTTTAATATCTATAAGTAAATAAGGTTCATTATAGAGCATATCATTTTAATCATTTAATTAATGTGCTTCATAATCTGAATTTTTATTATAAAATATTATAGAAATACATGCCCATACATGCATTTCATTGAGACCATTTACATGCTGTGGCACTTAGTATTTGTCGTTGTGTACATTTATTTTGTGTGGTGTAATAATTCAAGGAATTCAATTTCCATAAAGGACCCAAGTAGGAGGCCTTTAAAAATTTAAGTTACCAATTCTAAAGAAATCAGCGAATGTGGTTGGTTTGTAAAAATGTTTTTAAAGATCTTGCTATATCTACTTAAAGAAAAAGACAAAGATATTTTCAAATTTTTGTTTAGCAAAATTTATCACCATTTTGTTATTGAATAATCACTACTTATTTAGTTGAAAACAAAATAAAAACGGCACATTAAAAACATGTAAGTATTCAACATACCTACTACTAGCAAAATTTTGTTTTTTTTTTGTTTATAAACTAACAATTTAAAGTAAATAACAAACAATTTTTAGTCACTTTTGATTTAATTAAACCAAATCAAATATATTTATTTGGCATAAGTATTGGTTCATATAATGTAAATGTTGAGATACAATATTACCTTTAAGCCATATCTTACCCAAAGGATGTGCAAAAATTAACTTAAAATAAAATTAAATGCCTACTTACACATTAGGTAGATAACTACAAAATTATAATCTTTATGAAGTTTTCATAAATTGTATTTTTTTTTCAATAGGTAATGACGACTATCTCAAATACCTACAAATTCTATGAAATGTGTTCTAAAGAAAGTAATTTTGTCTTGTGGATATCCTATGCAACATCAGTGCTATGTAAATGTAATAGAAGAATAAGTTTACTGTGCTTTTGTACATTAATAGATAATGTTATGATTTAACAGCAGACTGTTAAAGTTCGTACATTGTATAGGTAGTAAAAAATAGATATCTATTGATTGTTATCATTGTTTAACAAATAATGTTGATTATTATAAATTTATTGTGTATGTTTCCTCAGATGGGTATGAAAACTGTAGACAGATGTTTCTATTTTTGACGAAATAAATAGTTAAAATATTTTTGTTACTAAGCAATGTGGGATTGTCTACTGAATGGGTATATATAAATACATAGAAGTAGCTGTAGTACACTGATACAATAGCCACTATGTCAATCAAACATTCACTATGCTCACTGCCAAAGTGCTTCATACAATGTTCACTTATGGAAACCACAAAAGAAACATAATTTCTGGCTTTAGAGGAATAGGTATGTCATTCACATATACCTCCTCTCAGAGATTTAAATCGTTAGATCCGCCCATTTCATACATAAGGCGCACGAAAACGTGTCATCGTTGGGAAGAGTGAGCTCACTCTTTCCGTCGTAGTCACTTGTTAGCAGCAGTGAACGGTGCACGTTGTTTACATTTCTTTGTTTTTAGTAATTAAGCCACTAAGTGTATCAATTATGCCTACCTGTGCCTTTAAAATATGTTCTAATAATATAAGAAACACAAACAAATACAAGGAAATTACATTTCATGCGTAAGTACTGAATTATTAAATATTTTCACAATTTCTCATAAAATTCTAATCTATAAAATGGTTTCCGACTCGTTTCCGTGTGAAAGAGAGCGGATGATTACAATTAGGTACAATATGCGGGAGCGAGACATTTCGCTGTATCATTTTTCGCCGTCTGTCGTCGTTGCGCGCGCATTGTCGATGTTGTGTGCGCGGACGTCTTATTTTCACACACACACATACTTAAAACGTGGACCGATTTTTGAAAGCTCAGGGCGCATCTAACGATTTAAATGTCTGCCTCCTCTTATAAATGAATATTGCATTTGTAATTTCTGGATTTCTATGCCTCTTTGATAGAGAACCTCTCTCGAAACGACAACTATCATACTTATTAATAATGAATGGTTATTTGGTATTATGAATATATTTATTAAGTACTAGCTGTTGCCCACAGCTCTGAATCTGTTGTTCAGTTAATTCACACTATGTGGTGTTTAGCTAATTTTGAACTTCTACAATGTGCTCTACTTTTTGCGCTCGTCGTGGTAAACGTCTTACTGCATGGTGCGTTGTTCATGGATTATGGAAATATGGATGTGATCAGCGACTTGGAGCTGAGTGTACCTACATATTTTACGAGCCTTAATATTTCCAGCCACTCATTCAATAAATATTAGTTCATACTTATAATATTCTATTAGAGCCATCTATCGCAAGAATTCAGCATACTCGTGCTATCCACATTTAAAAAATTCAGGTACCTACTGTCTACCAGTTTCATATTTTTAGGAACGCTAGCGTTAAATTGCGTCTAACCCCGGCTCCACTTGTTGGTTCCAACGCTGGTCCCAACGACACACGAGGTCCACACGTTTTACGAGTGTCTTTGGGGCCGAAGACTGGTTACCTATCACTTTATCAGAGACAGATTAAAATCACGTTTTATCCGTGATTTATTTATACTGTTTTAAAATATCGAATGTAACAATGTCGAAGGTATGCCACTGATAGAAAATGATTATTTTGACTTATTTAGACTTTAGATTTATTTAGACTATTTATCAAGTACCCTGTACGATGTACTCGTGCTGTGAGTGTAGTGAATGTTTAACATTTAGAAGAAATTGGAAGAATGGTTGTACAAATTGCAAGACTGTAAATATATCTAATTGAAATAATATGACATCCTTAACGTGGTTTTAAGTAGGTAAATCTCAACAGAATTATAAATAATTTGATAACTTCATTATTTTTAATTACTTACCTACATATTAAAGACTGTTTCATTTTTACAATATACATTGAGGTTTTTGGTAATTAAGAGTGATCTGTCAACTCTCAAACTACTTTCAAGTCGTAAAGTGTTAATGGAGTAGTCACCAGTCGTTGTTGTAGCTATAGTTACCCAAACTTTAAAGTACAAAAAAGAACTTTGTAATGTCTAACTCTATGAGAAGCAGCATATTTAATTTCACGTGCATTACATTATAATTCTTGTAAAATGTAAAGATTTGTATAGAATGTACTGTATAACTATATTGTTATATACACTGGATCTATTTAAATTACACTTCATTTCATGTATCTATTCGTACATTTTATATAGGTACCTAATAGAAATACCAATAACCATTGTGAGAAAGATATTAAGAGCTTGTTGACTAAAACTTTGAGAAAATATTGTATCGACGTAACATTAAAAAATACATTTTAATCACTTCAAAAGGTGCTCTCTTACCACCGCGAGCATTCGCCTGTAATTACCTAACGTTACAGATCCGAGCCTTACATTAGTAATCGAGAATTACAATGCGCAACTTGATGATGTGTAATATTTTGAATCTGAAATGTTACCAGCGGCAATCAGGGAGGCAGTATCGTATCGTAATGCTGAATATCGAATATGTAACGTTACATTACAGGCGAATGATCGCATTGAAGGAGCAGCACCTTAAAGGAGTTCGCACATTACACCAATCCAACACCGTTTAAATTCGAACTATCGATCCTGTATCAACGAGTCTTCGACTAGGCTATCATATCAACTCGTCGATCACCAGTGGTTATGAAAATCCGTTTACCTTATGTTAATCCTGTAGAAAAATAATATTAAAAAAAAATTAAATAGTGAGAAAATTAAATATTATTAAAAAATTGAATATTATGCTAACTATATATATGACTATAATAAACGTATTAAGTATGGGCTAAAATTATTACTATTAATTAAATAACAAATACATATAAAACAGACTTTTAAAAACAATATATTTTAAAAGTCAAACTGCGCTGTTTCAATGTTATAAACTAAACTGTTTGTTCTTGTAGTGATGTGACCAAACAACGAGGCAATTGTAATCGAATATTTTTATAATCATGATATAATCTGTCGGTATAATATACTTAACATAAAACGTTATAATTTTATAATATATAATATAATGTACTTCGTATTTATAAAGTTAATAATACTAAATAAAGGTACTTTGCATGTCAATGCTAAAAGCAGAGCTGATGAAATTAGTTACTGACCATAAGCCGGCAAATGTTCGCTTTGAAATAGATGTGGTATAATAAGAAAAATAACAAAATACGGCTTTCATACGGCCAGACTGTAACAAGATTTTTTCAGGAATGGGTCGTGGTCCACCTGTTTAATTCACCTGGGTGGACCACGGGCACTTTTTCTTGCCGATGGTCCACCTCAGTCCATCTAGGTGGACTACGGGCTTTTTTTTTGCCAGTGGTCCACCTTTATAAAATAATATGCAATCTCTCCTTTTGAACTGTGCTTAGTCATTAATTGATGAATAATTATCCTCCTTGGTAAGATGACATTACTTACTTTGATTGACCTGTGACTTTATCGCCCATTTTCATTAATTAATGAAAATGATTTAAAGAAATAACGGGATGGTGCTACGGCGTTGTTCTCAATATAAAAAAAAATAAATGCAGCGCCAATATTATCATGCAGGTACAATACTTATTCGTTACACAGTTCAGATCATCCATTTTAATATAAAAAAATATTACTGCTTATTATTATTTATTTCCTTAATATTTTTGTTTTACTTAAGTTAATGATTATTTCAGTAAAGATTTTTACGGCATTAATTTGTTTTTAGGACTTTCAACTGTTCTTTCGGCATTCATTTTTCAATTGTAGTAAAATGACTGGATCACGTGGAATTACTTTTAGGTGGACCATGGCCTATAGACATTTTTGATTTGCATATTACTTAACATGTAGGTGGACCATCGGCAAAAAAAGTGCCCGTGGTCCACCCAGGTGAACTAAGCAGGTGGACCACGACCCATACTTGGATTTTTTTTCTGTTTGTCACACTGATGATATTGCTACACCCAATGATATTCTACATATCTAATGATAAGAACGCGTAATCATGAAGACCCAAAAACGTCCTAATTGGGACGTATTCACTTTAGTGTGCGTTACGCACAGCGAGGAGTGGTAGGTACACTAATGCTGCAACTTTGAAATTTAAAAAATGCCATCGTGTGTGTTCACATTCTGAACACACACGATGGCATTTTTTAAACCACCAATTATGATACCAAAGTAAATAAAACACAAGAGATCTCATACCATAAGTAAGAACGCAATACACTTTGATTTAATAACATATTTCAATAATTTTCCTAATAATTCTGATATTTGGAGGTTAGAAAAAAGAAAGAAATGGAAAATACATTTTTGTGGTTTGTGGTGCGTACGCATGCACCCCGGACATAGAATAAAAATACAGATACGAAAATCGTAGACAGAAAAGTCATCGTTCTCCGCAGTTCGGTTTTCTTTTTTCTAACCTTGTATTACTTAACAATTTTGCTTTACGTAAAAATTTATATACTTAATTAAAAATGTAGTGTGGTAAAAAAAATTTGAATATTATCAGAATATTACAAATCATAAAATATCTCTAGTTTTACCCAACTGCAATAAATCATAATAATATATCAATGCCTATCACAGTATTTATTAAAAAGGTTTTGATTTTTCTTTAATAATTTAATAATTTTTCATGTTTTATTTCTATCTTTCTATGTTTATTAGTTTTGTAGGTAGAAACTGCGGTACAAATTTTTCGAACGCGATATTTACCTTCTGCCACGTTATATTTGTTAGTTTACAGATAGGTACAACATGCAGCGATTGATAGCTAGAATAGTGTTTGTTTACATTCATACGTAATTGACAACACTGACTCCCTTTTTTTTCCCATTTGTTTTCTCAACTCATCCTTTTCTATCATTTTGACATGCAGTAAAATGTAAAATGAATGAAAGAAAAATGTATATGTATTGTGCGCAACGGCTGCTGAGCGGAACACTTTTTTCGGTTTTGTGAGTGCTTAACATATCTCTTAAATAGAATATCATTGGCTACACCATTTATCACTTGTTTTAATCAACTAGTGTAGTGAACAAGAAATATCTCAAATAAGTATATCAAATAAAATAAAATATAAAATATATCTATAATATATCAAAGGTAACCCTTCTGGTCGGTAACATTGACATAAAAAGTTGAATTCCCATAATGTTGGACAATCTCCGGTTGTTTCATTTGCACCATATTTCACATGGCGCCGATGATTGTTCGATAATCTCAATCTCTTATTATACTAAAAAAAAAGAATATTGGTAAAACAAAAGAAAGCCGGATTAGATTACTCTAACAAGTTTATGTAGGAAAATAGGTGCAGCGATTTCCGACCTTATTGACTATTATTAGAAAATCGTTATTTTAGACTTAAAAAAGGTAATTGAGCTGGTTTATAACCAAAAAAAATTATGTCGTTTAGGCCGAAAATCGCGTGCACTACATTTTCATGATAATCTTTTGCCTTAGCACTATAAAAATAGATGCAAGCAATTTTTAACTCTATTGACAAAAGAATATTAAAAAAGTGAAAATATAGTAGTTTCAATAAGGTACAAAATCGCTTGCACCTATTTTTACAAGTACTATCGATAGCTGGTCAGTTTTCGATAGTGATTTTTTTTGTAGACTATCACTAGTTTTGTCTGCATTCATTTGTTAAAAAAATCTATTGTTTTAATATTTATTTATTAGATAGGTATGCATTCCAATTTAAGATTATATTATTCCCTACTGCTCTTCGCATGGGTAGTAGAGCAATTATTATGCCTCTTCGACTTAATTCCTTTTCGACATTATTACACTTCGTCATTTTTCTACTTCGTCGTTATTATTGTTCGATATTTTTTACCTTGGCTTTTTTATGTTTGAAAATCTGCATTATTAAACCTATATTAGTCATTCACTTATCGAGATCAGTGGGGAGTTCAACATTTGGATAATTATCGGCTAATTCGTTATCCGCAATTATTCACTGCACTATTTGTATGATAATATGATGTAGCAATATTAACAGTAAGACATACAGAAAACGAAAATCCTGTTATTCACACTAACAGTCTGCAATGAAAAACGTGCCCTTAGTAGAAAACATTTCATATTAAAAACAGTTGAAAGCTGGAGTCATAAGTCACCGTAACCGTGGACAATCGAATATAATCGACATAGCAAATCAAAATCATTTAAATCGTGACTTTCGGAATGTTACAAAATACAACATGTATTGTGTTTTAATTATAATTTTATTGTAAAAATCGTACTAGCTGTCCGCCCTCGTTTAGCTTCAGTATCAAAAGTTCGGTATCATTCGGTCTCAGAATAAACGCCTACATAAAATATGATTGCAATACCTACTGTCTGCGAAATTTTATTTCTTTACTTACTGCGAATTTATTTTTGCTGTCTACTGTACCTACTTATTGCAAATTTACACATATTGAAATGCAGAAAAATATGTGAAACATAATAAAATATAGCCTATGTTACCCGCTATATTTGTAGCTTTCTAAAGGTGATAGAATTTTTGAAATCGGTAAGGTAGATTTTTAGTTAAATCGTTACAAACAAACATTTTCTCTTTATAATACATATTTCAAATTAGAATGAACTATATACATTACCATATAAAATGGAACTAATCCATGTTATGTTTGTATTTGTTTTATAACGATTTCAAGTAGTTATATACAGCTCCCATATATAAGTTTTATATACAGCTCCCATAAAAAAATTTTGAGATATCGGCAATTTTAAATTGCGCCATTACGATATTTGAAATTGCGCAATTCGCGCTATTGCACTTCACATACCTAGGTTATTGTATTGTACTCGTAATAACTTATCGTAATAATATTTTAATTATATTTTGTTCCTGAAACCCTGGATGTTTTAATATCTTTCTCTATATGATTGCAGTACATATTCCAAAACTAATGTCGACAAGTAACTATAGGATGGGTCTTGTTTCTTTTTTGTGTGCTTCGCTTGATTTTGTTTAGGTATTTTAATAACTTATTTAGTTTGGCCATTTGTTGTTTGCTTTTAATTTATACGCATGTTGATTGTCGGTTTAGAAGTAAGCATTGTTAGTGTGTGTTAAGTGTAAAAATATTACATATACTTACGAGGAAGTTTGGATACATGTGACATACCTACTTAAATCAAAATAAGTCAATTTTTATCTATGTGTGGCGTAGATATTGACATGATTCTGTTTAGAATACTTGTTTGCGTATTGTAAAAATAAATCTAAGTAATTGTAAGTTTATACTATCAAACTTATGTAAAGGCAAATAGCTAGAGCCATTTACACGATGTCATATTATGTAAACTCGTTCGAGAAAAACAGACCCGCAACTCATGCCGTCTCGGTTTTAGTCGGTGGTTAGGTAAAATAATGACAGTACCTTTAGGCAAAAACATCTTTACACACTTGCGTCATCTAATTTACAAAAAATATAATAGTACCGCTGCTTCCTATATTTATATAACAACGTGCTAAACCCTTTAACTTGTCAAGTGCAATATCAACAGTGAGTGCTTGCAGTTAGTTTAACATGGTTTGGTGCTTTCAACGTTGGCAGACAAGGCAGCGGCTCTTCTAGATGACTGTATGGGAAACCACTGCTTGAAAGAGCCAGTGCTACAGTAAACTATCACACTGATAAAGCTGCCGCTGCCACTGTAAAAAGAAAGTGTAACTCAGAGGGAATATTTTTCTTGTTCAGTCACATTGTTACTCATTGGTGTTATTTGGTGTGATTTGTAGGGCACAAAAAATAGCAATATGTCAGTGTTATTTAACAGGAATTTTATATAATATATATATACAGTCGTGGTCAACTAATTAGGGACATTCAAGATAGTCAAGAGCATTAACCTGTTATGTCCATACAAATATAAACCCTATTGATTTCTCAGCACCTATTATTTGCATAATTTGGTCCGATTATTATGCTATAAATGGCTGTAAATAAAATATTAAATAAATAGAAAAAAGTATTTAATATCAAAGGTTAAACATGTATTCAGTTTTAAGGGATAATTCTGTAGCTGGACATTTAATTAAGGACAGTAAAGTGTAATGAAAAATAGAGTTAAACAAAACTGCAGTATTATAATACCTTTAACAGCTCCATTTTATTACTTGTAAAATCAGTACCCAGTAGCAAAACCTTTGTTAGTAATTACCGCTTGACACCGATGTGGCATAGATATTATCAGTTCCTGACATGTTTCGACAATGTGCGATTCGACATGTTTGCCTATGCCTCACAAAAAGCTTCATTAAGTTCATCTAAAGTTGCAACTTTTAAGTGGCAACTTTTTCTTGATTTCATGCCAAAGGTGCTCGATTGGGTTGAGTTCCGGGCTATTTGCTGGCCAATCTAGCACCGATACTGACTGACTGGTAAAAAACTACTTGACTGAACGCGTATGTTTCATGTCGTTATCATGCTGAAACGTTTATATAATAGAGAGATGCTCCTCAGCATAGGGAAGCATAGTTCAGAAAAGTTTCCGGTTTCCACCGCCATGTTTCACCTGCTTTTTTGTGAATCTTAGATTCATTTCCGCTTTTACAAGATGCCGTACGTATTGCCTTCCATCTGAAGAAATCAAATTAACCTTGGTCTCGTCAGAGAATAATAACGGGTGGCGCAAAAGTAAAGACCCTATTTGGTTCAGCTATAACATTTTTTCTAAATTAGAAAACTAGATTTAGATTTTTTTAAATGTATATTTGTGCCATTAAATTTCGTACCATTAGGATTTAAAGATGATGTCTTTTAAATGGTGACCTCCAGAGTTGATACACATTTGAGCCCTATTTATGACATTTTGCATAACTTGCCGTAACACTTCCTGCGATATGTTCGTTATTTCTTGACGAATGTTTTCTTTTAGAGCTGCGAGAGTCTGTGGCTTGTTCACATACACCCGAGATTTCAAAAAACCCCAAAGAAAGAAGTCTGGACTGGTCAGATCGGGTGATCTTGCAGGCCAAGGCAAATCGCCAAAACGAGAGATAACTCGGCCTGGAAAAGCGTCCCTCACTAAGTCCATAGTGTCGCGCGCTGTGTGTGCCGTAGCGCCGTCTTGTTGAAACCAGATGTGCTCCAGCCCCAATTCGTCCAAACTGGGTATCAAAAACTCACGTAACATGGTTCTGTAGCGTTCTCCAGTGACAGTAATCGCATTGCCTCCAGCGTCTTCGAAAAAATAGGGTCCGATCACTCTGTCAACACAGATGCCACACCATACAGTAACTTTTAGTGGGTGTAGAGGTGTTTCTTGAATAATGCGCGGATTATCAGTGCCCCAGAACCGAGTATTCTGCTTATTGACATGCCCTGAGAGATGGAAATGGAAACGCAGGAAGTGTTACGGCAAGTTATGCAAAATGTCATAAATAGGGCTCAAATGTGTATCAACTCTGGAGGTCACCATTTAAAAGACATCATCTTTAAATCCTAATGGTACGAAATTTAATGGCACAAATATACATTTAAAAAAATCTAAATCTAGTTTTCTAATTTAGAAAAAATGTTATAGCTGAACCAAATAGGGTCTTTACTTTTGCGCCACCCAGTACATGTTGCCATTAGGCGTAGGTCCAATGTCCATATTTACGTGCAAACGCCAAACGAGCATTTCTACGTTCTTTCTTCAACAACGGTACGGTTGCGAGCCACTCTTCCGAAGAACCCTGCTTCTACCAGACGTCTTCGAACGGTCCTCGCTGATACACCGGCTCTTTCGTCTGCCCCAAACACTTCGTGTTAAATTAAAATAGAGCCTAGAAACGGATCTTTCTTAGCTAACCAGGTTATCATTCTATCTTCTTGCGGAGTTGTTTTTCTCGATCTTTTTGTTCTGGGCACATTAAAAGCTGTGTTATTGCGCCTGATATGTTGCACTGCATATCAAGCGCAATAACACAGCTTTTAATACCATAGTTTTTGAACAATTTTAATGTTCAGCTTTCCTTCGGTATGACCAACCACGGTCGAGAAACTTCATGATAATTTTTTGTTCTCTAGTTGCAGTACCTACTCCTACCTCTACTCTCTCGGTTGACCGAACTAATGCAACTTTTTAGTAGCAGAAGTCCGGTTGATTTCAATCACCGAACTGTTGCTACCCTCTAGTTGCAGTAGTTTGGTCGGTAGTTCGGTTGACCGAACTAAGTGAATGTCGAGAAAACAAGTGCATATCGGCAAAACAAATGAAAAAAATCATAAAACAAATGAAAATCGTGAACTTCAAAAAAACAAATGAAAGTCGTGAACGTCAAAAAAACAAATGAAAGTCGTGAACGTCAAACAAACAAATGAAAGTCATGAACGTATTTTTATACCACTTACCGCTTTAATATTTTAATAAGTACACGTAATAAGAGCGACTTTGTTGAAAATCTCCGTAGAAATTTCCCCACAAGTTAATTGTACTTATGTATCTTTATTAAAATCGTCTCTTTCTACATACTTCTTACTTCTTTTTGGCAATGTCTTCTTTAGTCTTTTTTCTTCAAATGTTTTGTATTGGTTGAATATGAAATTTGCAAGTCTCATATATCATCTTTCAAATGTGTAAAATTTGTAGCATTGTTGGATTTTATTTTATTTTTTATTTAGTTAGCCCGTTGATTTTGAAATTCCATCATTCGACAATATTTGTTGTCCGATGGCGTTCCGAAAAGACTGACCATATAGTAATATATTTAAGTTTTTTTGACGTTCACGACTTTCATTTGTATTTTTGACGTTCACGACTTTATTTGGTTTATGATTCTTTTTTGGTTATTTTTCTGATATTCACTTGTTTTCTCGACATTCACTTAGTTCGGTCAACCGAACTACTGCAACTAAAGGGTAGCAACAGTTCGGTGATTGAAGTCCACCGGACTTCTGCTGCTAAAAAGTTGCATTAGTTCGGTCAACTGAGAGAGTAGAGGTTGTTTGTAGTGTTGGATCGCAACTTTTATTTTTGCCCATTTTTCTTCAAAATAATTCTCAAAACTTAAAATCGAAAATCTGGATTGCCGCCAAAACTACCACGAAACAATAAGAGAAGAAATAAAAAAGTATTGAAATTCAAATTTTGAAAATAGACGCAATATCTCAGTGTCCCTAATTAAATGGCCAGCCAGCATTATTTGAACAAATAGCATTATGATAATCTATCAGCTATATAGAGAGGTATAATGTTTATACTTTGTCCAACCATTTATTTTCTTTTTGACAGCTCATGCCTATGAATTATAACTTTTTTTGTTTGGAATAATGTAGGTACTACAATAATATCGTACTTTATTGATGGTATACGCCCACTTAGTGACCCAAACAACTACAGACTATATCGATTACTACCTACGTTTCTATTGAACAAATTTATATGTTTATTTATTTCATATAATATATTTAAACAAAACTAATAAACGAATAATTTTTTATGTAATAATATATTTCGATACATTAAATCGATTGAAAGTTCTTCATACATAAAATCGTATATTATTTTATATCGAATTGGTAACGCGTGAGGGAATCACTAATTTCGAACTGTCAAAAAGAAAATAAACGAATGGACAGAGTTTAAGAAGTTGTTATTGTTTGTATAATCGGGCACATCAATGACTAATTATACTTACATGTAAAAGATATAGAATATTGTTAAGACTCGTTGAAAAATAAAAAATAAAGTCTCAATTCGGCTTAACTAGAGATTGTCCGTAATTAGTTGACCACAACTGTATATATATATATATATATATATATATATATATATAATATATATATATATATATATATATACAGTTTTTCTGTGACTGATTGGTTAAAATCATTGTGTTTCATAAAGTGCCATAGTAAAGGCAAACACAGAGAAGGTATGAGCAATGATCACCACGATTGCTCTAGACGGATTGGCAAAATAAATTGAAATTTATGTTGAATACTCTTGTCTACTACATCTTAAAGCTGAGAAAATATCTAAGTTCCGTGTCAATGCAATCAACGAATATAATGGCCGTTCATGTTATTTCGGAATATCAGAACCCTCGGTGCGCGAGTCCGACTCGCAGCAGATCGGTTTTTTTATAAGTCCAGGTTTCCTCACGATGTGCATGATGCACATTTATTATAAATATAAGTAATGTCATAACACTTACACAAGTAATAAGTAGGTAAGTATGTACTTACACAAGTAATAAGTAGGTAAGTATGTACCTACCTACTTACCTAATATTGAGAGTGAAATATTAATTTGACTATGTTATCGCTTTTTAATTAAATTCATACTTAACAATAAACAAGTAACGTGTGTTTGGGATAGGGATAAATAAGTAAGTACCTACGCAATATTAGATAAATTTAGTATTGAAAAATAAATCATGACTAACTGTTAGTTTTTTTGCCTCAGCAATAATGACTAAATTAAAAGTCGGGAATTAAAAGTTTGGTAACATTAGGCGTTCATATGTATGCCATAAATACTAATTACTTATAGAAGTAGCTAATATTTATTTCAATATTCCCATTAAAAAATAAAATGTCTGGCTACGAAATGTTACCCCAGCAGAAGTCGGGCAACTAAAAATCTATAACCTATAAATAACTATTTTCGACAATATTTTGCTGGGATAACGCACACGATTAAACACAAGCCCGTTTCATTTTATATCAGTTATAACACTAGTGGCAACAATGTAAGGTTTTGGTTTTCGCACTATAGCAAATCGGCCGTTCAAATGTGCTCGATTTATAAAAGTCAATTAACTAGTTATCCCGACATCGGCCGAAGTCTGCTCGGCCAACGACGGCCGAGCGCTGCGCGACGCTACGGCGCGGCGTGTACAAAAACACCTAATGCATGATCGCGTTAATTCCCTTATGTTTATATATTTATATCATGCAACGCGAAAGTTTAAAAGTAAATACGACCGTCATCGTCCGATGACAGTCGTGTTTTTGTATGCGCTCTCAAAGAGTACCTACAAGTGGTGTTTGATTCAATCGTCCGGGTTCATCGTCGTCGTCCGAGCAGACTTCGGCCGAAGACGGTTTTGGTGTACGCCTAGCGTTAGTCTGGATCTTCTGCTAGACCTTTCGCTCGCTTTACGTTACGGCAATATTTTTCATGTAATGTCCGTTGTTTTTTTTTTTCATTTCAAGATCAAGTTTTAGTCAATTGATTATAATGCGACGTTACTGGTCATGATACATAATAGTAAGCCTTAAATGTTACGGTACGCAACGTACACATCTTCAAAGGCCTGGTTATTTTAGATTGCTTACAGTCGTTGGAGTTGTTTGAACATCTGTCTAAAATGATGGTATGTAAAATGTGGTATGTTTATTTCTGACAATATGTTATAAACTTCTTACTTATGTTTATTATTCATGGAATAATCTTTGATCTAATAAAAAATAAATAAAGTGATTTTGTGAAATAATTAGGTATCTAATAGGTAAACTTACCTACCTACGTATAAATCGCTAGAATCAACTTTTATCTATGAAATAAGTGCTAGTTATTTGAGGTGCTTCGCGTCATGGTTCTTGCAAGACTCATGTGCGTAAAAATAAAAAAAAAATAAAAGAAAAAGAATTGATCACATTAAAATTTGTAAAGTAGAATAATATTATCTATACCTATTATTATATCGAGTGATATGATGTGGAAAACAATGTAAGTAGGTGGTGATTCTTTTGTAGAATATCGTGTGCCGACGTGATTTGTATGTAGTTTTGTAGATAACCTTTGTGACTTATGAAGGTAGAAACTACCCGTCTAATTTTAAAAAGAAGTCTCGCGATAGGGCGAAATAAAAATATAGGTACTTACACCAAATCTAGGTACATTTTTTTACATTTCAAAATGTATGAATGGATGTAAAATAATTACGAAACGCGAAAAATGTCTCTTAGTAACAACGAATAATTGTTGCTGCTAGAGTCTGTTCAAAAAGAGAACCGTCGTGGCCAAATTGTGAACTAACGGTCCGATTAGTACCTAAGTAAATTATTAATAAATATTATGATATTTATTATTAACGGAGCAGACGCACTATAGTATTGCCCACTAAACAAAATAGGCAATGAGGCTCAATTGCGCCCTCACATCCCACGACGGTTCTCTTTCTGAACAGACTTTATTTGTGATATTTCGAAAGCAACCGTCATAGACAATTGTCGATGTCATCTCGGTGAATAGGTACCTATTAATGAAATATAATTTTGTCTTTAGGGTGGTAATAAAATATACTTTGTCTTTTGCTTACCTGAAAGTATCAGACGCCATAAAGTGTAATCTACATGGTTGAACGCTACGCTGTCTCTATTTTTGTTCAGCGGATAAGGCATGCACGCGACGCGTGGTTATAAACCCGTGTGACTTTGGCCATGAAGAGAGCATGAAACCTGCTTTGCTTAACTGCATCTTGTGCATGAGCATATTACTCGTATTATCTGTTTGTAACACAATTGTTTTGTATATATAGGTAATAAATTAATTTCTATAAAATTCTGTCTGAGGGTGTTTAAGAAAGTTTTCGCCACCAGTTGGCGCCACTTAGGTGTAAGGTCTTCCAATCACAATAATTAAAAATTAAAATTCATTCAGTTTGAAATCAATAGAATCGTTCACGGTTGATAGTTGATTGAAAGCGCTTTGACACGTGCCTGGACCTGACGCCTCAGTGCTGCCACCTCCTGGGTGCCATTTTAGAAAACCCTTATTCAATCCTTTGTCGCTAATGCAGGACTATTACTAATTCAATAAGAAAATGGCATCATAAACATTTCACTTCATAAAATTTAAAAGGATTCATAAACTATTTACAACATAGGTACCTACATAATGTATTAAGTAATTTGGTATAAGAACACCATTTAAGCACCTGTAATTGATGACTAAGCACATCCTTGTTATTTGCTACTCCGTGATATTAAAAGTACTAATACTAGACAGATTCGATGTTATTATGTTTAAGCTATAACTTATAATTTGAGTGTGAAAAACCTATTGACATGAAATAAAATTTATTTAGCGTTGCAATTGTGTTTGAATTTAAAATAATTTAATTTTAGTTTGAGAAGACGTCATTTAAAAGGTATTTTAGTTGCATGAATTGCGTGCCAAGTAAGTAAGATACCTTATCTTCTCACGGCCCTTTTGGTCAGCTGACTGTAAATGATCCTGGCTGGTTTTCCCATGAATAGGTCTGATCGACGGGACACGAATATCTACCTATCGCTGTGAGTACCTGCGATTAATATTGATATTAGGTACCTACACATAATTACTATAGTTTTAGGCAGCGCTTTCCATTCCATCCAGGAATGTGTAGGTAGGTATGATAAAATTTGATGTAGGTAGGTATTTAGGTAAGTACCTTAATATGGTGGTTACTGGTTACCCTAAATCTAGGTAGATTTAGGCTTATCAGACGAGATAATCGTTGCTAAGTGCAGTTTCTATACCAGTACCAGCGAACGGTATCTCTAATATTACATCCTATGTAGTACCTACCTACCTATTTAGTATTAATCACTATTATTTTCATACAAAATATATTTAAATATAGGTACCTACTCTATGCAATAGTTGATAGTTGACATTACAATTCAAATAAATTTGGTCTGTGTTTACAACCGAAAGCTAACGACTTCGAGATCAAAATTCGATTAATAGGTACCTACTTAATTTAAAACTGAAACACTAAATGCACCGGCGATTTAGCAATGGATCCTCAGAGAAAAAGTGCACCAGGGCCAATGGCGGCTTCTACTTCAAAACAAGGGCGAAAAAGTTTTGCTATTACTAACACTTACTTTAGACCTCTACAAAACGATAAAGAAACAATAATGGTACACACAAGTGCCCCACATAAAGAAACGCCATCATATAACGTTCAACAGAATCAAATAATTCAGGGAGATGTCCACGTACTATCAGTAGTGTAAGTTGCCTTTTTAACTCGAAACAGGTTATTACTAATTACTACAGAAAGATCGCTTAAGCTAGCTAGAGGTTGGTAAATGAGTATTTTGTTAGAACTATTTCAGGTCAGCCAATTAGCCAAGTCACACATACCCCGGGTCAGTCACACATGCACACCGCGTATTATTCCTAAAAGAATTGTTTTATCAAACCGATTTACTTTTATATTTGCATCATCGCTATTAAAATACCTCGTGGGTAGAGCTAGAGACTTCAGACTAGTAAAGACCTTTTATGCAAGTATTTATATTTCGTCTTTTAAAGTCAAGGAGGGTAAGTAATGTTTTGGTAGGTATTCAGTTTAATATGTGTGCGTGTGCCTCGGGTACGAATTTCTGTCATCAATTAATCGAATCGCAGTGAGCTCGTGGTTGGAATAACAGCTGGCAATGGATGTAGGTACCTACATTTTAACCGCACTCATACAATTTGATAAAACTTGAACACGAATTAGTGCTAATTTGTTACTATACAATCTCATTTCCTGAATTTGTTGCAAAATAAACTAAGACGCTATGATCAAAAATAATACCTAGCTCTACAAAAATTGTACCTCCTTTGGAACGATATTATTTCGTAATTAAGGTACACCCGCCATAATGATACTTATTTTAAGTTATTATTTACCTAATTATTAATTTTAAAATATAATTACACCAAAAAATTGCACCTACCTTAAATAAAAAACATATAGGTACCTACTCAATCAGTTAGATAGTTCCTGAAAAATAAAACAATCTTATCTTTAAAAGTTAACTCAATAATGATCATCATATGATTTTCGCCACATTTATCCAAACTATTTATCCTATCGATTACTACCACTAAGCTCATACCTTCTATTATTTTGGTAATTAGGTATACTTACCATATTAATAGAGGTTTATGTGTATGGTCTAGTATTTTTTTGCAACAAACTCAGTAAATGCGATATGTACATATAGTAATGAATTGCTACTAATTCGTGGCAAAATGTTATCTTATTTTATGAGTTGGCAGCACGGTTGAAATGTAGGTAGGTACATGGCAATGGTTGTACACTGTCATTATCACCGACAAAATACAAAGCAACCAATAAATATATTGTTTTTTGCTCTTGCAAGTATTCCGTAAGTAAGTACCTATGCGATTTTTATGCATCACCGTAAAATAAAATAACCTAATAAAATAAGTACCTACTCACAATCTTTAGGTAGGACAGGAGTGAGTTTTGCTGTAATGCAAAAACAAGAATGCAACTTGTCGGTAAGATTGTGTGCATTAGGTACCCCAGCAAAAAGTTCATAAAAATTGTGCTAAGAGGTGAGAACTGAGAGTTTAACAGATAGTGTGTCGTAAGGATAATTTGTTTGCATAAAGCAAAATTTGTTTGCATTATAGTTTTAAAGCTATTTAGAAAAAACAGATTTTGCTGGGGTAACGTTTGAAACATTACCCCAGCAAAATGTTATTTTTAAATTATCGATTTACCCAAATCCAATTACATGAATAGGTAGCTTTTGTCGCATAATAATTTGTTTGACTATAGCAAAATTTGAGTGTCTTGTGGTTTTAAAGTTTTTTAAGATTTTGCTGGGGAAACGTTTTGGGATAGCCAAGATCTCGAAAACGGCTCGACGCAGAAATTTGAAAAAAATACCACTAATAGACCGTAATTTGTTTGAATTTGTTTAATCAAAAGTTTTCAATTTGTTTAATATACACCAACGTTGTTGTTTGTTTAATAAAAATATTCTTATGAGTTTTCATTACTTTGATTATTTACTTGATGAAGAATGAATGAAATATTTTTTGGTATGATTTTGCATTGTACTTAGGACTAACCTTAAATGGATTAAACAAACAAACAAACTCTTTCCCTAGTAATAGTATAGATTAATCATTTCTGCAGATTAAGCTAAATGTTGTTTAATCTCCAGTTACAGGTATTGCCAAATCAAATCGAAAGTATGGTTACCCTACTCGAACATTGT
Organism: Parascotia fuliginaria; assembly: GCA_963082885.1. NCBI lineage: Eukaryota > Metazoa > Arthropoda > Insecta > Lepidoptera > Erebidae > Parascotia > Parascotia fuliginaria. Next base: position 10,195,215 of record OY720174.1, on the reverse strand, counting down.
ATGAGATAATATAATTTTTGAGATAACACGCAATGTAAACTATTCTGAGGATAAAGCGATATGTCGTTCTCCTGACGTTAACATGCCGAACAATTTGATGTTCACGCCGAAATCCTAGCAATTACAGATAATGAGATATCAGCGTGCAAAGTAGCGTTTCGACTGCGTGGCCACGTACTTACTGTTTTGGGCTGATTTCGTCAGTTTCACTAAACTGACATAGTATTTATTGCTTTTATTAGTTTCGACAAATTAAGACCTTTCTTCTTGTAATAGTTTTAATGTATAAATCTTAAGTTTTACAGAAATAATCAACAACGTTACGATTGCGCGGCCATAACATTCAGTCGTAAATATTTCGTAATATATTAACCAAGGACTTCTAATTCTTTTTTCGACAAATTCAGTCTTCAATTGGCAAAAAGAATTAGATCTCTAACCCAAACAGTTGCTGAGATCTCCATGGCCGCGCAATCGTACATGTTACGTTGGCGCGGCCAACTTAAAACCCTTATAACTTCTTTGTTTCTACTTCGACAAATTTTTTGTTTGTGCACTTCGATTTCGACAAATTCCGACAAAATTGTGGTCAAAGTTTTTTTCTTGTTGGATAACTTGGCGGAGCAATCGTAACGCACACAATGTTTCAAACGTTACCCCAGCAAAATCTGTTTTTCCCAAATAACAAACTATGATGCGAACAAATGTTCCTAGCAAACAAATTATCCTTACGACACACTATTTATCTGTTATATACTCTCACCTCTCGCACAACTTTTATTAACATTTTGCTGTGAACTGCCGCTCGTCGTAGTGCCTGTTACTTAAACGGACCCATTGTGTTTACGGCTTTAGTAAAGTAGGTACCTATATAATAAGTAGGTAGATTTTAATAACTATTTATGAAATCTGTTTATCTAGAGATACAAATCAGGACATTATGTGCTGCAAATATACAGAAGACGTCAACCACATTGCAGCTGGTTTTAATGACGGGATTATAAGAGTTTTCTCTTGTAACACCGGAGACTGCTCATACACTCTCGTCGACGATGAAACTCGTGCTTACCCTGGTCCCGTAACTGCCATCAAGCACCGGCCAGTCAGCAAAGCACATCCAATCACTAACATGTTGTTATCTTCCTGTTAGTATTATTCTTGTCGATATGCGGTAGTAACCTTTAAGTACCACTTAGTCGTTACGCGGCAAAGGAAACCTAGACTTTACCAAAATATTCTCTAAGAATTGGCTTATTCCGTTTATCCACCCTAAAAAAGCCACCCTAAGGAGAATACTCGGAAACGCGTGTCCTTCTATCCACCCTGAACGGGGTGGATAACCGTAATTCATATAATATGTTTCTTCCGATTTTTTACCCCAAGTACAGTTGAATCAAATTATCTTTTAAGTTTTAATTTAATATTTATTGTTAAGCGAATAACATAAAATAGTCTTAAAATCTAAATTGTAGGTACATGGTACTATAAGATAGAAAGCCGAAGCGGGGCTGGTGGTTTTTTATAAATTTTGCAACATGTCCAGAAAATGACCAACGCTTATTTCATTATTGAGTAGACGTAGTTGCGTATCCTGAGTAAACAAAACTATTTTCAGCTCAAAGAAGAAGGTAAGTATGTACATCTAAAGTATTTTAATGTTCACGAAGTTTCTTGGACTGGGTTTGTGTATGTTTCTGTGTTAATGACTGTACTTAGGCAGGTGAGAAAAACGGAAGAAACATATTATATGAATTACGGTTATCCACCCCGTTCAGGGTGGATAGAAGGACACGTGTTTCCGAGTACCTATCCTCCTTAGGGTGGCTATTTTAGGGTGGATAAACGGAATAAGCCTAAGAATTCAGGGGGTCCCGTGTTATATCATGAACCCTCTATGATGTTAAAAATATATACTATATAATATTTTGTGCACGAGATCGTGGGTTTGAATTCCACACGGGACTAACAGTCTAGATATAGAGCTAGGTACTCTTTTTGTCCGTTCCATAGTCAGGCAAACTTTGGCGACGCAAGACCTGTGTCGCAGGGGAGGAGGTTGCCCGACTTTCTCGTTTATTTGTGATAGAATAATAGGGTCGTGTTTAGATATGTTAAGTATTATTATTACTTACCCTACATAATAATATTAGGTAGAAATTCTTTTTGTTTATAGATGTGAACGGGTGTATAAAGTGTTGGAAATATAAATATGATCAATGTTTATATACAATACGAGAAAAACGACAAACTTTGGGTCTAAGTTACCATCCACGTTATAGTAAATTTATTACTTACGGTGACGATGCTAAGCTCTGTATGTATGACGAAGAAGCACAAACTCTCGAGAGAAGTTTTTATTCAAGGTAAGAAATTATAGTAGACTTTTGATTTGCATAACGATGAAGTACCTACTTACTGTTTCTCAGTTGTGTGTTTGATCAAGGTTCATACATAGGTGTATAATTGGAAAGGATATAGGTAGGTACTTATTAGGTACCGTAACATGGTGTGATGTGAATGCACCCGAAAATATTTGACTTATATATACAAAGGTGCTGCTTTAAATATATCTGGAATAAAATCTCTTTAAATTAAATATGGTTTTATTGCTTTTCAAAATATTCGCCGTGTACTCGATGCACTTTTGCATTTGGTGAAACCAGTTTTCATAGGACTTTTTCCAAACGAGAGGCGGTATCTCCAAAACATGATTTTTGAATGTCTCAACGGCTTCTTCTCGGCTTAAAAATCGTTCGACTAGGTACGCAATTTGTTCTTCACGGTTGGGAAAAAAAGAAGTCGTTGGGTACCAAAAGGGGGTATATAGCGGATGACTCGTTAATTACATCGTTTGACCCTCCAAATATCGGGTCGGTTCACTCGAAGTGTGACAGTTGCATTGTCGTGATGGAGAATAATCTGCGTTGTGGATTGTTCTTCCTAATTTCTGCAAAGACTTCTGGCAAACAAATGGTCGTGTACCACTCCGAATTAACAGATTTACGATTTTCTAGTGGTACAGTAGCCACGTGTCCATCTATACCAAAAATACAGACGACCATTTGCTTCAAAGTGCTTTTTGCACGAGCAACTTTTGTAACCCAAACTGTTGATTGTTGCTTAGTTTCGGGATCATATGCATAAATCCAGGCTTCATCACCTGTGTAGATATAAACAGCTTTTGATAAACCACGATTAAATTATTTTTTTACATTTTTTTACACCAAGCGACACGAGCCCGTTTTTGATCTTCTGTCAAGTTCTGCAGTATCCAAGCGCGAACAAACTTCTTTTGCAGCAAAGTGTTCGTGTAATATCTTGTGAATACTCGTCATACTAATGCCCAAGGACGCTTCTATCTCTCGATATGTAACTTGGCGATCTTGCATTATTAGTTCACGCGCGGTGTCGATGTTTCTTGACACACAACTGATTTAGGCCAACCATCTTTAATTTCGACCGTGAGCATACGACACCCACGATTAAACTCACTAAACCTGATACACAGTGGTCTTTGATGGTGTTTGATCCCCAAAAGTCAAACTGAGTTGATCGATACACTGCTGTTGAGTTAGACCACGTCGAAAATCTTAATCTTGATTATTAGATAATAGTATGTACCTAGGTGAATAAAGTACCTACTTTGCGTTTGGCATTTCCTTCTGAATACATATACGGATAGGAGAAAGAGAGAGCATTAACTCATGGTATTGCAAACTCCCCGCGTGATGGCCGGGGAAGAGTGGTCCCAACGCAACTCACAGTTTCCGTAGGTGTCGTACAAATCGTAAATCAGTCAGTTGCAAAACAGGCGGCAGTAAATCAGCATAACACAGGACTGTCAGCAGCGTCCTGTGGTATGACTGCCGCCACTGCGATCGTCAATCCGCCTGCCAAGCGTGGTGATTATGAAAATCCCCTACAATGAAACGGCACTATAAAAATTCCTGGCTACGGTAGTAGCTATGGTAACAGCGAGGTGGGGGGTGCGAGGAACTTCCGGTTGCTGCCAGGTAACAATCAACGTGCACACACTGCGCACATTGCACAACGTGGTGAAAATCGAGATTTTGTTAACGAGGGTAGCATACTTTATATTCAGAATCACCAAACGGTGATTAATGCCGTTTTCCGCCGCAGGCCGCCATGATTCGCTGAAGGCCATGCAGGTTTATGCTCCCACTTCGACATACCCTGACGATGAGGTCACGCACACGCTGCGGCAAGTTAGACATAATTCTGCAGAGTATAACCGGCCCTTTATGCTTAGTGTTTGACTATGAGAAAACCTTTGATTCGATCGTGCTGCAGTCTCTCCAACGGTGCCATTACATCGAAGTGCTGAAATGTCTGTATGAAAACGCCACCATGTCAGTACAAATTAATGGTCAGAGCTCAAGACCCATCCAGTTGCAGTGAGGAGTACGACAGGGAGATGTTATATCACCGAAACTGTTCACCGCTGCACTGGAGGACTTGTTCAAGCTTCTGATCTGGAATGGACTTGGCATCAACATAAACAGAGAGTACATTACTCACCTTCGATTCGCAGACGATATCGTGGTCATGGCTGAGACCGTGCAGAACCTCAGTACAATGCTCGATGACCTCAGTAAAGTCTCTAGACAAGCCGGCCTAAAAATGAACATGGTCATGATCAATGTCCATGTTACATCCACTCTTATTACGATCGGAGGCTCGATGCTCAAATCCGTTGACGAGTAAATACACCTGGGACAAACAGTCTGATTTCGAGGAAGAGGTCACTCGTCGAATCCAACTAGGCTGGGCAGCGTTCGTAAGGCTACAACATATCTTCTCGTCCGCACTACCGCAGTGTCTTAAGACCAAGGTGTGTTGCCAGTGATGACATACGAAGCATAGACGCTCAGAGGGCGATGGAGCGGGTTATATTAGGCGTCTCCTTGCGCGATCGCTTAAGAAACGAAGAAATCCGCAGGCGAACTAAATTAACCGATGCGGCAGAGTTGCCTCTCTGAAGCGGCAATGAGTAGGACACATAGCTCACAGAACTGACAGCTGTTGGGGCAGAAAGATTCTAGAATGGTGGCAAGTGGCGGGCAACCGATGGATGAGGGCGGCGAACGACCGGCCACGGTAAATTGGGGAAGGCTTATGTCCAGCAGTGGACGTATTTTAGCTGATATGATGATGATGATAATGATGATGATTGCAGGCATTACGGAGGTGCAGCGTTGGCGTACCCAACTCACTGTGAAGTGAGCCTTAGGCGTACCTAGCACCGTAGGTAATAAAAAATCTCCATAAGACCAAAAAAAAACTGCTAAGTAGGATTATTTCTAATGGAAATTGGGGAAGGCTTATGTCCAGCAATGGACGTCTTCCGGTTGATATAATGGTAATGATGATTTTTAATGTATTCGATTTTGTCATTTAGCCAAACAAAAAACGTGATAAACGGTCATACATCTCGAATATTTGCATGCGCGTTCAACCCCAAATCACATCACGAATTGATATCAGGCGGTTGGGATGACACCGTAATATGTTGGGACGACAGGCAACCATATGCCACGAGATATTTTGTCGGTGTTCACTTATGTGGAGAGGGACTAGACTTTGACAAGCCTGGAAGAGAGGTACGTAGGTATTCGTTAATATAACAATGTCAATACATAATATGATAGACTACAGGCTATTCCTCTTTTATTTTTAAGACTAGGGCCATGGATCATGGGAAGGGGATCTCAGACAGTACCTAAGTGTAACAGTTCCCGGGATACCCGAGTGTTAAATCTCGGTGTTCTAACGGATAATCCTAGTAAAATTGAGTGAATATGATGGGCATGTACGTAGGATGGGTAGGATGGACAATGAGAATGATTTTTAAAATTTGCTTCACAGTCCCTCGGTGTTGGCCAAATAAGTAGTGGAGATCGGGAATAAGTAATCGGACGGGTGTAAGATGGATTATCTTTTGCAAATTAGCCCATGCAGTGCTTCGAGTAGATACTCGAAACACTGGCCTCTATACCTCTTGGCCATCGGCTGATCGCGATATTCGGGGCAAAAGTCTTCTTTACAAGGTCACGCATCTACATACTGACATCGACGAGTCGACCTCAGATCCAGACTGAAATACCTAGTTAGTAGGTTTTTTAAACTAAACTGTAAACTCAAGAATTAGTTTTGTTTGTAGATTTTGACATGTTCCTGGCAAGAAAAGGATTGTATACAATTATGGGACTATGGATCATGTAAATTGATCAGTACGATTGAACCAGACAATTTTGCCTCGAAATTTTATTGTGGTAAGCTAGTACCGCAAACTAACTTGATGGTCTGCGGTGGATCGGATTCCAACATTATACGAGTGGTAGACATAAACATGAAAATTGTAAGTTTAACAACAATGTTATTTTAACACAAATTAATATTAATTTTGTAATTTCAACTCCAAAATTACGTCGAATGGGTAATTAAATCTGCTTCATATAAACAAGTACTTCTTGCCAAGTTTCATAATTCTAGGTTAAGGCAATCCTGATTTTAGATTTAGTTGCAAATATACATATGACATGGCCGCCAACCGATGGATGAGGGTGAAACACGACCGACCAAAGGTGGCGAAAATTAGGGGAGGCCTAGTCCAGCAGTGGACATGTTTTGGCGATATGATGATGATGTATGACATGGCATGTATGAGACATAAATAAACGTTGATTGCGATGTTTTAGAAGCTTAAATTTTTTTGGACAGACTGTAGACCTACGTAGGTATTTGATGTTAATTGCAGTTTGCATTTGATTTCCCATGTATAGATGTAACACGACGGGGTAACATCACGCTACTGGCGACGGGAGCAGAGCAGTAACCAAAGACGCGCGTGAAACCGCGCTTCGGAAAGCTAGTATGGATATAATTTTAATCTTATTTAAACTAACTTTTCAGACCGAGTGCTCTATAAGGAATAATCCAGGTAGTATATACAGTTTTGATTTCGGCACAGTGCGAAGGAAACCAAGAAAAACGAGTACATACAAAAAAAATAATGAGCTTGGCTCTGTCCCTCGTGTGTCATTTGTTAGTGGCAAAAGATTAGAGACTGTCGATTTTGGATGAAATATTGAAATCAATGATAATGCAAACCACTAGACCTTGGTTTGGGTCTAGGCGAAGAACAACATATTTAGAGAATTAGTAAAGTTGAATAATCACAACCATGAAATTATAAATTGTGTAAGTTAACTAATAAAAATGCTCTGTTACCACAAATGGGTTTTAAATTAATGGAACATGTACCGTTTATGAGTACTTGAAATCTAACTGTGATAACTGAAAAAGGAAGAATCCACTTGCTTCATAGGCTCTTTTTTATGGTTACCCGCGGTCTAGGTAGCAGTTCAGTCGCCAACAGAAGGCGTAAACGCGACGTTATCGTGGAAATGGTCAATACTGACATTGTATTTTATATGTTAAAAAGTATCTTTTATTAATTTTCGTGGACTGTCCATCCACGAACAAAACGGAACAAGGTAAACAACACTTATTCTACAATATACATACCTATGTACTAAGTAAAATTGTAAAAACATTTGTCGTAGGGTTTTTACCATTTAAACCTAATTTTTTTTTTAAATTTTGGGTAGGGACTCATAAGAAACGTTGACGTAAGTTGTACATCAGTTTTATGGAATTTATTCTCCCTTTTAACATTTCTCTACTTACAAACAGCCGTTTATACAATTTTAAGTGATAGACAAATACACTGTGATTTTATTTTGTAAATATAGTATAATATAAAACTCTAGAAAGATAAAATATCGAGTTTGGCAAGAATTTATAATAAATAAAAAACATAAATACTTCTACATAGTATTATATACAGGATTTGAACATCTGTTATTCGACCGATTCAAGTTGAGCCTCGTCAACGGATGGGTCTTCCCGTGTTGCAATTGTTTTTTAGTTTGAGCTTTCGACATGACAGTGGACACGAGCACGTCGCCGTAGTCGGGCGCGGCGGGCGGCGCCAGCACCACCGTGGGCGCCGGCGGCGGGCGCTCCGCCCCGCGCGCCGCCCCGCAGCCCGCGAGGCGCGCGCCCTCGCCCGCCAGCCGGCTCTTCTTGCGCCGCGCCTCGCCGCCCGCGTCGCGCGCGCGCGCCGGCCGGTCGTAGCGGTCCACCAGCACCCTAACGGACAGGTCCTCGGCGGCGGGCGGCGCGGCGGGCGGCGCGGCGGGCGGCGCGGCGGGCGGCGCGGGCGCGGGCGCCGGCTCGGCGGAGCGCGCCTCGAACTCCTTCTTGAGGTTGCTGACGAGGCCGGCGGGCAGGTCGCCGTGCGAGGCGCAGGCGGTGCGGCGGCGACGCAGGCCGGCGGCGCGCAGCCACGTGTCGGGCGCGGAGGCGGCGCTGCGGCCGCTCCACGTGGAGGCGCCGCGGTCGCGCGCGCGCTCCATGCGCGCGGCGGCGCTGGCCAGCTCCGTCAGTATGGCACACGTTTCGTTGAACTTGCGTTCGTTGTCGGCGCGGCGGCCGCCGGCGCGCTCGGAGTGCTCGCGGATGACGCCGAGGTCCTTGGGCTCGGCCGCGGGCGGGCGCCACGGCACCACGGCGCTGTCGAACGAGCTCCACGAGCTCTGTCTGCTGGGCGGCGTCGCGTCCTCGTCCACTCCGTTCCTGTCGTCGCACTCTAAGTTCGAACGGTCTAAGGAATTAGCGATAATTTCACTACTAGTCACTTTATTCGTCTTCGCGTCTATGATCCCACTGTCACTTTTCACTATATTGTCACTATTGCTAACGGTCCGATTGTCATAGCATTTCGGCCACGGAGCTTCCCCGGGATCCCAAGTGTGAATTTTTTCGACATCCGAATTCGATTGCGGATACATGTGACACGAGTTCTTCGATGGAGAGGCCGGCGGGGGCTTGTTCGGCACGTCTGACATTTGTATTACGGAAATGGCTGATGCATCTGATGGTTTCATGTTTTGCGACTCGCTTTGATTGCCGAATAATAACCTCTGATATCGTTTACTAAAATCTTTCCGATCACTCGATGCGGCGTTTTCTATTTCGTTTACTATATGTTTGACCGACGGGGCGCCCTCCTCTTTCAGCCTTATGATTTGATTCGGTGAGACGCTATAACTTCCATTCGCACACGGCATTAACATGTGACGTGTCTCGAACGCTAAGTTTTCCAAAGAAACTGACGTCGGTGGAGGCGGAGGCAGCAGCTCGGAGGCGACTTTGGTGTCGGGCGACCACGAGCGCGGCCGTCCTGTGTACGAACCTGTCAAAGCTAAAACCAACGGTGTAGGGTCCATTACTTTATTTTCAGTTTTTAATGTACTTTTAGGTGATTTAAGATTAGTTTCAGATTTGGACCGCTGTAACTTCTCCTTATTTTTCATTGCATCGAGTATACCTTGGTATGTCTCAAGTTGGCTCAAGAAGTTCGTATTTGGTTTGATACAACTCCTTTTTGCTTTAACATGTTTGAGTGCCTTTTCAAAATTCCAGTTGAACGCTTTCATGGCATAAGCGATTACTACGGACGCCGACCTACTAATACCCATTTTGCAATGAACTAGAACTTTGGAACCTTCATTTCTTGCTTTATTTATATATTTGAATGTGTTATCCCAATGCTTCAATAAGTCAGTTTTCTCATCATCATAGACTCTAACGTTAAGATAGTCAAACATGCCAGGAAAAAAGTTGTCTATTTCTCTTGTGACATTCAATATGTGGCGCACCCTACAACAGACAAAAAAACAATATATACATCAGAATTAAGATCGCTGCATACGTAACGAGATAATTCTTGGACGGGACGTTTATATATATTTTGTATGAAACGATATTTCCAAAATTTTCCGACTCGTTTCGTCCGTACATTATAATGACTGCGGAAACTAGCGATCGAGACATCTATCTCCCGACCTACAAAAACGTATCACATAAGTCAAAAAAATATTTATTGTCAATGCATTTGCGCATGACAATGACAATAATATGCTCATATATATACCTATAATATAACACACACACACACTGCGCTTGCGACAATGAGGTAAGTCACTCAGCTACATGCTGGTCGTGAAACTAGCCTACTACTACTAAGTAACTACCTTTCTCGTTCTGTTTATATTACGAAGAAAGTGGCATGTAGCAAAGCCCTTGCTTAGGCAAATAATGTATTATAACGATTATGGTCATTTATGGTGCTGCAATTAAATCAGATTTAACATACCCATTCCGTTGTAATTCTTCTAAATTGCTAGCATTCCATTCGGATCCGAGGTAAACGTGATCGAAAATCTCCGTAGGTGCATCCATCTGACCGAGTATAGTGAGCATCTCTTGGTCAATAAAAGATTTGTATTCGGCGAGGTCCATGTCAAGTTCCTCTTCGAGCCGCCCGCGGATGGCCTTGCTAGTTACTTCGTCCAAATCCACACTCATCATGATTTCTTTTAACGTGCAACGAATTACACGCTCCGTCTCGTCCCTCTCGCGTGGCCTTTGGAAACAAACAAGGATTAGATTTTAAAAAAGTAGTAATTATGAGATATCGATGAAGATGGCAGGAGATGGAGAGGGCGTGGCGACCTGGTTGCTTTCTAGTTTACTCTTTTCATGTCCAGTAATAATTGTCCTCTGGGACATCCTATATTATGGACGATATCAAACATGTGGCTTTGCATGTTTTCTGCGGCGCGGTAGTTAATAGTCATATACCAGTTAATATACTGGTAATTGATCTAGGTTCGCTATTTCCTCGCAATTAGCTCTGCAAAACTGTCCGACAATAACAGCTAACTAGCTTGTAAACGGCAGTCACTTCTTGAAAGAAATTCCGTGTTCAATACATGTGATTACAGGAAAGCATGGATCTCTTGTTTATCTCGTACTACCTGCGACCCACGGCTTCGCCCGCGCGAATATAGCAAATAAAGAGTATTTTGTCTCCCTAGAGAACCAGACCGATTTCCGGGATGAAAAGTACTACGTCCGTCTCCGGCACCAAATCTATCTACATACCAATTTTCATCGAAATCGGTTCAGTCGTTTATGCGCTGAGTGGTAACAAACACACATACATATACACAAACTTTCGTACTTATAATATTAGTAGGATAGGATTTTTTTGGACAAGCTTCTTGCAACATATTTATTGTGCAGAAAAAACATTCATGATTGTGCGAGATAGGGCAGATGGAATATGGAATAAAGATAAGATTAGCAAATTTTTTATATTAATGAGGGTTTTCTAAAGTGGCGCCCACGAGATGGCAGCACTGAGACGTCAGGTCCAGGCACCTGTCAAAGCGCTTACAATCAGCCAATCAAACGTGAACGATTCTATTGATTTCAAACTGTAAATAAATTTTGAATTTTAATTTTTGTGAATGGAAGACCTTTCATCTTAGTGGCACCAACTGGTGGCGAAAATTTTCCTTAAGACCGTCATGATTCATGTTTCAATTGTAGGAAACTATTCATGTACATAACTGAACCATTGAAATTGTTATTATGTGCCTTACTTTAAATAAATAGGTAGGTATGTATATCCACTCCTCTAATAAAACACGAGCTAAGAATCTAATACCTTTACTCCATTTTTCTTTAATTCTTCATGCAACTATTTAAAGACAAAACCAAAAGATTCGCAATAGTGAGTAGCCCTGACTGGTTTACTCAAATCTTTGCACGCTAGCAATGAATTTTAATTAACGCATTGGCCGACGTTCGATCCTTATCTAGGCCAGGAAACTAGGTCTAGGCACTCATACACATCATTATAATGTTATGATACAGACCTACAAATATCATTTTGGGAATCATAACATGACATGACGTCTATAATAATATTTAAAATACTTATTATCACACATGGGTTTTCTTACAATTTACTCATTTATTGAACACAAAATAAGCCAATATTTAAGAATCCTACAAATATATTGTTAACCATTATAATGATAGGATATGACAAAGGCAATGCATTTAGTAATACTGTAAAACCAAAGCCATAACAATAAATTTTAGTCTTTCATTTGGTTCATCAACATCATCATCGGACAGAAGATGTCCACTGCTGAATGTTGGCTTCCCCTAAGAACTGTCATAAATACCGAACTGCCTGCATTCAACAGCTATCCATTATATTGTAGAAGGCAGATTTATCCATCTTCCAGCTCGTAGTCACCACTCGAGAATATTTTGTCCCTATCGTTTTTACTAGCTAAATCATTACCACTGTGATTTTTGTAATGTTTGTAAATATTGTAGTGAAAACTCACTTGAGCCTCAATGAATCTGGTGACGGCGGTCTTCGGGACTCGATGCAATCCATAGCGTGCCACTCGTTGAGACAAGAGCGGTCGGAGTCCACATGGCTCTCATAGTAGGAACACCACGAATGCGACGTGCCACCGGCAAAGTGATTCAGCTCGCGGGCTTGTGCACTCGCGCGGTGTAGAGTTTGCAGAGCCGACCTAAAATCGTTTCAATCAATCACACCTGGGTTGTTTGAACAGTAACATAATTAGTATATCAATTCTTATCAAAACTACAATTAGAGTTAAACACTATTTGTTAAACTTCATACGAACACGATCACTATGTAAAGCTTTTATTGTCCACCGGTTTCTAAATACCAAATGCCGTGTTCGAATCTAAACTGCACGCGGATTTTTATGCACAATGAGCAAATATTATTGCCACGAAAGAATGACGTTGCGTGCCTTGACTATTCGCTTAACGGCGCGGGCGGCGTACAGAAGAAGAACGAAAGCCAGAGAAATGCAGTTTTATTCTGCAAAATTTGAGGTGCCTTCCGCTCTAAGTATTTGCTTAGATTTAACTTTCATATAAAATAACATGAAGAAGTTTACTTAAACAGGAGAAAAAACCATGTTATTATAATATCGTTTTGTTTAGACAGACAAACTGTATCTATAATAAAATTATTACAATCTCTGTTCATATAAGCATAAGTAGGAGTATAGGCAGGTAGTTCTATGATTTATTAATCTGCATATCGTAACTGTAGCTCGCACTCACCACATGGCCTGTACAGACACTGGCTTGAATATGTGCTGTTGATTGCACACACATACACTGAATCCTCTGTGGACAATGAATCCTAATTAGTTATTGTTCTGGGCTTAGTAAAGTAGTAAAAGTAGCGAAGAAAACCGTATTGCTTTATTATATTAATAATTATGTATCTGCTAATTGGCAGATGTAACTTTGTTAATAATAATTGAATAGGTATCCATCAAAATATATTTATAGAATTTTAGATGAAGCAGCAAACTATCAACTAACAACTCTCTATCCTAATGGATGTAACAACATGAAAAGTTTATAAGATAAAATTACATAAATTTTCATAGTTTGTAATCGTGGTAGATCCCAAAGCAGAATACACCTATGTTTTGTATCAAAAATGTGCCATGTCGCATTAGCATTCGCTCAGGAAGCAAATTCTCAGAAAAGCCTGTTTTTTAAGAATTTCTCTAAAAACATTTTTAAGAAAAGTCATTTCTTTCAAAACTTTTTATCTTTTCATCATAATATTGTATTGCGAACTAGAAACTATCCATACATATTATAAAAGGCTTTGTCCTGACTGACTGACTGACAGACAACGAACAGACTAAACCGCTGGTTGTAGGGACTTGAAACTTGGGGGTGTGTTTCTCTTAATATCTAAAGGTGACCAAGAAAGGATTTTTAAAATTCAATTACTTCAACTACTTTTAAAATAAAAACGATTATATAAAATTTCTTAATTTTTTAAAGTTACATTTTTATATTTTGATTTGGAATACTTCTATTAAAATAAAAATGCCCCATAAATATTTTTGACAAGGGTGGCTTTAAACGGGTGAAAAAAGGAATGAAATATTGTATAAATATTTTTGCTTTTGCAATTAGCGACTTGAGATTTGGAGGGTGTTTGTCTTAATGCCATACCTTCTTCTTTTATCTTCTAAGTATGTGAAAAGGGATGTAAATTATTGTATAAAACTTTTATAGTAGTAGAAAATTTTATATAGAAATAGTACAAAAAAAATAATGGCTTTTAATATAAAGCGTGCAATACAGACACACACAAACACACATCAATGTACCCATCGCAAACAGGTTCTGCATAACTGTTTCTTGCATGGACAATTTTATGTTGCTTATTCTTGAGTAAGAAGTACATCATCTTCACGAAATAGTTTAGCTGCCCGGATAGGAAAACAAAAAAACGGTTGCAATTAAGTGCTTTGAACAGATTTGCCCTGCCCATAGCGTCTCTTAAATAAGTAAATACTTAACATAAAATGTTTATGGGAAAACGATATCCACGCCAGCAAAGCCTTGGGCAAAAGCTAGTTAACAGTAATAATCATATGGCATACTTATTTATACCCACAAAAACCAAAAAATATACCACAGGTTTCTGGCAATAAGATACCGAAGAGTGGAGACGATCAATAAAAATCATTAGGACAATCGACGATAATAATCGAAGGCCGACCTAATTGACTGATTTATTGACCGGACGGCATGGTGTCATATTATGATGATAAAACCTAATTAAAATATAATTCCTCTCCCGCCATAATGTAGTTTACGATCAGTGAAAAAGTTTCCTATAGTTTCAGTTACTTACCCATCACCATCTAATTTAATAGAGGTATCAGCAAGAACTCGCAGAACTAGTCCGACGGTGGTGTGTTCGTTACAATCGATACCAAGCAACGCCGCCTCGTTGTTGCGACATACCACTACCAGGTATCTGGTGCGCCCAGCGTGAGCACTCTCAAGTTTCACCGCCTAGCAACAAACAATACATAGGTATTATATCTTAGAATATATTGTGCATGGGACACAGATCTTTTATGCTATTCATCATCCACTGCCTTATTTTCCTCATATAAGATTAGATACGATTCAAGCTTAACCAGTTTTTTATTACTGGCCTAGCCGATATTCTATGGTTAGCTAAGCATATATTATGCTTTTCTCGCTCCTCTACCGAACGCCTTCAAACTAAAGACGTGTGGATATGGCGATTAACAACAGTGTTATGAATATTAAGTACCATTTTGAGCGTTTCCTCGGGACGCAGCAAGTAGAACATGGACTGTAGGTGATGTTGTATGTCGGGCTGGGGGAGCGCGCGCACTGGCGAGCGCTGCAGACATCCGCGCTCAGTACCACCCAGCACCACTGCGGCACCCTTGTTGGCGAAGTAGCACTCATTGAGACTGGAACAACACCACATTCATAATTATAGTTATAAAAATTATAACTTCATCATATCTTCCCATTATTATCCCACTGCAGGGAAGCCTCTTCTTATACAGAGAAGGTATGACCATTGATCGCAATGCTTGCTCAAGGCGGATTGGCAATTTCAGATTCCCTCAGAAGTCAGGTTTCCTCACAATGTTTTCCTTCACCGTCAGTCTGTAATGTCCAGATAAATTTAGAAAATACATATGATTTGAAAAATCATATTGGCACTTGCCCATCCTAATCACATTGGATAGTGTAATGACAAATTATAAGCATTAATATATAATTCAGTTATAAACACGGTAAATATTTACCTATAGAAATATAACAATACATATTAGGTAACTATTTTTATTTAGATTATAAGTGTTTTGTTTTTGAATTTTCTTTTCAATTCCAGAACTTGAGTCGGTGAGTTTTCGATAAGTTCAGAGAATAGCGTTTTGGAATCTGTTGGATCGGATATTAGATGTCGAGGTAGGTTGTAAAATAGGTATTACGCGGAAGCTTTACGATTTTTTGAGAATACAGCAATAATTTACTACCTTAATTGTATAAATATAAATTAATAAGATATAAGTAGTCATATACTTGATCTTTGTTCTGAGCCATAGACCCAACTAAAACATCAAATCTTGACAAATTTTCCCAAATGTAGCATTTTATATAAAATCCAGAGGGTATAATTAAAATAACATAATAACCGGTAGTTATAATTACCATAATTAAACCTTTTTTTTAGATAATAATAAACATTAGTTTATCTTATCATGTATTAAATGGAATACCTTGATTATAATTACTTTTAAAACATAATGCAACCGTGAAATATATGAATGACGCCATTTTTAGTAAAGTTGTTGCAATTAGACTTGCAGGCGGCGCGTTTAACCTCCCTTTCACTGGCGCAGTCGCAGACTGGCAGCATACGGCGCTCGTCGGCACTGGTGGCGAGCCACAAGGGACGACGCGCTGGCTGGCTTACAGGCAGCCTAGTCTCGACACCTTTAGTTGTATTGTTAATATGGATGATAAATAATATACATCATTCATTATAATAGCAATACATTTAGTTTTGTTTCTTTATGATAATGATGATGATAATTATAAATAAACCATGCGCAATTTTTTGAATCAGAACATATTTATATAAATAGACTAGATTAAATTTTATTTTACGCAAATATATAATAATATATTCATATTAGACAAGTTGGCTCCTCGGAAAACTTCACCACACGACATCTATGTTTATATGTGTCGAGTATCTTCCAAAAAAAGGTAAGTAGGTAAGTGTTTATACCAAGCGTAAAACGTATATGATGATGTCATCCAAAAATAGCCCTACGGAAAACGCGTGTGTGAATATATTATATTGCTATACAAGGGAGTGTACAGTAATGCTAATAATAGATTGCGAAATACATAGATTCAGGATGATAGTCAGCATTAAACCAAAGTTGCCTTGCATCAAAGCGGCAAGGGCGGTTTCTCTCAAGGTTCATTAAAAATAGCGTCATCGGAACGTTGCCAAAAAATTGCGTTTGCCGCCCATACTTATACGTACTGCACAAGCGTGAACGAAGCGGCCGCCCATTGCGCTCTGCCAACCTTACCCAATTCGGAGCACACCGCACCTCTACTTTTATTAGACAACACGTGCACACCCATCTTTACTTCACCGTCCACATGGCAGGCGCACGGAATGTGTATTATTTATGCTCTAATTTGATATTAATATCAAGGATCTACGACAGTTCAAAAACCATTTACTAGTAGTATAGTTGTAGCTGTCCTTAGGTGCTTTTTCATGCTCAGTTGACAAATAGTCAGTTTCGACAAATAGCCAGAGTTTTATTTAAATATTTCATACTAGGCATGACAGTGTTTAGCCTGTTATTTTGCCATAGTGCCCCTATCGTAACCGCTAGATGATTTTAATATTATATTTTACTAACTGAATAATATATTTGACGGAGATTAGATAGCCACGGCTTTTCATAACTTTATTAAGATCGGCTTCCACTTTCACTAATTCTGGCTGAGTATCAGTATCACTTCTACAACCAAATTGCTGGCCAACACCGATATTTAACTTTTGACTTCCTATAAAATTATGTCATAGATAATCGTTTGCCCGTACGTTTGTTTGATGAAAAGCTAAATTTTCCTAGAGACAAGCCACTACAACTGTTATTAAAACAATTTTACGAACAAAGTCTTACAAAATCCCAAATTATTCGTTTTGAGTGGCTATGTAGACAAAATACCTACCTATACTCACGTCCAATTGAATTCAAATATGATGTAAACAATCCATTATCTATGGTTAATATTGCCATTGTCTATGGTTTTGTGCCATCATCTATCTGGCAAATAGTGACCCACACAAGAAAACCACTAGTAAGGACGACGACTACGAGTTTACAGCACAGAAAACAAAGATGGCGCTGAGCAACACTTTTAATCAACTTCGACACAAAAACAACACAAATGTATGGAAGTCTGCATCGCGATATCGAAGCGTTCACACCGGCTAACTAAGTATATATAATATACAAGTCCCAACTACCAACTGTTGGGCAGTAGTGTGATACCTCCACACGTCCACACATTCATATAATACGTACATAAAAGAAAGAAAGAAAATCATTTATTGTGCATAAAATGTAACGGCGCATAGAGGTACAGAATATAAAAAACTTAACCACTTACCAACTTAAAATACAGTTATATATATAAATAAATAGATATACATAAATACACTACAAATACAATGAGATAAGAGAAATTAACGTGGTAACTCCAACAATTTCTCAAAGAGTAGAGCCCGAACCTTCATCTTAAACACAAAACCACTTACAGACATCCTGACCTCAACACGAAGATCATTCCAAAGACGAACTGCCTAGATAATTAATAAATGATGAATCAACAAATCCAGATTTATGAGAATGACACGCAAGGTGAAGGTTATTTCGGTTTTTTAGGCAGAGCGTAAGTTCCTGTCATGAATGGAGCACAAGAATTGAAAGTAAGGAGTTCAGAAGGTAGGAAGTGAAGGTTGACGAATTAGTAATCATTTTAATTCAGAACCATATATACAAACGTGATCATACTTGCGAAGGTTAAAAATCAATCGAATGCAGTTTTAAGAAGACGGTCATATTTGTTGAGTAGATCTGCATTCTAAGAAGACGGTCATATTTTTGTTGAGTAGATCTGCATTCAGGTCAAAATAGCATACATCATCATTGAATTACAGGAAAGATTTAATTCTGCATAAGCATTGTCTTCGTCTTAGAAGGCAGAAATATTTTCAGACGAAAAAAGGCCCGAAGTGTTCCAGTGACTCTCTGACTGCCACAGGTAGCCTGAGCCCGCCAATCAAAAGTAAGTAAGTCTACAAGCAAGCCAAGGTTCTTTATGACTGGACTGTAAGGTATAGACAGATTGTTCATGAGCCTCGGCGGGCAGACTGTAGGCGCATCCGGAAGATATTTTGAGAAGAACCAATCCAGTGCATTAGATGAGATTATATTATTTTCATTCCAGATGAAAATATGTGAAATATTGACTAAATTGAATTTGTATATATATGTTACAGTTTTATATTATAACAATAAAACAAGTGAGTTCAGACCTGCGCTGCGAGGGCAAATGGAAAAAGAGCTGTTAATCAATGTGATGTCTTTATTTGACCGCAAAAAGTAATTCGTAATTGTATTAAATCTAGTTTTGATTATTAATCATTAGTAAAAATAGTTGCAAAATGAAGTTTAAAGTGAACAGAATGTGTATAAACCCAGGTGTGATGATCGGTATAGGAATTTTTGATAGAAAATATTAAAAAGACTTTTTTACATAGTATGAATTTAGCGTCGGACGGGAGTATATGTTTTTGACACAATAGGTGTTCTTATTTAATTTGGCGTGTATTGTGGACATGTTACTAATTATTAATTTGAAGTTTCATGTCACGTAGGCAGCAAGAAAAATAACAGAAAACCTATACCTTTGCTATAAAGTTAAATATAATAATGTGATCTTGAGGTGCGTTACATGAAACTATGCGAACTAAAACCGCAATATAACGATGGATGCCACACGTTTACTCTGCGATAATACAATCAAAGTAGAAAGACAAATTCCTCAGCGCAAAAGGTGCTACTTTTATGTAATGATCTATTCAAGGTTTGGAAACGGCGCGTCTACTTTTTTATGGTGGCAGACGCATAAATGAATCTCATGATGATAAGTGCTAAACCGCCATGGGTTATGGAAAACAGAACATACATACATACATACATAGCTTCAAGCCTTTTAATTTCCTGCAGGAGTAACGTTTTGCAGAATTGTGTATCTCTAAAACCATTATAATTATGTGCGCTTGTAGAATAAACGTACTCGAGTAGCTCTTAATTTGTGCCTATTTTTAACTGATTTAATCCAAATCTAAATTCGCAATCCTGTCTAAGCCTAGCTTAACAGGATTGCGAATCATGCAATTTTTCTCATAGATGTCAAATTAGGTTATGGTTCGACTGACTGTTAGGTTTACAGTAGTTTCATATAATGTTTATTAGAACATATTAGTGTAGATAAGTGTTTTAATAACGTAGACTTGAATTTTTGCTTGGCATTGAACGTACCTACTTCAATTTTATCAAAGGTCACTGCGTAATTTCAAAGGTTTTCAATTTACGAAATGAGCTGTATTTCTCATTATATCAGCCAAAAGTTAAGTTGTATTTCTAAATGTCGTTAAAAAAATATTTCGACAAATGTTTTGTTATCTCAGTTAAATTTTAATAGCATGGCATTAAGTATATTGTGTTGTAGTGGTTTATGTTTTTTTATTTATGAAGTTCAACGCAACCCTAACCTTGCTTTTGTTTGTTTACGCAGAATACATAGGTTTATTACGTACCTACCGTCAACTGTGGTTACATTACTATATTTTTTGACATTCCAACATTTCTATTCCAACATAGAGCTAGTTACTTAGATTTTTATTTATTTAATGCGTAAAGCAGTCGCTTCTGAATTGGTTAAACCATTGAACTCATACAAATAGGATATAGAATCATTATATCCTATTAATAATACAAATGCGAAAGTTTGTGTGCGTGTTACCATTTTTATGTGTGCGTGTGTTTGTTACACTCAGCGCCTAAACGGCTTAACCGATTTATATGGAAATTGGTATGTAAATCGATTCAGTGCCGGAGACTTAATAGCCTACTTTTTATCCCGAAAATCGATCTGGTTCCCAAGGGATACAATAAAACATATTTTACGCGCGGACGAAGCCGTGGGGCGCAACTAGTTATCTATACTTATGAGCTAGGTAAAATTGACTCATTACTTGCAACTTTACCTAGTCTACAGTTTTAGGTAAGGTACCTAATGTAATTATTTTTTATGAGCTAAAATTGACAATTGAAAACATGGAATGAAAAGTCACACTACTTGAAAGTTAACGAAGATAACTGCTTGTAACACTTTTTGTAGTATCACAATATATCAAATCTACCAATATGTCAAATTATATAATTATGAGTAAATGTGGAGGAATCTCGATCGGCATTTATATATATTTACATATTTATGTATGTAAGTCTAACTATACACAATGATAAAAAACGTGATATTATACTGATACATACTTACATTATTCGTAAAATCCACAAAGTCACCAAATGTTTACAACACTTATACTACACAACTCAAATTTTATATTGCCACACTAATAAATAATTTAGTTTTTTAATGGTTAAACTAAATAAACAAACTGATATTATTACCTGAATGCAACCATTTCTTTATCCAAATAATGTGTAAGAAAACAATGAATTAAACACAATAGTCGCTAAATATAGCACTGAAGGGAGCAATGGAACTAAAAGTTTTTTTCATAGGGCATGGTGTATGTAAACAATGGTTGCGTATGTCAGTCAACCGGCGCGTTGTCGTCTGGATCCTGGTGCGCGATGCACAATCCGACACATCCCGTACGACAATAAAATGCGTGCGCTACGCAACAACGAGCCCACTCGACGAACGACGTCACAACACTCATAGCTTCCTTCTGAACTGAGCACAAACTACAGCTTAAATATAGAAACACGACGCAGAACAGGAACACGAGGCGTTCGGCTAAGGAACACGCAGTGGCTTTGAAAGTGTACCTACGCGCTCGTGTTCATATTTAATATAAAATTAATACATCATACAATACTATTATAAATTTAAACAATAAGGAAATACGCCCCTTATAATAAACGACCATTACTCATACTTCTATTTCACAGAGATAAAATGAAACCACAAACGATATTTGCAATAAAACCTATACCGACAACCGACATAATATTATTAAGGTCAAGCAGAAACACTGAGATCTGCTTTCAGATTTTCGTCCTTGATATTTTAATTATGTAAAGGTGAATATAAGCGCTTGAAATTTATGAATCGCGTCCCTTCTCTTAAATATTTTTAAAATAACTAAAAGGTTCAAGCCGTGCCTGCAGCCTTTAAAATAGAATTATCTGATTTTAACTAGCTTTTAACTGATACATGCATAATATAATTTGTCCTTTATTGGGACAATAATAGGCTCGTACTTTACCTTACTTTTAATATGCATCTAGCAATGAGACGAGCAGACAAGTGAGGTTTAAAAACAGGAGTATTTTCAGAGTTGGCCGCAACTTCGCTGAGGCTCATCTAGCACTGCAGAAGTCCATGATTGATTGTTACGATTTACAATCAGGTAGGTCGTTTGTTCGTCTGCCACTGTAGGCAATAAAAAAGAAGACTTGTGATCGTCTAAGTGTTAAGTAGTGCAATTTTCATACGGATCATTCAAATGAACTGATCTAAATTTACCTATATGATAAATTGTAAAAGACGATCAATGTTTTATTAGTACGTCTAGCCGCTAGCCATTAAGAGATTCATTCATTTTAATGACAGAATTATCTATTTTTAACCGACTTCAAAAAGGAGGAGGTTATCAATTCGGGTCGTATGTTTTTTTCTTTTTTGTATGTTTATCATTTATGATCCGATTTGAAAAATTGTTTTTTTATTTGAAAGGGTATACTCTGAAATTGGTCCCCTTTTTTATTATAAGAAATGGTTGTTACAACAGAACTCGGTCATTTAAAACCAATTTGAAAACTTCTTCTTTTATTTAAAAAGGTAGACTCTGAAATCGGCTCCCATGTTTTTTTTATAAATAATGGTTTAGTGGTTTGGCTTCAATTTTATATTTTGTAACAAAACGTATGCATGGAGTGAAGACGTGTAAAGCAACACGTCGATGTCTTTTGCGACGAATTTTCTGACATTGACATGTCCATGCTACAAGTACAAAGTGATTTTCAAAATATTTTTTTTGTTAGAAACGAAGTGGCCCTGGATGGGTGACCATTTGTGTCATTTCATTTTCAGCGTCTTCATTCTTTAGAAGCAGGGGACTATGGTTATCAATACAATTTGGTAGTCGTTAAAGCCAAGTTAGAGGTCTTATGGTCGTGAGAAATTACAACAGCGACGGGCGGCCTTAAACCTGCCTTTGCACACTGTTTATTTTTTGTATATCTGTTATGCGATTGCACGGTCAGTTAAATTATGATTTTTGATGATTCTTCATTGTTAGTAGATCATCACTTTTTTGTTTTGATTTGTGGTTTCTGGGATTCAGGGTTTAGCGATCAGCAAAAGTGTTGACAAGGACTTTATATCTCTATTTACAATCTTACCTCTCGTCTCTACTTTCTTTCAAACGGCACGGCGCTGTCTCATTTGCGCAGCACGTTTAGTAGGTCTACCCATATTGAATATAAACTGACGGACTCATAAACTGCATCAAAGTTCAGGATTACTTTAAAAAGATTTTTTTTAATAAGTATGCAAACTTTTTAGATTAAGTTATATAAATATGGAGAGACTGGCTCTTAATCTTAAAAAAAGCAAAATTGCAAATAGAGCTGCAGTAAAACAAATGAATATAGCCGGGAATTGAAAATTTACTCGTAGTATCAGATTTGCGTGTTATTTAAAGCAAAGTTTTAAATTGATTCGCATTGATTTTTTATTCTTTTGTCAATTGAATTATTGTTACTAGCAGAATTGTTGGGTTAGTTTTTTAACTCATCGAGAGTTTTTGAACCATAATATGGATACTTCGTCCTAAGAAGCGGCTCAAATTGTAGCACTGGTGCGGGAGGGCTTGGATCAACGAACGATTGGTAGAAATTTAAATTTAAACCAGTCTACGGTTTCTAGAATATACAGAAAGTTTGTGGTTCTTACAGAAGGAGACGTGGTACAGGCAGGACTCGAGCAACCACCGTTCGTGATAACCGATTTATTGTTACAACTTTCCTGCGAAATCGTTTCCTCACGTCAGTTAACATCAAAACAGAGCTTAATGAAGTGCGTGGAGTAAATGTGAGTGCACGAACAATAAGAAGAAGGTTTAAGGAAGCGGATATCACCTCTTTTAGACCAGCAAATGGTCCAAAGTTGTCTGTAGCTCACAGACAAGCTCGCTTAAGATTTGCGCGTGATCACCTAAATTGGACAGAAGAGCAATGGGCCTCCGTATTGTTCACGGACGTGTGTAGGACATGTTTATATGGTGCAGATGGTCGCAGAAGAGTCTATCGTCGACGTGGGGAGCGACATGCTCAAAGTTGCATTGAGGAGCGTGTTCCTTTTGGAGGCGGTTCGTGTATGGTCTGGGGTCCGATGAACGGGCGAACAGATCTTGTGTTCACATGGTCCGTCAAAACGGTAATAGAGGGGGTTTGACTGCACATCGCTACATAACAGAGATCTTAGAAGATCACGTGGTGCCTTACATGGGATTCATATGCGAAAATTTTACTTTAAGGGCGTTCCGTCACATATGACCTTGAGCGTTTCGCTTCCTCACCACCCCGCGCCTCACCCGAAAAAAACATTGCGTGCGAGTTCGCCCTCTAGCGGCAAGTAGCAGTAGCACAACTATAAGACAATGACCTTACTTGTCCGAAACCGCAGACCTAAAATCTGATAGACGCGCCAATAATGAATTATTTTTTTAGTATCTTTTATTATTTCGTTTAGTAAGTATGTATATTTTTTAGTATATATTATTTATATATTTATTATTTATATAGTAGCAAAAGCAAAGATAAGTGTTTAGAATCATGACGTTTGTTAAATATGTAGTAGAAATAAAAATAACTACTGTGGGTTAAAACAATAAACTCAAAACCCAGCTGCTGTGAAATGTATTACCTGATCAAAAAAGCCGTTTAAAACGATTTTTATGAATTATTGAATACAAAAAAATATTTAATAATATATATAATATTAATATTTTTTGAAGTCGCTTAGAAATTAAGTCGCAATGACAATACACCATTGTGATAAATTCCTATAATTGACATGATATGTATTCTTCAACTAATACTAGTACACTTTAGTTTAGTAACCCTGCCGAGTTTATACTTATTTAGTTATAGTTATATATATATATATATATATATATATATATATATATATATATATATATATATATAGGTTTTTTGTACATGAACAAACTAAAACATTTTGACTTAAAAAATGTATTAACATCCTATTAACATTATAAATGCGAAAGTTTGTGTGTGTGCACGTACGCGTACCTCATCTTCATTTATATTTTTACTATTTGCAATAGTGTCGCTATCATGAAGCCGCTTTGCTAGCAGTTTGAGACAATTTCTATTAAAATAGCAGAGGAGTGCGTTACCTCAGCAAAATGTTGATAAAAATGTGCTTATAAGAGGTGAGAGTATAACAGATAATTAGTGCGTCGTAAGGAGTAATTTGTTTGCCTATAGCAAAATTTGTTTGCATTATAGTTTTAAAGTTATTCGGAAAAAACAGATTTTGCTGGGGTAACGTTTGAAACATTACCCCAGCAAAATGTCTTTTCTTTAAATTATCCAGGCAGAGTCACGTTGGTAGACCAGTATGAATAAAATAACTATATCAATAGTACTAGTACATGACTTTTTAAAACAATACTGAAAAATTCAATCTTTATTTATGCCCGTCTGATTGTTAAGTGTTCAAAATTAGCTCTTACAAAAGCCAAGAGTTTTCATAACTTTCTAACTCCACTGCGTCTTCATGGACTGATGATGAGGTCCTGCATCAATAATAAAAAAGCATCTCATAAAGACCACCTAGCTAGCAGTTTGAAACAATAACCTTTGGAATGGTGGCTACCACTTAGTCTTTGGATCCCACTGACTGTATCATAAGGCAGAGTGAAGTCACTTCGATAGGCAATTGTACGGCACGGTTATATTGATGTATGTAAAGTAAGGTTTTGTGCAAGACAACTTTTTCTTGGTTCTGTAGATACGTACCGCTACCAAACTCGAGTAACAAATCAGACTACACTTGTGCATTGTCTACTATACATTGTACTTGTATATTGTATGAAATGGCAAATCTTGCGGAGTGTATAGGCTTGGAGCCTATTAAATGCAAAACAATTTTGAAGTGCTACAGACTGTGGACCTCCTAAACACTATTTAATTTCATCAGCCTTAGTCCACGAGGTAGGAATAACAGGCACAGTCTGCCGAAAATGAACACAAAATAGTAGGACTGTGATAGCCACTCATGAGTTGGTGTTGTCTGATATCTGGTCCACTGCTTTTAGCGCTTTACAGTTTGCCATAGTAAATTCATCCTTTATAGTAAGGCTTCTATCGCGCAGCCAAATCAGTAGAAGGATTATCTACTCTACGAACACGAATCTAATCGAAACAAAACGCTGTTTTGTCTCTAGCAAAGATGTATACAGAATATTATACTAAATGATTCATAATTTATTTCCATCCTGTAATCTCGCTTATTGATACATTTTGACATAAAATGATTTTTTTTGTATTAATTATATATGACATAATGCCCGAGCCATAATTGTACAGTTAAGTACACATTTTGTATTGTTTTGTTAAAATTGTATACTTAGTATTATTAAAATTATACATTGTGATTTGTGAAATAGAGGTGTTCACAATGTACATTGTGAACTCCTGTGGTAAATTAAGTTCATCTTACTTTATACTTATATCGAATATTAACAGTTTATATAATACTTACATAGAAACATTTATTACAGTTCACATGTTGCCTTTACCTTTTGTAGCAATATGCAAATTGAGGCAGCCTGTAAAGCACACATTTTACTTTTTATTTTTTCTTTGCAACATAGAAAGCTGTAAGTATTTAATTACCTATAGAGTTAAGTGTATTGCCTGTGTCACTTTGCATGCTACTTGAAACTGTAACTTACAAAAATTGTAATAACCTGGCGATTAAAAAGAGTGGCCTGAGTTTCTTGCCAGTTCTTCAATTCTTCTACTTAAAATTCTTTTAAAATTGTTCTTCAGTTTGTCAGCGAACTGGTTGTAGGTTAATTTGCTGACATTTTGTAAATTTTGACGTTCATAAGTGTTAATTTAATTAACCTATATGAATTAACATATTTTCATTTTCCTTATTTATTTTCGGTTCATCTGGATATAACTTCAGTAAATCGTTCTGTTCATCAGCAAACATTTTACGGAAGTAGATCTTTTAGAATAAGCGGGACGGTTTGGCTGGAGATGTGCATTTAACATGTACATAACGACGTAAAATGTAAGTTTTGTCTGAAAATCAGTGGTCCGAAGGCATAGTTACCTCCTCGGTCCTCTTTATTTCCTTTTTTCTCCCACAGTATCTTTACTCTGTATGGCCACCACTGCACTGAATTTGAAACAGCACCATACACCAGCAAAACTGAATTCAAATGATGGAGCTGATAAGGATTTTCAGTTACACATGCTTTAAACAAAGCGTCATCATTCCTATGTTGATTATCTTCTAGTAAGTGCCCGTACGTAAGGTACACAATATCATGTACCCTTAGCAAAATAAGTAACACGAACAATTTCCAAAGTAGACGCATTGTACCCACAGTTTGAGTGATTTGGATATACCGTGAAAATTACCTCGCTAGAGATTCATTATAAGTATAGATTACTGCAATATGTACATACAAATATATGTGTACATACATATATATGTATGTACGTACATATTGCAGTATTGTAAATGTATAATATAATGCAAAATCGGTAAAGTAGAACTAATGTAATATTATCGCTAAGTAACGGATTCATGCGGACGACGTCACGGGGTAGTTTTACAGTACATACACTTATAATCAGAAATCAGAAATTTTATTTGTTAACATAGGTACATAACAAAGGTCTTGAGATCATAAAAATAGTGCGCTATGTTTTGCCTACATACAAGGCATACAAACATTTTACAATAAGTTTATATATAATATAATATAATAAAGATACATACATACATACATAGAGTGCTAAAACATAATTCTTTTGCCTTTACCTAGTTAGGTAAAGACTGTACAAAAAAGAGTAGAATTCTTTATACTGTGCCACCGTGCCGGGTCTATTACTTTCTACATACACCTATCACTCGAAAAATATGGTATTAGTTTTGTTATATCCAGTAGGCACTCAACAATATATTATTTAATTTTAGGATTAAAAATTCATATAGTACGATAATAAAGGAACAGAGAGTAGGATTTTTAATTTACCTAATTGTGATAATTTCACAGTCTTCAAAAAATTTTAGTTTGGTTAGAGACTAAGACGTTTTGTAAAGCCTTTTTTTTCTTCCTTTCTTGCAATCAAATAAATAAATCAAAATAAGATGCATTGAAAGTAGAAGGGTAGGTATTTACTTTAGCCTAGTATCTTATCACTGATTTTATCAGCTCATGAAAAAAAATCTAACGAGGTAAATACTTGAATATTTTATCGGCATTACTTACCGATAGAATATTCAAGTACACACCGTATGTATATATAGAATGTATAGGTATTTATGCTCGTGCAAGATAACGTAGATAGTTAGGTACCTAACAGCAGCGTGTATGGTTGTTTTGTGTAGGTACCTAACTAGGTCGCAAACCGACGCATGTCACGTATAATCATTGTAATTTGAGTTCTATGCTAGTTGTACGACCGACGCCGACGTTCGTGTTCCGACCGAAGCACCTCGTACATGTCGGTCGGAATCGGAAAGCGCCCTTGCCACATGAGTAAATATCCAAGTTAGATATTTTACTCATGTGCCCACCTACCACACACTGACACACCTAGTTCGAAATGATAGTAGACATAGACAATATTGTAGCAAGCTCATATTCATATCCCTAGGGTATATAACAGCAGAAATTTACTGATTCTTGAGGCCCGGTGTTGCCTTGATCTTATCATGAGCGACAATAGGCTCACCACCTGCTACCTAGTTTACGTGGAACTAAACATAATTAAAGGATATCCTAGGTAAATATCTCAAAGAAGGTATTTTACTAAAAATATGAAGGTAGGTATACACCTACTTACAGGATATTCATGTGTTGAATCTTTTGCATTTGTATTTGTTTCAGTCGTGAAATTTTAGTCATTTTGATGAAAAATAATAATAAATGTAGGTAAATACCTATGTATTTAATACACTAAAAAAATCTAAATAACTAATCTAATTTATTTGCAACACTAAATCTATCCACACAATTTTTTTTTTGATATTATTTATTTGCAATTATTGAATTACGTAAATAATTTTTAAAAAAACCGCATACGTCCGTTCGCCAGAAGGGCTTGCGCCGCTCTGCCGCTCTGCCTCCCGTCGCCCGCGCAGAGCCCCTGCGACGCTGTTTCATCCAAATTATCAATAACTATTGAAACATTATCCTAATAAATGAAATAAATCTATAGAGTTGACATTTGGTTTATTCCGGTTGATTCAATATAACTTTTATATTTATAACTATAGTAATTACAAAGTAATATTTCGATATAAGTGAAATCACGTTGTTTTAATATCGTTAGTATAAGTTATATAATCAATTATTGTAAATAATTCTTCTACTATTCTAAAGTTCATGAATCAAAGTATATTGTAGGCAAAAAACAAAATGAATAAATAGCATTAAAATCTACTAAATAATGAGATGAAAGTCGCGGATTTCGGCGAAATTTCGTCGGAACCACCTTAATGCAGGATAATGCCCGGCCGCACGCTGCTGCACAAGTTCGACAATATTGCGAAGAGGTTGGGATACGTACAATGAATTGGCCAGCACGCAGCCCGGATTTTAATCCCATTGAGCATGTTTGGGACAATTTAAAAAGAGCTGTATATGCGAGAAATCCTGTGCCCACGACAGTGGCAGCACTAAGTATGCAATTTCTATACTTTTTAAACGAGAGTTTTGATAATAGGATTTCTAAATTCTAGAATATAGTCATTGTTTGTCTCGTAATGGCCCAGCTTTGTAAAACCATTGTGATTTTCCAAATCATTATGTACTTTTTAAGTTTATCTGGACATTACTGACTGACGTTGAAAGAAAACATCGTGAGGAAATTTGGACTTCTGAGGAAGTCTAAAATCGCCAATCCGCCTTAAGCAAGCGTGGCGATCCATGCTCATGCCTTTTCTATGTAAGATGAGGCCTTTCCCTGCAGTGGGATAATAATGGGCCGATATAATGAACCTCATTGTTTTAATATTTAGAAACTATCCTTATTAAGTGGGAAAATAGAAGTGGCAAGTTTCGCCAAGTTTTGCAAAATTTCGTCAGTTTTAGGGGTAGCGGGTGAATAGATTTAAATGAGATTAGAGAGAGACGAATTATACTGATATTTATTACTGATATCATGTACGATTGCCGTAAATATAAGGCAGGAAATATTCTCATACGGGCACACATCTGAATTTACACGTGAGCGAAGTCGCGGGCAACAGCTAGTTGTTTATAAATGTCATGATGCCCGAGCCTAATTTGAACACATTTTGTATAGTTTTGTTAAAATTAAATTAAATTAATCATGACTATTATAATCATGACCTACCATAAGCTCGTTTAGTCAATCCATCTAAAGGCTAGTTTCCACTTTGATTAGTGCGAGTGCAGGTGATCAGTGCAGCTGTACTGTATAGTGTCGTGACAAAACACGTGTGGAAAGCAATTGATTCATCATTATCATCATCATATCAGCTAAAAGACTAAATTAATGAATATGAACTAGGAATAAATACAAGATTCTTTCATATTTGAATCAAATTTAGAAAATTTGCATGTTATTATAATATTAACCAGTTATTTATCATATTATTATATAGCAGAAGTAAGAAATAAGGGTCAAATAATACATAAAACAAAATACTTTTCAACAAGATCTGCTTTTTTTCCGCGTAAATAAACCTTAAGTTTTATAAGTATATCTTACAATTTCTAGATCCGCCAGTGAAAACACATAATGCATAATAGACAAAGTATAAGAATATAATGTTAGATAGACGTATTCAAGTCATAAATTGTAGTAAAAAGCAGTTTTTTTTTGTAAATAATTCAAAATTTAACAGGCTGCCTTATACCAGCGACGGAGGCCCATTTTCCCCCCTTTCCTCTTTCCTCACCTCCCTCATTCCCTTCCCCTAACCCCATTCCCAGCCGCCATAGTGGAGGCCACCATACCAGCAGTTTTAGACGATGACTTTTGGTACAGTGGCTACCACTTCTGGATTCCACTGACTGCTTATCATCAGGCGGGGTGGAGTCACTTCGGTAGGCTGCATTATGAAAAAGAAAAAAAATACCAGTGTACCATCTATGCTGGCGCCATCTGCAATTAGCTTTCACCGGCCAACCCCATTAGGTCGAAATTCGCCTGAACACAGATTTTCTGAGCAACGAGCTTGTTATCATTTTTATATCATTTTATAAGACACTAATAATTTTACTGAGTACACTGTTACACAGATCGGCCAATATCGAGTTTAGGTACTCGTTTGTGAAAAATGAGAAATGCTATTGCGGTCTCTGTTCTTTAATACTTTACAGTACAGAAACAGTAATAGAAAAAGAGCCTACCCGCGCTACCCGCCGATTTGTCCATTCCGATACTGTCTGATAACATAAAATTGGATAATTTTGTGATAAGAAATCGAATTCATCGATTATTAAAAATACTTAGTGCAGGGAATGAAATCGCGCAGAAATATCTTGCCGTACAACTATGATTGTTTATTAGTCGAATGAGTTGTAATGTTATTACTTCATTTAATAATTTATTTGTAAATGTATCTTTTAGTGTTTGCATTAATTAAATTGCTTTTAAAATGTTATTCTCAATAAGTTTTTGGAAACAGAAGGCTTCAGAAAAACAGTTTTCTATCGGAATTTTCAGCTTGTCTATCTCTACAGAATACAAAAGTAACACTAAAGTGGTAACCACCTTGATATCCTAGATATGTATATTGCTGAGGCTGAAAGAAGAGAATGAATGAGAAAACATTTTGCGCCGATCCCAAATACCACGGGACTAGGACAGCCAGAAGAAGGATACCTACTGTAGCTAACGCTCTAACATGAAAGTGTCATTAAAACAACTTGTACATATATCTATATGTACGAGTAGTTATTTTAGCCTAATATCCTAAGAACTTTGTATGGATATTCTACCAGTACATTCCATACAATCACATGCTAAGTTCATTAATCGTTCGGGATTTATCATTTTGTTTGTACTATTACTATTAAAGAAATTTAAAAGGTTCTATCTTTCTTTTACTGTTAGCTATTGTGATGGTATACCATTATTTGTTTTATATACTTACTTAATAACCAACTTATACACAATTATATACTACTTATTACATAATTACTTATTATAAGTTATAAGTCATGTTACATAGTCAGCCTATGGATAGCTTATTATTGGTTACCGCTGCATGGCACTTACATATATGAAGATATATAGAGATGCTGTATTTTTGTACTGTAATAGATTGGTAGACACAGAGTCTGTATACTAAGAGAAGTATAGAACCACTACAAAAATAAAGTACAAAATTAAGTGGATTAAATTAAATAACTGCCTCTGTGGTTCAGTGATACTGCGTGCGGGTTCGATTCCCGCTTAGTTAAATATTTGAGTGCATAAACCCCGTCGTACCGTATGAAACATTGACGTGCATCATCAACATTAATGGTGCAGATGATAGTAATTAGTGTCGTTCGCACCATTATAATATAATAATATAATTCATATTAATATCATTCCCTTCCTCTAACTCCATTCCCAGCCGCCATAGTGGAGGCCACCTTACCAGCAGTTTTTTAAGACGATTGCTTTTGGTATGGTGGCCACCACTTCTGGATTCCACAGACTGCTTACCATCAGGCCGAGTGAAGTCTCTTTGGTAGGCTAACATAAAAAAACACGTCATCCATCAATTTATTTTATAGAATGTTTATGCAAAACTAAAAGGAACTCCTATGCAAAGTTTGAGACTTTTAGTTGTAGTTTCTAACGTAAAGTAAAGTAACTAACGTACATAAACGTTGAAACAATCAATTGCGCTAATTTGATTGCTTATGCAGTCCGGGATGATTCTTCGATTTGAACAACTTTTTGAACGCCATTTGGACTACATTTTTTCATTGAACAATGTAACTCAATACGTTTATACGACTACAATATAAATAACTGACCTAAAGTGCGACAAGTTCAAAAGCAGTAATTAGCTATGTATTTTACACGTAAACGTGTGTCATATTTCATTGAAATTCATCCTTTAACAGGGTTAAAAAGGGGAAAGAAAGTAATTTTCGGGTGATTTGATACGAAGTTAATACTATCAATTTTATTACTCCTTAGTGTTATTGATAGAAAATATTTTATATTGACACATGTTTGAAAAATCAATCAACCTACGTTAAATAAAGTTCCTGTAGTTATTGTTGGACAGCAATTTTCTAAGTGAGATTTGTAATTAAGAGCTATGATAAGACAACACAATCATTGCATCGAATATCCATCGCTCATACCCACTTTTGTTTTGCTATGGCGAGGATGGATATTTCATTTTTATACCCCAGTGGTCCTAAGACCAAACAACCGCTTAAAAAAATGTATCTACTACAAGTTGTATTCTTCCCGTTTAATGATTAGGAAAGAAGATAAATATCTGCTGTACTTATTTCCATTAGTTTTTTGAAGAAATCTAGACGGACCGCTTGAGTTAGGCGGTTCGCACACTGCCACCCACCACGCTGCATGTTGCATGTTGACGCACCTACGCGCGTACTTTCGGGAATGCAGATCTGCAACATCGTGCATGCTTTTCACGCACTCACGCGCGTAGTTGCGTGTCGTTGATTCACGCATGCATTTTATTCTAAGCATAAGCTGTGGTGATAGTGCAGTGCAGAGCTTCGCGTCAGTTTTGATATTCAAATGTTTACACTCGCCTATCATATCGCACTCACGCACGTGGGTGCGTGGTTCGCCACATGTGGGCGGGTGTTTCGCCGCATGTAGATGCGTGATCTGCATGAACGCGCGTGGATGCATTTTCGGTGTTTTGGACCATGCGTGGTTTCTATACAAACGGAAATACTTACAAGCAACGAAAGAACACGCACGCCCGCACCACGCTGCATCGTGCGGGGCAGTGTGCGAATGGCCTTATATTAGGAACAACTACGGTGAGAATGGATACTTAATTTTTATACCCAAATGCGATCCTAAGACCAAACAACGGTTAAAAAAATGGCATCTCCTAAAAGTTTTTATTCTTACCGTATAATGATTAGGAAAGGAGAAGATAATCATTTGCTATTTTTTTTTGCGAAGAGAAATCAAGATGGAAAGTTTAAGTTATATTATGAACATCAAGCGCAACTTAGAGCGGACAATTATATATACTTGCAAGATGCGAAAAGGACACATGACGTTGGTGCTGATCAGCTGGGTCAAAAGGTGGTGCTGACTACTTCTTTTACTGAGGGGGCACACTATATAAATGAGCAGACAAAAGTCACTACAGCCAAATTGAAAGTTGGCGCGCCAATTATTTATGTTGCTGCGCAGTATAAATCCACCAAAATTATACATTGGCACCAGATTGCAAGTGAAAACATTGCAATGCAATGTAATCGTAGCAACTATACTAACTAGTTACTCTCGAGGGGATTCTGTAGATATTTATTCGTGGGAGTCCCATCCATCAAATAACCCTCCAAATTCAAATGAGTGCAGTTTCTCATCAAAGTTTCAGTTTCAGTTTTTA
The DNA here is from genome assembly GCA_963082885.1 of Parascotia fuliginaria. Taxonomy (NCBI): domain Eukaryota; kingdom Metazoa; phylum Arthropoda; class Insecta; order Lepidoptera; family Erebidae; genus Parascotia; species Parascotia fuliginaria. The sequence goes on along the minus strand of OY720174.1, from coordinate 10,160,694 downwards.
AGTTTGCTTTACAATGACCAACGATGCTCAAGTCAAATTCTTATGGTAGCGGGCGTAGACCGCGGGAAAACCGCTTCTTCCCCACTGCTCAACTAGATTGCTCAAAACTGCTTCTCTCACGGCCAGTGTAGTATGTGGCATGCTCCAGAGTAAGCGCACAGAATAGCCTGGTAATTCTAGCACCCGAAGAAAAACCAAAATCTATATATATGTATATAAAAGCGAAGAGCACTCACTTACTCATCACGAAATCTCAGAAACTATTGCTAGGAGTAGATATCGAATTTTGCCTTCTGGTCACGTGGTTCGTGGTTCGATCAATCGGACTACGTAAACTTTTTTCCAGTTAGTTCGATTTTAGAATCTTACCTAGCAAACTACTAAGCCTTAGGACCGCGTGTTCGACTCCATAGTCGAAGGTGGACACTGAGACGGGATTCGCGAAGGGTGTATAAAGGAGGTGACAAAGTTTGTATGAAACTTCTATAGTTTTTAAGTAGGATTTCCAAATTTCTAGAAAATAAGTCATTTTTTCATATTTCAAAACTAACCTTATTAAATGGTAGGAGTCGCAAGATTGTGTGAAATTTCGTTAGTTTTAATGGTAGCGGCTAAATAGATTTAAGTGGGATTCGCCATTAAGACGGATTATACTGGTATTTATTACTGATACAGTATACGATTGCCGTAAGATCAAGGAGCCAATATTATCATCTGAAATTTCACGTGAACGTAGTAGCGGAAAACCGCTAGTATACCTATATAACTAGCTGTTGCGGCGAAGCCGCTGTCGCCCGCGTGGGTAGGCATACCACAAAAGATATAGCATATATTACTCGCTGATATTGACATTGTAGCTTTCTATAATATGTGAAAGATTTTTTAAATTGATTACGTGCCGGTAGATTTTGAGTTTATCCATAACAAACACATACAAAAAAAATTGTAAGATACAATTTCTTTAAATAGTTTAGATATAAAAGCGAAAGGTCACTTACTCACTCACTCATCACCAAATCTCAAAAAACTCTCAACTACAAAAAGGTGTATCGAATTAGCATAGGATTTCCTTTTAGGACATAGGTGCTCACAAAGGCGCGATTTTGCGAAATTCATCCTTTAAGGGGGATGAATTTCATTATAAAGAGGAGACGTGATTTCCAAAGTATACTAATAAATACTGTTTATTTATATATAGAAGCTTATTAAGTGGGCAAATAGGAGTCGCAAGTTTGTGTGAAACTTCGTCAGTTTTGGTAGCGGGTGAATAGATTTAAATAGGATTTGCCACAGAGACGGATTATACTGATATTTATTACTGATACAATGTACGATTGCCGTAAGATTAGGTAGGCAATATTCTTATTCAGGTACACATCTGAATTTCACGCAAACGAAATCGCGGGCAACAGCTAGTATACATATATAGCTGCTGTGTCATCACTAGTCATCAGGTAGGAGGATACTTATAAATACAATTAATTCGAACTGTATATAATTATTAATGAAAAGTTATTGCCAATGCATTAAACTTTGGCAATAATTTCATAATTGTACTATTATGAACTACTCAATATGTTTCATATGCATAATTAACAATCCTTTGTGTATATACTGTTGAAGGTAATATATTTATTTCCTGAATTGCTTATTCTTAACCGAAAGAATTTTTCATAGACAACTCTATCAAAGGAAGAAATGTTAACTAAACACAAAGAATTCTAATAAGTTCTAATTATTATTCAAGGTATAATTATATTCTTAGAAAAGATATAAGTGGCTTATTTATTCACCGTATGTTTCAGTTTTGAAGATTTTTAAGCCATGCAATTAGTAGGTACAATAATATAAACATCTTTAATATTTAACTTTGCATTGCCATGGCTAAATTTAATAACATAATTATGCTTAAATAAATATGTCTAGCTTTGCATGCATTGTGTCAAAACTTCAAAATCATGCAGTGAAATCATTCTCTTCCAGGATTATATGCAGTGACAGCAGTTATTACTGGTTTATTTACTGGACACTGTTGCTTATCCAGCATTAGATATTTTTCAATCCCAATAGATATTGATCATAAAATGATAGATTTCATATTTTCCAGAACTCTAATATGGGTTTCGAATGAAAGGGCTTGAATAGTAGAATAATTTACACTTGTACAAGTGTAGTATATTATATACCTATCTATTAACTCTAGTTTACAATCATTTACAATTCTTAGATTAACTAAAGAGAAATATTTTTTGTTGATTTTTCTAAAGAAAATTAATACCATTCTAATAAAATGAGTTATATATAGAATGAGTTGTGAATTTCACCATCAATTAAAGCATATTGAACAGTGGTTCGGTGGTACAGTGTATGGACTGCCACGCAGAGGTCATGGGTTCAATTACCACACAGTGCAAATATTTGTGTGCATGAACATGTCTATTTGCATTGGTCTGAACAAAACAAAATCTCTCATACAATGGCAGAGTTAGTGTCACAGAAGATATTAAAACATACAATTAACAGACTTACTATTATAAATTTACTAGCTGCGCCCCACGGCTTCGCCCGCGCGTAAAATATATTTCGATAGATTAGATTTTCAGAATAAAAAGTAGCCTCAATCTGTCTCCAGTACCAAATCAACTACATACCAACTTTTATCAAAATCGGTTCAGCCGTTTAGGATCTGAGTGGTATCAAACACACATACATACCTACATACACAAGTAGGATATCCAAAAATATAATCTTTAAGGTCAGATTTAAATTCATAACTCCGTAACACAAATAGGTTTAATTAATTAATTCCTTTGATTCAAAACACATGCACAAACAAGGGAGGCAGAAAGAAAACGACAAATTGTTCATTGTAGATTTAAAAACATCATACCTATAATTTATTTATTGTGAGGGGAAGTAGTGAATGAGTTGTTTATTTATAGAATAATAAATAAACATGTTGAACTTAATTCAGCATTTCAATAGAATCTACCAATTTTGGCATATTATCAAAAATCTTTACCTGAAATTAATGGCTGGAATGGTTTTTAGTATGAGTCTATTCATTTACAGCAAAGTTACACTACACAATCAACTCAATGATGTTACTTTGTAAATAAACAAATTGAAAAACATAACATTACCTACCTCTTGCTGACACGGTTCCCAACATCGTCCTCAATAATGTCACTTGATTTTTCGGCCTCATCCTATAACAAAGCAAGTTTTAAAATTTAATAACCTATAATTACCTACTTTAATGGTGGCATTATGTATGACTACTGCATCTGAACAATAAAAATCAACAGTATTTAATTTATTGTTAGGCAACAGGCCTAGCTGAAGAGGAAGATTAACACACAAGTAACAACAAAACATTACCTTTTGTATTAGAAAGATATACACAATAGTAGCTTCTTAAATCTTTATTGTAAAATACGAACTTTTTTACTATACTGTCTGAATATATTAATGACTAGAATTTATTAAAATTATTAATTTATATATCACCAGCAAACACAAACTACTGCACTCAGAATCCATGCCTGAAATTCTGACACAACATCATAACATAGGTACACATTCTTTTCAGTAGTATAATAAAACCAATACTAACCGTTTTTCTAGGTGTTTGCACACTCGGAGAACGTCGAATGGTAACAAGTGCCATACCACAATATCTTTATCGAATCATTATCAAGGTATTTAATACAATCACAAACATAAAGAGAGGAATATGTGTCGACTTATCATAACACTATTTCATAAATTATTTAATATGTGTGAAGTTAATCTAAGTACCTAGCTTATCACTAGATCCTTCACATACACTCATGACTGATTGCAACAAGAATAATCTATCACAACTTCGCCCATTTTTTAATTTACTAAATTCTATTCATAAAATCAAAGAAAAGATGATGGGTATGAGTGAGTAGAGTATGGATGTCGACCACAGATATAATAAGTGAACATGACAAGGACGTAATCAAACTGGACTAAGCACTTCAAGTCAGAAAATCATACACGAGATAGAAAGAGATGGCAGCTAGGTAGGGGAGACTTCTCTTTCTATAGTTACCATTTTTAAAACTTTATTTTCGTTAATGTCATTGATATCCATCAAAATTATCTGTCACTTAAGTATCACTTTTTTTTTAATAAATTAGCTGCACCCTGCAGCTTCGCCCGCGCGAAAATTGCTTTAAAAATTGCTATATGTTTAATTAATGTAACTCGGGAAACAGAGCGGTTTTCAGGATATAAAGTAGCGTATGTCCCGAAACCAAATCTATCTACATACCAATTTTCATCGAAATCGGTTTAGCAGTTATCTTAGTTTTTCTTTCATAAAAACCTTCTCCTGACAATAACAAACACAACAAAAAAAGAATTAACGAAATTGATCTAGCCGTTCACGCGTGATGCCATGACCAAGGGAAATAGGGATTCATTTTTATATAATAATATAGATATAGATATTAAAGTACTCTGTGCATGTGTAATTTTAATTCTAATAGGGATTGAAAACCGGTACCAATTTAGGTTTTGGTTCTTCATTTAGGTTCATAAAAATGTTCCTCATTTCGGTACGGTTTCGATTTGGGTTCCTACTTACCAGTTCCTAGAACCTTTAAATTGGATGATATTATATCGGTTCCTTGTCACCCGACTTAAAGGTTCCGTGGAAGATGGATGCATTCGGAGCGTGCTAAACGATAGCTTTCCATGTAATTCGCCTTCGTTCGTAGTATTCGAGGGTAATATACGATATTATTTTCTTCTGCCTAGCCTTTTTTCTACGATATACAAATTAATAATTGTTATTGTGATTAAAACGGATAAAGGTAAGTTTGAAATTTTTGAAGGTTTCTTAATTCGACCTTATACGGTCGAATTGGGATACCTAAACTAAACCTATACACTGACGGACTCATAAACTGCATCAAAGTAATAGACGACTTTGAAATAATTATTTCAATTGACATATAAATATTTAATTCATGTATTTCTATATAGATTAAAATTGAAACCTCTAGATTGGTTCGTGAACTTTAAAACAGCGTAGGGACATATCCTTAAGTTTAAGTTTGTGTACTGGAAAGGACCTAAGACTTTGGCGAAGAAAAAACAGAAATTTAAGGAAAATTGGTTTAATAAAAAAAAATGGTTTTAACAATAGACACAAACTTTATGCAAGGGTTTATTTATGTTTTATTAAGGTGTATTACCTCCACGTGCCCTTATTACGGATTCTAATCGGTCCCGCATAGATTTTATTAGGGTTATTAAAAGATCTTGCGGAATATTGTCCCATTCTTCTGAAAGTGCTGTTCTTAGTGCTGCCACTGTCGTGGGCAAAGGATTTCTCGCATATACAGCTCTTTTTAAATTGTCCCAAACATGCTCAATGGGATTAAGATTCAGGCTGCGTGCTGAAGAATTCATTGTACGTATCCCAACCTCTTCGCAATATTGTCGAACTTGTGCAGCAGCGTACTATGGTTCAAAAACTCTCGATGAGTTAAAAAACTAACCCAACAATTCTGCTGGTAACAATAATTCAATTGACAAAAGAATAAAAAATCAATGCGAATCAATTTAAAACTTTGCTTTAAATAACACGCAAATCTGATACTACGAGTAAATTTTCTTTTCCCGGCTATATTCATTTGTTTTACTGCAGTTCTATTTTTAAATTTTGCTTTTTGTTAAGATTATACAGCTCTTTTTAAATTGTCCCAAACATGCTCAATGGGATTAAGATTCGGGCTGCGTGCTGGACAATTCATTGTACGTATCCCAACCTCTTCGCAATATTGTCGAACTTGTGCAGCAGCGTGCGGCCGGGCATTATCCTGCATTAAAGTAAAATTTTCGCCTACGAATCCTATGTGGCACCACGTGATCTTCTAAGATCTCTGTTATGTAGCGATGTGCAGTCAAACCCCCTCTATTACCGTTTTGACGGACCATGTCTATGAACACAAGTTCTGTTCGCCCGTTCATTGATATACCACCCCAGACCATACACGAACCGCCTCCAAAAGGAACACGCTCCTCAATGCAACTTTGAGCATATCGCTCCCCACGTCGACGATAGACTCTTCTGCGACCATCTGCACCATATAAACATGTCCTACACTCGTCCGTGAACAATACGGAGGCCCATTGCTCTTCTGTCCAATTTAGGTGATCACGCGCAAATTTTAAGCGAGCTTGTCTGAGAGCTACAGACAAATTTGGACCATTTGCTGGTCTAAAAGGTGTGATATCCGCTTCCTTTAACCTTCTTCTTATTGTTCGTGCACTCACATTTACTCCACGCACTTCATTAAGCTCTGTTTTGATGTTAACTGACGTGAGGAAACGATTTCGCAGGGAAGTTGTAACAATAAATCGGTCATCACGACCGGTTGCTCGAGTCCTGCCTGTACCACGTCTCCTTCTGTAAGAACCTGTCTCCACAAACCTTCTGTATTTTCTAGAAACCGTAGACTGGTTTAAATTTAAATTTCTACCAATCGTTCGTTGATCTAAGCCCTCCCGCACCAGTGCTACAATTTGAGCCGCTTGTTCGGACGAAGTAGCCATACTATGGTTCAAAAACTGTCGATGTGTTAAAAAACTAACCCAACAATTCTGCTGGTAACAATAATTCAATTGACAAAAGAATAAAAAATCAATGCGAATCAATTTAAAACTTTGCTTTAAATAACACGCAAATCTGATACTACGAGTAAATTTTCTTTTCCCGGCTATATTCATTTGTTTTACTGCAGTTCTATTTTTAAATTTTACTTTTTGTTAAGATTAAGAGCCAGTCTCTCCATGTTTATATAATTTAATCTAAAAAGTTTGCATAATTATTAAAAAAAATCATTTCAAAGTAATTCTGAACTTTAATGCAGTTTATGAGTCCATCAGTTTATATTAATATAAATATATATAATTTATATATATAATTAATATAAAAAACACACATAATATAAATGATCAATTTATATTATGTGTGTTCGTGGATAACTTCATCGTTTATAAACCGATTTTAATGATTCTTATTTTGTTGGAAAGGAGATATCCCAAGAGTGGTACCATGATAAGGTAGTAACAGTAAACAGTAACGATTTACAGCAATTACTTAGTGTTTGGACTTAATTCATTTATAACTGATGAGAACTTGACACCCACATGGGCTTAAGTGCCATTACAGGTCTGACGATGGAGATCATAGACGGTCGAAGGAACTCCTCAACGATTAACAGCAATTACTTGCTGTTAGGACTTAATTCATTTCTATTGATGAAAACTTTGCAACTAGATGGGTTATAAGTGCCATTACAGGTCTGACGATGGAGATCATAGACAGTCGAGGAAATTTCTCAACGATTTACAGCAGTTATGTTGGGCTTACTTCATACGGTACAATATGCCAAAATGATCAATTTGTACAAAAATAATACTTAATTAAGATTCAAGTTTTACATAGGATACCATTAGGTACCTATTAGGCATGCTGATGCGTCAATTTGACACTGAATTTAAGTTGCATAATCGCGTCATCTCAGGCAATGCTTTTTCGTCGTATGGTCTACTCAATAATTTGTTTTAATCTATGTCAAACAACGCTATTACTTCCAAGGTTTTAACACGACTCAGAGCAACGTACACCTATCCTATTGCGAAGTTTTTTCGAGGTCTACCCATCACAACAAAAAAGAAACCGACTTCAAGCAGGAAACTAAAAAGTAAAAATCGTATTTTGATTTAGTTAAGTTAATCAGAAATTATTACATAAGTATTTTATAAATTTGAATTCAGTAACAAGTAAATAAAAACTACAATAACAAATTACTAAGATTTATATCTACATTAATATTAATTATTTAATTTTCTCCGCGCAGCAGCCTTTGCAAACACACATTTTTAATTCATTTTACATTTCATTCTGTTTTAATGATAGAAAAGGATGACTTGAGAAAACAAATGAAAAAAAAGTGACAGCTAGTGTCGTCAATTGCGGAATGTAAGTAAAGAAACACTAATAAATGAGTCTAGATATCAATCACTGCATGTTATAACATATACTAAAAGGCCGACCGCGCATTGCCTTGCGGTGCGTTAATTCTACCCTTAGAGCATTAAACCTACCGGAGAGGCCACTGACAGGCGTACCGCTCTGCCAAAGGTACCAGCCCACCGGTCATACCCGGTGGGCTGGTAAAAAAAGTTATAAAGTTATATATATAAAACTAGTTGACGCGCGTTCCGCATCATAAGTCACCTATCAGTGCATGCGTAATAGCGTCTCAATAGAAATGCCGAATTGCAGTGTATTTTGGTGTAAAAAGCGTTCAGCGAAATCAAGTCTACAAAAGGATAATATTACATTCCACCTGTAAGTATTATTTTGTTCTAATATTTTTAAATAAGGCATTAAATTAGCAATTTAACCAAATAAAATGCTAATCAACAAGTGTTGCCAGGCTTATCATCAATACTCCAATCTGGGGTAATATTTTAAGTTGAATTAACATAAAAACTAACCTTTCCTTTTTTATATCTCGCCTTGTTGACATATCTAATAAGTTTCATTTTGGATGTACATTATTGTGTCACCGTTCCCATATTTATTTATTTTTAATTAAAACCAATGTTTTTTTTACCAAGTAATGCACAAAATAATATTAAATGAACAAGTAAAATGAGATTATAAATCCAAATATACAAGATTAGTGCACTTTATTCCGAAAGATAATTGCTCATTTCTTACAAAAATAAGCGTATTTATTTTTAAGAAACTGGTCACACTTTAACATAATTAGAGATGAGACAGTTTAATCACAAATATCGATATTGGTTTTCCAGTATTAAATTAATTTTTTTTTGTTTGTTTTAGATTTTCAAAAGAAGCAGCGCCTCGAGTCGCTTGGGTCCAATATTGTAGGAACCATATAAGTGGGTTCCTAAGCGTACAAGTATCTGACTAACAGCTTAAAAGACAAAGCCTTCTGTGCTGCCAGCACTGCTACCTCCTCCCTACCCCCAAGCGGCGGAGGGCTCAGTTTTTAGCAAGTAAACTCGCTGTGCGCTACCTCCTCTTATTGCATTACCTAGGATTAGTTAAACTAGATTTATAAGGTTAATTTAAATTGCACAGTTTTTCAGTATTTTATTATACCTACTTAAATAAAGACTCTGAAATATATTCTGTTGTTTTTTTGTTATCGGAACAGATAAAATATCTCTCTAATAAAAATCTACTCATACATTCTCATGTCAGTGTCTTGTTACTATGTAATCAGAACAAAATCCTCCAATTACAAGCTCTGCTTAGTTGTAACGAAATTTAATAGCAACAGACAATTAATTCTAAGTATTATTTGGTTTGAATATACATACATACTTAGGAATAATACACGTAAAATTTACACATAATAATTAATTACAATCTTTAATCCACACTAGAACAAATTTCAACAGGTGGTGGTTATTGAACATACATCCTTGTGCGCAGTAGTAAAATAAAAAAAAAGAGTGGGTACCCATGTACGCACGTAAGAAGTTATACTCTTTGGCATAACAATCCGAAAATACCAAATAATAATACAACGCATACATACATAAATATTTGAATTGATATAAACGCCAATATATTTTTTATTTATTCACACAGATTATTTGTACTGATACGACACACAAAGATCCGCAACTAACTTCAGTGTGTAAAAGGTTCGCAACTAACTTCAGGGTGTTGCTTTTTTCTGTCGGTGTGCGCGCGCATCGTAAAAATTCACTCTCATCATTTTTCCCAATCGCGCCAAAAAAAGTATAACTTCAAAAAAAACCGGCTAAATGGCAGTAGGACTCGCGCGCCGAGGGTTCCGTACTATCAGGGATCGGAAGTATTGAATAAACATTAGTAAACATAGTAGGAGAGCCCGACCGCATAACCAGATTTGTTTGTCGAACAATGTTTAACAAATAAATTTAGCCCGACCGTATGACAGGACGGGCTTTTTTGATAATAATTACAAAAAAGTGTGCTAGTTAGAAACACTGTTTTATTCTTCCTGTAATATTGACATAAACATGAATTAACAGAATTACTTCTAGTTAATTCATGTTTATGAACTATTTACTTTACTTTCATCTATTTCAAAGTGCTTAAATAAAAAAAAACCTTAAAATTATAATAGATTATTATTACCTAAAACTGTTCTATATAATATAAGATAATGCTCATTTTAATAAGCAAACATTATAATCATGAAAATAATTAAATCTTTCGCGTACTTATATGAAATCCTAAACATCGATACTAAATATCGACAGAGTCAAGCTCTAACTGTTTTACGCTAAGGAAGCGTAAACTGATAGATGTCCCTGTGTGTGAATGTGATTGTGTGTGTTTAGTTTAAGCTAGTGTGTAATAATTTTATTGTGTGCGTGTATAACGACGCGATTTAAAAATGCATTAGTAGTTAACATTGTAATTAGTGTGCGTTGCTCGCGTTACCCCGTCCCCCGCCGAAAGTGGCAGACTTTTGCGCAAAGGAAATAGAGCGCGTATCCACTCCTGTTGGTTTAATGCTCTAAGATTCTACCGCACGGTAGAATAAACGCATTCACGGGACCGCGCACTGCGGTGAAACAAACGCATGTTTTTTGTCATTCTAACTCCGGCTATGGTGCCAACACGTCGTAGCTATAGATTATCAAACAAGATTCGCTATTTACGTATATTTATTATTGCAAAAAGAAGGGTACCCAAACGGTATTGGGTAGTCGGCATGCGGCATGCCGGCTATAATTTGTAATAGCGGGATTTAAAAATCATAAATTATAAATGCGAAAGTACTGTCTGTCTGTCTATCAGTTACGCTTTCACGCCTAAACCACTGAGCTGATTTTAATAAAATTTGGTATAGGGATAGAATATTTTATTGCGAAAAAATGGCTTGAAATAGGGGATAAAAGTTTGTATGGCAAAAGAGATTTCACCGACATTCACGCGGGCCGAGCTGCGGCAGTAATATTTAGGTACTAAATATAGATTTGAAAGATATTATTAATTTTTTTACAGTTCTGTACTAAATGTTTTGTAATTACGTAAAATAAAACTAAGTTGGTTTTGTTTAAGTACAATTTTAGTATTACTACTACTACTACAACAACTTTAGTATTTTAGAAGTATTAACCACTCTATGTTACGTCTTTCCTCGAAGTTTAGGTAAATATGCACTGTATTATCCGATCTCTGTGATGTTATTAACATTACTACGTAACGTAATGTAACGCAATGTTACAGAGCCTATAACCAGTGTTGGCAAAAAAATAATCTGATTAACGATTACGATTAAAAGATACGCTAGGTAACGACATTCCGTGTCTCTACCGCAACTGAGCGACCGTGTGTTTTTTTCCACCGCAGTGCGCGGCGCCTCATAGATTTCTATGCGATACAAAAATATGTGCGGTAGACTCACCTCAAATTTGCAACGAAAAGCCAAAAAGCATGCATTTATTTCACCGCAGTGCGCGGACTCGAATGACATTCTATACTTCACAGATTTTGCGTTTTGAAAACGCAAGGCAGTGCGTGGTCGCCCTAATATAACGTGACAGAAGGTACAGTGGGTAGTAGTGGGTACTTATCGCGTTCGAAATATTTGTACCGCAGTTTAAAACACTTTTTCCGGTTGTTTTGTGAGTGTATAATACATCATATAGAATACCATTTGTTTCCAAGTTAAATATCTGTTTACACAACTAGAATTTTTTTTATTTTCGTAGTATATTTCTAACAAAATCCTTACGATTTAATTTCAAATTAATTGTTGAAATTCTTTTTTGGCGATGGATGGCTTACAAATTTTTATGTGTTTTGGTATATGATGTACTTCATAGATCATACACGAATGTACTTCAATTTCATAATATTTTGATACGATACAACGCGTCATTTTAATTGATGTTAAATATTTTTTATTTTCTCCGTAGAAAACTGCAATGTTTTGATAGGTACCAGTTCTACTCTAGCCTTAGAGCATTAAACCAACCGGAGAGGCCACTGACAGGCGTACCCCTCTGCCAAAGGTACCAGCCCACCGGTCATACCCGTTATATAAAACTAGTTGACGCGCGTTCCGCATCATAAGTCATCTATCAGTGCATGCGTAATAGCGTCTCAATAGAAATGCCGAATTGCAGTGTATTTTGGTGTAAAAAGCGTTCAGCGACATCAAGTCTACAAAAGGATAATATTACATTCCACCTGTAAGTATTATTTTGTTCTAATATTATTAAATAAGGCATTAAATTAGCAATTTAACCAAATAAAATGCTAATCAACAAGTGTTGCCAGGCTTATCATCAATACTCCAATCTGGGGTAATATTTTAAGTTGAATTAACATAAAAACTAACCTTTCCTTTTTTATATCTCGCCTTGTTGACATATCTAATAAGTTTCATTTTGGATGTACATTATTGTGTCACCGTTCCCATATTTATTTATTTTTAATTAAAACCAATGTTTTTTTTACCAAGTAATGCACAAAATAATATTAAATGAACAAGTAAAATGAGATTATAAATCCAAATATACAAGATAAGTGCACTTTATTCCGAAAGATAATTGCTCATTTCTTACAAAAATAAGCGTATTTATTTTTAAGAAACTGGTCACACTTTAACATAATTAGAGATGAGACAGTTTAATCACAAATATCGATATTGGTTTTCCAGTATTAAATTTTTTTTTTGTTTGTTTTAGATTTTCAAAAGAAGCAGCGCCTCGAGTCGCTTGGGTCCAATATTGTAGGAACCATATAAGTGGGTTCCTAAGCGTACAAGTATCTGACTAACAGCTTAAAAGACAAAGCCTTCTGTGCAGCCAGCACTGCTACCTCCTCCCTACCCCCCAAGCGGCGGAGAGCTCAGTTTTTAGCAAGTAAACTCGCTGTGCGCTACCTCCTCTTATTGCATTACCTAGGATTAGTTAAACTAGATTTATAAGGTTAATTTAAATTGCACAGTTTTTCAGTATTTTATTATACCTACTTAAATAAAGACTTTCTGAAATATATTCTGTTGTTTTTTGTTATCTGAACAGATAAAATATCTCTCTAATAAAAATCTACTCATACATTCTCATGTCAGTGTCTTGTTACTATGTAATCAGAACAAAATCCTCCAATTACAAGCTCTGCTTAGTTGGAACGAAATTTAATAGCAACAGACAATTAATTCAAAGTATTATTTGGTTTGAATATACATACATACTTAGGAATAATACACGTAAAATTGACACGTAATAATTAATTACAATCTTTAATCCACACTAGAACAAATTTCAACAGGTGGTGGTTATTGAACGTACATCCTTGTGCGCAGTAGTAAAATAAAAAAAAAGAGTGGGTACCCATGTACGCACGTAAGAAGTTATACTTCTTTGGCATAACAATCCAAAAATACCAAATAATAATACAACGCATACATACATAAATATTTGAATTGAAATAAACGCCAATATATTTTTTATTTATTCACACAGATTATTTATACTGATACGACACACAAAGATCCGCAACTAACTTCAGTGTGTAAAAGGTTCGCAACTAACTTCAGGGTGTTGCTTTTTTCTGTCGGTGTGCGCGCGCATCGTAAAAATTCACTCTCATCATTTTGCCCAATCGCGCCAAAAAAAGTATAACTTCAAAAAAAACCGGCTAAATTGCAGTAGGACTCGCGCGCCGAGGGTTCCGTACTATCAGGGATCGGAAGTATTGAATAAACATTAGTAAACATAGTAGGAGAGCCCGACCGCATAACCAGATTTGTTTGTCGAACAATGTTTAACAAATAAATTTAGCCCGACCGTATGACAGGACGGGCTTTTTTGATAATAATTACAAAAAAGTGTGCTAGTTAGAAACACTGTTTTATTCTTCCTGTAATATTGACATAAACATGAATTAACAGAATTACTTCTAGTTAATTCATGTTTATGAACTATTTACTTTACTTTCATCTATTTCAAAGTGCTTAAATAAAAAAAAACCTTAAAATTATAATAGATTATTATTACCTAAAACTGTTCTATATAATATAAGATAATGCTCATTTTAATAAGCAAACATAATAATCATTAAAATAATTATATCTTTCGCGTACTTATATGAAATCCTAAACATCGATACTAAATATCGACAGAGTCAAGCTCTAACTGTTTTACTCTAAGGAAGCGTAAACTGATAGATGTCCCTGTGTGTGAATGTGATTGTGTGTGTTTAGTTTAAGCTAGTGTGTAATAATTTTATTGTGTGCGTGTATAACGACGCGATTTAAAAATGCATTAGTAGTTCACATTGTAATTAGTGTGCGTTGCTCGCGTTACCCCGTCCCCCGCCGAAAGTGGCAGACTTTTGCGCAAGGGAAATAGAGCGCGTGCCCACTCCTGTTGGTTTAATTAATGCTCTAAGACTCTAGCGCCACTTTGACAATAACTCTATTCATAGAACCACAGAACAAGTACTAAAGCATAGAAGTACTATTAGGAGAATAAAGCGTACACACTCAGAGACAAATAGAAGTTTAATAGTGCTACGATACCTTCTGACAGTTTATCGATATCGATAGATGAAATTTGTCTATGGGCTATGGTAAATTAACAGACATGCTAATAAAATGAGGTCTGGTTCCATAAAAGCTCTCGTAAACACACACTGCCTCGCATCACGGATCGTAGTGCGAGCGTGCGTGTTCTTGTATTGTTTGTAAGTATCTCTCTTTGTATAGAAATCACGCGTGGTGCGTAAGCGCTGTGTTACTGATCACACGCTTCCATGCAGAGAAACACGTACTCACGCGCGTGGGTTTGGGGCCAGACGGTATGGACACCGAGTTCTGCAGTAACGTGCGTGATTGATGATGCAGACCAGTATCGCATCTGCACGCGTGGCACCGTCGCTGCGTCGCCACGCTCCCGCAGCGTATTGCGGGGCAGTGTGTGGATCACCAAAATACCAGTATCGGTCCTCTATTTTTTTCTGACTTTCTTAGTATAGCATCAAAACAGATACCCCAAGGTAAAAATAAAACACAGCTGTAAGATTCATGTCACAAATGTATGATTATATTTCCAATAATATTGAAGCACATTATTACTGCCCCTTAAAATTACAGTTTTGTTTAAGAATGTCCTGATTATTTGTGCAAGCAGAAATATTTTTTGTTATGTTATGAATTGGTACTTTTAGAAATTTTTCCTCATCAATTTTATCAATAAATTTCTGTAGTCATCTAGAACATTTATTTATTTATTATTTATTTATTGAAAAAGTATTTACAATATCATTACAGATAAAAAATCCAATACGATATCATAAAAAAACCTAAAATTTAAAACAATATAACTAATTACTAATAAATATACCTATATAACCAATACTATACATTTTTGTGCAACATCTTTGAATTTTGACAGGGTACATTGAAAATATCAATTTCTATAGAAATAATATTAATAAGTCGTATGGCGCGTAACAATGGAGCAAATTTGAGTAGATTCGTCCTCACCGCTGGAACGTTAAACGTGTAACAACATAATATATAACATAATTCTCTCTTAATTTGCTTCATGGATCTTCCGGTCTGATCTTTCGGAAACCTGCAAAAGAACACAATGTATGAAACACTATGAAAGGTAGTTACCACAAAATCGTTAACTACAAAATATAGTAATATTTCTGTCGTCGATAAAATATGCAGCACAAGTCACAACACTATTAAACATGACTACACAAATTGGTAAAAATGTAAAATACTTAAAAATTACTGAATCGAATGGCAAACAGACGATTATAATATGATTGCAGTATAGTAAAGTATAAATCACTTAGGTATTTTGCACTTACGTATAGGTTTTTAGTGTATATTATTGGTTTGTTATCTACTCACCGATGGAAGTTGACGATTTAAACTTGATTTTCTTTGCGAAAAGAATGTAATTTACAACCTACAATAACGCAGGACATTGCATATCCAATGGGCTTAATTTTACTTCACAATAGCATTATGTAATTATTAAATAACATATATTATTTCACAATTTTCCTAAGATAAACAACAATGAAAATTACGAGCGGCGGTATAATCCGACAAAATTGTCTAAAGGCCTTGACAAGTTGGAACATTTGACATTAGTTCGCTTTTTAATTCGGCATCCAAAGGTAACCAAAGGTAACCAAATTGACGTTTCTACAGTGTACACCAGCCGTCCTTAGCAAAATTATTTATCTCTTTCTTTTCAATGTATCCGGCTTATTTGGAAAAATAGGACAACTATAAGAGGGTGATTAACACTCCTTCTATGCTTTAGTACTTGTTCTGTGGATAGAACAGACCTTGGCAACAACCAAAGGCTATCTTGTATCGCGAAAAAATGGCATGAAGGGGTTGAAATAGAAGATGAAAGTTTGTATGAAATATCTTCAATAATAATAATATAATATAATATTCTACCACATGTACACAGTGCCATTTAGCCCCAAATTAAGCAATTATATTTGCTTGTGTTACGAGTACTAAAGAACTGATATACTACATATATACATTTTTTTTTGTAAATACATACATATTATAGATAAATTACACCCAACAGGACAATATGTTCATTATTAGTAAAAATATATTATGCGATAACCGACATTCAAGCGGGCGGAGCTGCGGGCAAATAATTTTATTTAAATGACAAATTTCAAGGGTGAAACATCTATTTATTGAATCGATTCACTTCTGCATATCGATTTAAAACATTGATTGTTTGGGCCTGAAAAATTAATTTTCTGATTAATCGAACTAATGTCGAAACAACATCCCTAGCCCTAGTCCTGGGTCAAGGCCAAGCCACCATAGTTTAATGCTCAGAACGGTTAATGCAAAGGTTTAATGTATTTTGTGCATTGTGCAAGCCACTTAATCCATAGATTATACACATAAATGGACTTAGCCTGTAGCTTGTTCTCTACTTAGTCTGTGGTGTAACCACAGATTAAACAATCTACTTTGTGGTGTGACAGTCTGTGATAGGGATGCCAAATTCGCAAAAGTATCGATATCGATATTTCGGTCTAAAGAGCCGATATATCGATGATATGTAGATATATATTTTTTTAAGCTTCTACCTACATAGCCTATGAAGTTTAAGTTTCTCTTAGTTGTAAATATGTAATATGTAGTAAGTATGTAATTTTTATAGTTTTCTGTTAAGAATAATAATAATTTTGGTATTAAAAATTAGTATTTTTGATAAATATATTGAACAGTGTTTAAAATTCCAGTATTTGTACCAACTATAGAACTTAAAAACAGTAACTTTGTCAGTCTGCCAACCAAACACCATAGATTTTTTTTGGTTTCCTTTTTTTTCTTTCGATACGATATATCAATATCGGCGCGCATGGTCGATATTGGTATATCGATATCGGCGCGTCGATATCGATAAATATCTATATGTTTAGGTGTTGATTTTCCGTTATATCGTTGCATTGCATCCCTAAGTCTGTCCCTGCCCTGCAGTGTGACCATATGTGGCAGGATCCTGCCTTTTCGGCAGGTTTAGCCCTGTATTTTACTCTCTGGCATATTTGTTTGACGTTTTAGAAATCTGGCACTTTATGGCAGTTTAAAGAATTTAAGCTGGCAGTCTTGGCAGCACAGCTTAATAAAAGGAGTTTGGTGCAGTATCGACAAAAGAAATAGCATTAGGGAGGAATTTTAATTTAAATGACAATGGCAACATTAGCAATAATAAGAGTAAGACCTTTAGTTCGGAGATGTCCATCTCTAATTGAATTTTTAGTAAAGTTTTCAGTTGTTTTTCTAATTAGTCGCACTAGAAAAACTGTAGGAGATGCAAAATTTTCATTTGAATATCGTGCGGTGTGAATGTTTCAGTTCCTGGTTTATCATGAAACATAAATATGAACGATTACATCGTCTAGAGTGGGAGCAGGATCCATCACATTCGTCCTGGTCCTGATTAGCAAAAGCGAAAGAAGCAGATTGAAGATGTTTCATGGTGTATAGCACACACTAAGTTTGTGCTTAGGTTGTCTTATATAAAAGAACATGCAACTATTATCTAATAAGCGTATGAAGAACATAATTGGATACAGTGGGCAGTCATCGGTGACTATACTTTTTTTAACATTTTACCAGGAAAATTGTAGGAAGTATTAGTAAGTAGGTATTATTTTTTTTTTATAATTTTAGGTGCATAAAGTATTTAAAACGTCTTCACTAGAAGATTACTAAAAAGACTAAAAGATTTTAAAATTATATCGGCATTATTTCGGCATTTTGCGTCTATGCGTTTGGCAGGGTTTGTCAGTTTTTATGCCTAGGCTGGGCAGGATCTCTAATTTAAAGTTGGTCACACTGCTGCCCTGTGAGTCCAGCCAGTGGGTCAAGTTAAAGAACCTAAAAGTCAAGTTCTTCTGTGTGTCAATAGTTTTTTAATTATAAATTGGATGGTTTATTATATTATTTATGTCTATTTTCCTTAGAAGGTGTTTCGCAAATAACTCCACTGTTGTTATGACATCCTTGCAGCTATACAAATATTTGTTGCGTCAGTGCGAGAAGTTACCCCCTGACGCTTGTAAACATTACAAGTTCGCAGTTAGACAGGTAAAGTTTCATTAATTAAAATAGTAATTATCAGTAGCACAATGCGTAAAGTAACTAGATAAGTTCTGTTTGACATGTTTATCGAGCCCGCATGTTTTAAATTTATGTACCCTGGCAAATTTATCGTAATACATAAACTGTCATTACCAAGGAGCCCTACCATTTTTCTTGCTATAAATTTTGGATCACGAATGTAAAGTAGTATTGTTTAGTTCTTCTATCTATACACTTGCGTATACAAATTTAAAGGTAATATAAATTTAACCATAAGACATTTTTCAGAGTTACAAACAACATAAAATTGAACCTGATCCAGAACGAGTAAAAGAAATCATTAACAAAAGCGTGAATGATTCTAAATGGATAGTAGACAAGGTAAACTATCTTTATCAAATTATTTAAATAAAAATTTAATAACCCGGTTGCATATTAAATAGCGACAGTATGTTTTATAAAAATACTTTTTTTATTTCAGTATACTAAGAAATAATGGATGTAATACAGAAAATATATACTAATGAATCATATAGAAAATATAGCTTCATTCACGATACTAGAATATTTTAACAACTCATAATGTTTGGTGAAAAAATAGAAGATTACGAAATACTAGAACATCTGGGTAAAGGAGGATTTGCGCATGTATATAGAGCAAAATGTCGGCGTACAGGACAATATGCAGCTATCAAAATGATAGACAAAGCACTTATGGCAAGTGCTGGCATGATAGGCAGAGTAAGACAAGAAGTTACTATTCACTCTCGTCTAAAACATCCTGCTATTTTAGAATTATATACTTTTTTTGAAGATGCACATTATGTTTACTTAGTTTTAGAATTGGCACATAATGGTGAGCTTGCAAAGCATTTTAGGTTAGGCACTTGTGGCCTCTCTGAAAAAGCGGCTGCTGATATTTTTAAGCAAGTATTAAGTGGAGTATTGTACCTTCACACACACAATATTATACACAGAGATTTATCTTTAAATAACTTATTGCTGACTAAGGATCTTAATGTGAAAATAGCCGATTTTGGATTGGCAACACAGCTAAATGGTCCTGATGAAAAACATGTTACCATGTGTGGTACACCAAATTATATATCACCTGAAGTAGCTTCTAGGGAGTTTCATGGATTACCAGCAGATGTTTGGGGATTAGGTTGCATGCTGTATACTTTATTAGTTGGCAGCCCACCCTTTCACACTCAACATGTGAAAACCACATTAAACAAAGTCATTAATGCTGATTATAAGATACCATCTGAACTCTCCATACAAGCTCAGGATTTATTACAAAGGCTTCTTTGTAAAGATCCTACAAAAAGAATAACATTAAAGGGAATAATGGAACACCCATTCCTCAACAACTTGAATAATTGCCAACATACACTTAAGCCGGATATATCAAGAGATTCTGGATTTCTTACAACATTACATAGTACACAACACAGCAATAAATTCAAGAATGATGAAGGGTCTAGTCCTGATGTTATGAAACCTTTATCATTTAATATTTTTACTGGTATGCCAGAGAGTATTTCACATTCTGCACAATGTAGTGATCGCAATCATATTATTTGTACAGCAACAGGCAAAGAGCCTGCAGAGATATTTGATTTTAAAAATCAAGCAAACATTTTTTCCAAAAATAAAAGCCCATGCAACAGTAATTTGTCTCTATTAGATAGTATGAAGAAAATAGATATGAAAACAAAAGTTGCTCCTGCTTATTTGCACACAAATTCTGAAGCAAACAAAGAAAATTTGTCTAAAGTGTGTACTGTTAATTCTAAGATTAATGTATTAAGTGTTCCTCCTCTCTGTGCTGAGAGATTGCCTACAATATCACACAGAACACGAAATGCCATATTAAAAATAGAACCATTAGGGGTGGTAGTGCAATTCATTAAAAAGAAGGGCAAAGATCGTGAAGAACAAATAGTAGAAATATGTAAAATATCAAAAGATGGCATGAAGGTTATTATTTACACTGTTGATAACAAAGTACGAAATATAAATATTGATCATGACCCTACTCCTGATGAGGTTTTTACTTATCATAATTTGCCTGAAAAACATTGGAAAAAGTATTTATATGCTTCACGTTTTGTTGAGTTAGTGAAGGCTAAAACACCTAAAATAACATTGTATACAGCTTTAGCAAAATGTCAGCTGATGGAAAATGGTACTGATATAGATATATTTTTTTATACTGGAGAAAAAGCAAATTTTACAAGTTCAGAAGGGTTAAAAGTTATAGATAAAAGCCTGAAAACACATTATAATCTTGCAACAGCTCCTGAATTAAAATATATTACTGATCATTTTGAGGAATGTTCTAATCGCATGAAACGAGTAGAGACAGCATTGTCTGGTATACCTGATGAATGTTTTCCATTAATAATAGGAAAAAGACCTGTACAATCACAAAACAACTTAAATTCACCAGTGCATGGATTGGCTAATGCAAATTATAACACACCACTTCTGAACATTGATTCATTTCATAGAACAACTGCTTGCTCTAGTCAAGCACCAAGTGAATACATGTAAATTATGAAATTATACTTCAGGTAATTTTGTTGATCTAACATTTTATAGAGTGTTTGTTCACTGTGGTAAGGTATGCTGGTGACAAATTCAATTTGAAGGCTCCTTCAATTCAATTTAATTAATAAGTACTTCAGTAGTGCTATTATTATTATTAATTTGTCTAATATTTCTATAATTCATTTCAGTAGGAGATGCCTTTATATGCTGTATTTTATGACATTATTGTTTTTAATAAATAAAATTAATCACATAAACATTAAGTAAATATTATGTAATAAAACACATACATACTTACTTAATTTTTTTTTGATAAATTGTAAGTACTTACCTATTTCATTTAAAACCTTCAACTAAACTTACCTATTTCATTTAAAACTTTGCAACTAATTTTAATCACAGATACTCAAACATCAGTCAGAAAAAACAAATTTTTAAATGACAAAGCATTAGAGATATTTAAAGATTGGTCTGTTAGATAGGTACTAAGTACTAGTACTTAGTTTTGAGTCTTAATTTTTAAGTTATCTATACCTAATTACTACAATAATAATAATAATTATTTATTTCTCATCACAATCAACTACTTATTACATAAACTATTTTCACAAATTAAAACCATGAATAATTAGTGACTAATTAGATCAAATTAAATTAATAATCTATGCCTTTAGCATGCTTTTAGGTAGGTACTTTACATACAATTGGATTGAATTAAATTAATTATTCATGCGTTTAGCAACTCAATTGGCACTTTACATGAGATTTAACAAGTAATTTGTTAATTTTTCGTTGATCAGCCTATCAGAAACTGGTGGTTGGAGTCCTATTAAGGTCGGAGGTTTGATGCTCGAATTCGTTGGCGAGTACATATGCCTCAGACAAATAGTCCATTTAAGTAAGTCCGATTTCGAGAAAGAGGTCACTCGTCTAATCCAACTCGGCTGGGCAGCGTTCGACAACATATCTTCTCGTCCGCTGTATCTACCGCAGTGTCTCAAGACTAAGATTTTTGACCAGTGTGTGTTGCCGTGTGCGTTACGATTGCTCTGCAAGTTATCTAAGTAATCAGAAAAATCTGCCCAATATTTTGTAAATTTATTTGGCTAAAGCGGTATGCCATTCTTCTGAGGTTAAATAACATGTCGAACAAAATAATGTTCACACCGCTATCCTAGCAATTACAGGTACTTAATGAGATGTCAGCGTGCAAAATAGCGTTTCGGCTGCGCGACTTCGTACTCTCTGTTTTGGGCTGATTTGGGAGCAGTTACATGGTCGCTAACTATGGGTCATATGAGAAGACTCAAAATCTTATCAGAGGGCTTTGGAGCAGACTATGTTAGGCGCCTCCATGTGCGATCGTTTAAAAAACGAAGAAAGTCGTAATTAAAACAATATACTCAGGTCTACAGACTTAAAGCTGTGAAAAAATCCAACTCCTAAGTTAACGTGAAAAAAATCGGCCAAGTGCGTTTCGGGTCACGCGCAGTGTAGAGTACCGTAGTGTCCGTAGTAGCGTAGTTGTGCAATATGCGAAACTTATAAGTAGTACCTTATCAGGCCTATCTACAATATACTAGCTTTTGTCCGCGGCTTCATTCGCGTGAATATCGTTTTTCCAATAGACTTTTTTTTATTATTTATAAACTGTTTTCCAAACTATATCTAATCTCCCATTCATACAAACCCTTTTTGCCCGACTGCCGAAGTCAAGGAAGGTAATGTTTTTCGAGCGTATGTGAGTATGTATGTCTTTTTCTTTTGCAGGCTCTACAGCCTAAATGACTTGATGCATTTTAACATATGAGGTGTCTTTAGATTCGTATTGATTGTAGGGGTAACATAGGCAGACGGGCTTTTTGTTTTTTAATAATATATTTTGCTTGTTCATGTACCTAAAGATATCCTCCGTAAATAAATATAGCAAGCAAGTATAACAAGGACTCGAAATAATAGGTACCTACTAGCATTATCCAAAAGTGATCTAACAAAGCTGAAATATACTTTTGTGCCTGGATGTTTAAGTGCCTGGGACTCTGCGAAGCCGCTGCCTACCATGAAGGGAGTGGTGTAGGTGAAAGGATTGAAGGAGGTTAGGAAAAAGGAAAGGTAGGAAATTGACCCCTGGCACTCTCACTCACCAAACGAATCGCAATAGTACGTCGCATCGATCTTCTGTGAGTACTTTCCTGGTCGAGCCAGCCCATTCATGCTGAAACTAGCGTGGATCTATAACCGTGAAATTAAATTTATTAATGTAGGTAAGTACCTACGTATTTCATATAAAGAGATATATTTAGTCCAGTCAACGAATGGCTAAAAAGGGGGTTGTAAAGTGCGTGAGTGAGTAACTTAATTACTTAGTACATTCTTCAGAAACGTGATAAGGGTGATCACTGATCAGGAAGTGAAGATACTAACATTATTGAGAATACTCCAGGGTACCTATCGGAACAAACGTAGCAGACGATTTGGTTTAAAATGTAAAATGTACTGGTCCCAGCAACCAACCCTGTAGTACACCCGCTTTCCTTAGTACCGCCCCTTCTGAAAGGCTGATGTGCATTACGCTTTAGGGGAGGTAAGCCATATTCGAGTAGCCCGCCTAAAACGGTTAACCAGGTTAACCCTTATATACTCAGCGTCATTTGTAACACTTGGCGTTTCGTTTCGGTCAATTTACAATATATCTTTTATATTATAGTTTATTAAGATAAGTCGATATATTATTGTAAAGTTTCATTAAACTCCGTTCAGTAGGTATTTACAACAAATTTCAGCTTATTGTCTTTTATTAAATTTTACTCTAAATTTATAAGAAAAAACACCAATTTATGTTTACGCGTCATGAGTGGCAATGTCGCAATATATTGTCATATTTCGTGGTTTTCAATTTTCTTTATTTAATCGGAGCTTTATTTTAAAAATATATTCTGTACAAATTTAATGCTAAAATTAGGTGAAAGCTTAAAAAGTAGGTAACCATAATGCTTACAGTTATTTTACTATGAAAATAAGGCAAGTTATTTACTTCTAGCATTTAAACCGAGCATATTTTTAAAACAAGTTTATTTAGCTCTAAATATTGATAAAAATTGAAAACTACGAAATATGACACTAAATTGCAACGCTGCTACTCATGACGCGTAATTTTTGTATAGCAATGCGTAAACGCACTATAGCTATGTAAATTTCTCAACATAATCTGTTAGTATTTTAGAGACTGCTGGTAAGCGTGTCACAGATAATGTAGGTATTTCAAAACTTAAAACAAGGACAAGGAGGTATTGGAAATTTGGAAATATCAGGGTAACATTCCCTAAAATAATTTTACCCTATCATGTAGTAAATTTGCCGTTTAAATACCTCTTTATTTATAATGTACTAGCTGCGCCCAACGGCTTTGCCCACGCGTAAAAATATGTTTTTTTGTATCCCTCAGGAACCAGACTGATTTTCGGGATAAAAAGTAGCTGAACAACATCTCTCGCTTCGTTCGTTTTTTAGCTGCGAGTACTCAGTCCTGTGTAGTATAATACGTCTATGCGACAGGCTTACCAGCAGTCTGTAGAAGACTTAATCAGTCTACGGCCTCAGTTGTCTTCTGCATTCGTCTTCTGTCTTCTACCTCTCGTCCCAGACTTTTCCACTGTATAAGGTGCAACAAAAAATGTACTTTAAGTACTAAAAATACAGCTAATTATCGTAAATACAAGTTCTAAGAGTTATCAGTCCTGTCTAGTTTATTACGTCCATGATTACTAAGCTACTAAATTACCTACTTATGATAATTAAAATTATAAAGCAAAAATGTATTCTCGTTTCGAAAAAGAATGGTCAAAAAGAAACCAAAAACATCATTGTGCGATTATTACCATGGTAAAATTTTTTAATGCTATCTGGCAAGTGGCAACACTATCGTTGATCCTCCATCTTTTTTGTCACGATGCCTCCTAAGAAGCAACCCGAGAAATCCGGTATGTATGGATATTTTTAGTAAATTGAGTGCTGAAAGTGTTACAAAGTTATGTTATATTAATGCGCATTGGTGACGAGAAGCAAATTTTAAGAAATTAAATCTACTAAGCTTAAGCTTCGTTTCTTCGAATGATTTCGGTGACATAGCCACGCGGTAGTGTTGTGGACCAGTTTATTGTTTCTTAGGGCAGAGATGTAAATTTGTTACGTTAAATTATACACCAATGTGTATGTAGTTCTATGATCTAGGGTAGGAAGTGTCAAATAATTAATTTAATTCACAGTTCTCAAAGTGCTGAGTATGTCATGATTGAGGTTAGGCGCAATCGTGATATGGTTTCTTTTATGTTTTTGTAGGGTCCTCCGGGGCCAAGCCTGCGGAGAAGAAGCCCGCTACCGCTAAAACTCCTGCTGCTGCGCCTAAAACGGCTTCATCTACAAGTGGTGCTGCACCAAAACCGGCATCAGCCAAAACTCCAGCGCCAGCTCCTAAGGCAGCCACCGCACCCAAGGCGGCGGCAGCTGCCAAGCCTGCTGCTGCTAAACCTGCATCAGCTCCCGCAGCTAAGCCAGCAGCCGCTGCTGCCAGTGCTAAGTCTGCTGAGAAGAAACCGGCTTCTACACCCACAGCCAAACCTGGATCTGCCAAAGCTGCTGCCTTGAAGACTAAGTCTAGTGCAAAGCCTTCAGTTAAGAAAGCAGCGTCTACTACCAAGCCGAAACCTAAACCAGCAGCCGCTAAGCTGAAGATTGCTCCTAAGCCTAAGAAGACTGGAATTAAGGGACAAAAGAAACAAGTTGTGAAACCTGTTGCCAAAGCTCTTAAAGCTCAAAGGAAGGTATGTTGTATCAATATAACTTGTTTATTTAGTACCTATTTACATAAGGGCTTAATCAAAAACATAAATTTTGTTATTTTAGCGTAACAACTATTAGTATTATATAAGAAAATATTTTTTTATCTTGAAGATAGTGCTAGTCAAGACAGCAATCTTTCCATATATATTTTTGATAACAGCTGTCTTTAAACTTTGAATTGCCACTGCCTAACAGGGGTGTTCTGTACTGCCATGTTTACTTTCTACAAATGAAGTACACCACTAAATCTGCTAGTAATAAGTACTATACACAAGTATACTGTCATAAGTAGGCTGGAAGCACCTTTTGTAGAAGTACTGCAATAAAAGCAGTCTCTCAAGGATGCTGCTTTATATGAATCTAACCTTACCAACCAACCTTATATTACTAGAGTCATAATATTCATCACTATTTGAATCTTAGAACTGAAAGAGGTGAGGTAAATTCATTAGTTTGTTTGATTTATATGGGATATCTTTTAGGTAGTGAAAGGCGAACATGGCAAGAGAGTGCGTAAGATTCGCACATCTGTGCACTTCCGTAGGCCCAAGACTTTTGAGCCTCCAAGACACCCGAAGTACCCCAGGAAATCACTTCCTAAGAGGAATCGGTGAGTACTTACTCATGTATAATTATTGACTAACCAGACTAAGTATATAATAGGAATGTGCTATGTATAAAGTAGTAGAGTTTATTTATTTATTTAGTTATGGAATAACAACAGCTGTTACAATTAAATAACGTTGTATAGCCAATTACAGTTATCTGCTAAATGTCTAACTAGTAGAACATGTGAAGGTACAAAAAAAAATGTAGGCACAATATTACAAATAATAATAATATTAATATTCAGTAAAGTAAGAGTTTCAGTAAAGTAGTTTTTGTTTATTGGTAACATTGTGGTTATCCTTATTTGTGGATTTTAACTTTTCATGGAACATTATAATAGATCTCATATTTTACTGACTTTGTGTTGGTCCTAAAAAAAATAATTTTTTATTTGTGTATATTACAGTATGGATGCATACAATATCATAAAGTATCCATTGACATCTGAAGCGGCAATGAAGAAAATTGAGGACAACAATACTTTGGTATTCATTGTTCACACAAGCTCCAACAAGCACCATATCAAAGCTGCAGTCAAGAAACTTTACGACATCAATGTAGCTAAAGTTAACACCCTCATCAGGTAAAATCTCACTCACAAATTTATTTTTCCTTCATTTGAAATGTAGACTTTCAGGACACTAAACTGTATCCAGTATTTACTATGATGGTATCTATGGTATCTTAATTAGTTATAAAAATTGCATTTTTTTGTCTGTAATTATTTGTACATTTAAAAGTATTAGGTACATAATATATGTATATCTTAATTTTAATTTCTAAGATCATGGGCTAAACAAACCTAATACATTATTATAAAACTAAATCATTTGTCAAGCTTCATGAGTTAGCCGGTCACTTTAAATGAGCCATAAACTACTATGCTAAAGAAACTTCTTATTATTAATGCTACTTCAACCATGTGCAAATTGATCAATTAGTGTACTTATCAAAGAAATTAGTATTTGTTTGATTCATTAAATTTTGGTTTAAAAATCTTAATTTAATTTAAATTTTTATATGTATATCGCAAGTAAGCAAAGGTTGCATGGTATAAATCGCTATTAACGATAAGGCCGCCCATTGATGACTACTGTATCTTTATTAATATTAAATTTACTTGTAAGTATCTTGTAAATCTGGTGTACAATAAAGTATG
The DNA here is from genome assembly GCA_963082885.1 of Parascotia fuliginaria. Classification (NCBI taxonomy): domain Eukaryota; kingdom Metazoa; phylum Arthropoda; class Insecta; order Lepidoptera; family Erebidae; genus Parascotia; species Parascotia fuliginaria. The sequence continues at coordinate 10,132,842 of OY720174.1, read as the reverse complement.
AAATAAAAAAATATTTAAATAAGCTTGACACAAAAAGCAAAACTATATGCAATTCCATGTCTCATGTTTCCTTTTAAAATAACAGATATTATTGAAATGCACTTATAGTAGGAATGGTAGTTTTGTAGGAAATATAAAACTAAATGTTGTAAAGCAATGTACTTTGTAATAAAATTTTTTGCAACAATCAATGTTTACTAAACTTTATTGTAAAAGATAATGATGATATGTTTGTGGGAATCTCATTGATAGAGAATGATATCAAAATTACACATCTCTGAATTTGCATACTTTAACTTAAAAATTTCTTTGTTTAGGACTGATTCATAAACACTGCCCTCCTTTAATTTCAGGCCCGATGGTAAGAAGAAAGCGTACGTGCGGCTCGCCAGGGACTATGATGCATTAGATGTTGCCAACAAGATCGGCATCATATAAACTAATGCTGTACTATATTTTATAAGAATAAAAATTAAAATATATCTAAGTTTATTATTTGAGTGCTAAAAATTTTAGTGTGCGTTACGATTGCTCCGCCAAGTTATTCAACCAGAAAAAAACTGCCCAATATTTTGTCGAAATCGAAGGGTACAAACAAAAAATTTGTTGCACGACGTTTAATGTCTGTCCTTGGGCTTTATAAATTGTCATCGTGAAACAGGCTCACTGGAAACTGGACTCGTTTATAACTAAACGAAAAATTTTTTCGAATGAAAGGAGTCCGAGGAATAGAAACACCTATTCCGCACCCTGTTAAAATATCTCTGCTTCTATCAGGTTTCATTGTAAATTAGCAAATTTTCGACGTGATTCTTTAAATTGGCATAACTTTTTATAAAACGATTGACATGAAACAAACACTATTTTAAGTGAAGCTTACCACAATGTATTAGTGATCATATCTAAATCGAATTAGCCGTTTCTGAGATTAGCGCGAACAGTGAAACGCACAGACAAACAACAATTGGTAACAATTTTTGTTATGGGTGCTCTTTGCGTTGTTAAAGGTCTCAATAATATTTTTCTTACGTATCTTCCATGTACAGACAGCGATCCGTTTCATTTTTATTTTAAGTATAGATTTGCTTAAAAATATATTTTACATATTATTATTTTAACATCTCTGCATTTGAAGGCTAAAGCTAAGCTGGGGTCCAAGTAGTTCGGTTTGCTCAATAGGGCAAAGCGGTACTTCACAATGAGACAAAGACTATATCTTTACAAAGCTAAAGTTCGTCTCCACATGGAGTACAGTTAACTACTGCTGTGATCTTTGGGCGGGAGAACCTGGATACCAGCTTGGTTTTTTGACCACTTGTCCAAAGACTTGTTGTGAGAACTATGATAATTACAACCTTACAGGCGGCATTAAATCACTAGGCCTAAGGAAAGACTGACTCCTTACGTGTATTCTACCACCTGTACAATCGGCTAGGCGGCTGTGTTCTAAAGAATTGTTTAGGATGCTGCAAACGGCCATTTTTTATCATCGTACTTTTGCCACAGGCTGGAAGTTTATCTTCGCACCCTAAAAGCTATTGGTTCCCGTATATATAGTGAGGTTTCAGAGAAACTTTTCCCTCGTACGATAAGGTTGTGGAATGCACTCTTTAACAAATGACGATTCTGAGTGACAGAAAAGTAACTATAGATACAGAAAAATGCGGTTTCTTACCGTCAGATGTGGTTCCCTCATTCGTTTTCTTTACTTTTAAAAGGGCCCCATTCTTAGGTGCCTCGGGGCCCAAGCATTACTAAAGACGGCCTTCGATGTGTCCTGCTGATTACCACAATTGCTGATCTCATAAATTTTGCTATGTCGGCAACCTTTGTCTATGAAGCTCCTCATTTCTGTTTCGATATAAAGTGTAAGGCTATGTTAGGCGTCTCCCTGCGCGATCGTTTGAGAAACGAAAAAATCTGCAGACGAACCAAAGTAACTGACGTAGCTCGCAGAGTTGCTTCTCTGAAGTGGCAATGGGCAGGACACATAGCTCGCAGAACTGTCGGCCGCTGGGGCAGAAAGGTTCTAGAGTGGCGACCACAAACCGGAAGACGCAGCGTGGGCAGACCCCTCACAAGGTGGACCGACGACCTTATAAGGGTGGTGGGCAACCGATGAATGAGGGCGGCGAACGACCGGCCACGGTGGTGAAAATTGGGGGAGGCCTATGTCCAGCAGTGGACGTCTTTTGGCTGATATGATGATGAAGTGTAGGTAAAGTTGTAAGCACGCAAAGGTTGTTAGTATGTTACTGTATCTATATACACTGACGGAATCATAAACTTCATCAAAGTAATAGACGACTTTGAAATAAATATTTTAACCAAGTATGCAAACTTTCTATACAGTTTAAAATTGAAACCTCTAGATTGGTTTATGAACTTTAAAACAGCGTAGGGTCATATCCTTAAGTTTAAGTTTGTGTACTGGAAAGGACCTTAAGACTTTTTTGAAGGAAAAACAGAAATTTAGGAAAAATTGGTTTAATAAAAAAAATGGTTTTAACAATAGACACAAACTTTATGCAAGGGTTTATTTATGTTTTAATATGGTGTGTTACCTCCACGTGCCCTTATTACGGATTCTAATCGGTTCCGCATAGATTTTATTAGGGTTATTAAAAGATCTTGCGGAATATTGTCCCATTCTTCTGAAAGTGCTGTTCTTAGTGCTGCCACTGTCGTGGGCACAGGATTTCTCGCATATACAGCTCTTTTTAAATTGTCCCAAACATGCTCAATGGGATTAAGAGCCGAGCTGCGTGCTGGCCAATTCATTGTACGTATCCCAACCTCTTCGCAATATTGTCGAACTTGTGCAGCAGCGTGCGGCCGGGCATTATCCTGCATTAAAGTAAAATTTTCGCCTATGAATCCCATGTAAGGCACCACGTGATCTTTTAAGATCTCTGTTATGTAGCGATGTGCAGTCAAACCCCCTCTATTACCGTTTTGACGGACCATGTGAACACAAGATCTGTTCGCCCGTTCATCGGACCCCAGACCATACACGAACCGCCTCCAAAAGGAACACGCTCCTCAATGCAACTTTGAGCATATCGCTCCCCACGTCGACGATAGACTCTTCTGCGACCATCTGCACCATATAAACATGTCCTACACTCGTCCGTGAACAATACGGAGGCCCATTGCTCTTCTATCCAATTTAGGTGATCACGCGCAAATCTTAAGCGAGCTTGTCTGTGAGCTACAGACAACTTTGGACCATTTGCTGGTCTAAAAGGGGTGATATCCGCTTCCTTTAACCTTCTTCTTATTGTTCGTGCACTCACATTTACTCCACGCACTTCATTAAGCTCTGTTTTGATGTTAACTGACGTGAGGAAACGATTTCGCAGGGAAGATGTAACAATAAATCGGTCATCACGACCGGTTGTTGCTCGAGTCCTGCCTGTACCACGTCTCCTTCTGTAAGAACCTGTCTCCACAAACCTTCTGTATATTCTAGAAACCGTAGACTGGTTTAAATTTAAATTTCTACCAATCGTTCGTTGATCCAAGCCCTCCCGCACCAATGCTACCATTTGAGCCGCTTGTTCGGACGAAATATCTATATTATGATTCAAAAGTTCTTGATGAGTTAAAAAACGAACCCAACAAATCTGCTGGTAACAATAATTCAATTGACAAAAGAATAAAAAATCAATGCGAATCAATTTAAAACTTTGCTTTAAATAACACGCAAATCTGATACTACGAGTAAATTTTCTTTTCCCGGCTATATTCATTTGTTTTACTGCAGTTCTATTTTTAAATTTTGCTTTTTTTTAAGATTAACACCCAGTTGCAAGAATATCATAATTAATGACGAATTAGTTAATGGAACATTAAAATTGATGACATCATTAAATTAAGTCCGTTGCAAGAACATCCATTATATGTGCTAGTATCATTAATTAAGTAATGACGTCTTTAAATGAACAATGAACGAGAAGTGACTGAATGATCGAGTGCGATTTGTATTTGCCAGTTTAGTTTAATACTTCTTAAATATTTAAAAAAAAATACTAATAATTTAACTAACTATTCTCTAAAGAAACTCTCATAAAATTAATTATTTTTTTATTGTGTGTAATATATTCTTTGCACACATTAAAAAATGTTGTAATTCAACTAGTGTTTAACCGTTGTAAATATGTAGTTAAGCAACGAAACGAAACTCATATATAGCTGTCGAGCATAAGTCAACTTGTCTATTACATTTTTGACAAACAAATTATTTTGCCTTATTTGGTTATTTGCTAGCTCATTCTGTCCCGAACAGATTAAAATAGGTTCTAGTAAGATAAGTATATATTTAACACATTCACCCTCATTTGTTTAAATGTGTGTCGGGCACTATGACAATCGTCCCCAAAATGGACGGTTGCCAGTTAAATGGGTGGACCTGTGAGCTGACTTCTACGATGACGTGATGTTGTATTACCTACTTTCTTTGGAGATATTTGAAGTCACGCGATTACGCAGATAAACCACAGACATTTGACTATTTAGAAACCAACATTCACATACAAACATACCTTCCTCATTAAAATAATAGTATCTACCGGAAAACCATTAATGTCTAAAGTAATAAAAAATCAAAATACGTGCGCGTGATTCAACTAAGCATTCGCCCGCGAAGAATATTTTATAAAGTTGTACGTTGATTTTGTCTTTAGAAAGACCTATTACAATAAACATAACGGCAGTGGGTGAAAAAATACCCAAAAGTCCCGAAAGTACCAGTTCCTTCAACAACTAATCCCGAAAATCCCGGGACGCAAGAAAAGCACCGGTTCTTTATTCCCTAGTAACAGTAACCACAAGTTAGTTAACAAATAAACCTCGAAAAAATACTTAATGTGTACCTAATGAAACACTAATGCCACACCGACGACCAATTAAAATTTAAAGAACCAAATGTCAAATCTAATGCCGCATTAGACCATACTGACGTTTCGTGCAACAGATATTCTTTGCAGGGGGCTGTTTTCACAGATTGTCAATTAAAGTTAATGGATCATTAACTATCTTTCGTTAATGTCTGATCTTGCAACAGTTTAAAGGAACATTAACACTTTAATGATGTCATTAGTAATTAATGCCCTTTCCTGCAACTGGGTGTAAGAGCCAGTCTCTCCATATTTATATAATTTAATCTAAAAATTTGCATACTTATTAAAAAAAAACATTTCAAAGTAATCCTGAACTTTGATGCAGTTTATGAGTCCGTCAGTTTATATGTATACGAACAATCGGCATACACAAGTTCTTCTATTTACGTGTAAGGATTAGATAAGAACAAAATTTAGGTACCTAGAACTGGCAATCTATAAAAAAGTTGAGTCATGATTAGTATTAAAATTTATTTATATATTTATTGATATTACGTGTTGCATGATAGTTTTTAGACAGAAAATATGTAATGTAATGTACCTATTTGTTACGAAATTATAAAGTTATCTACACTTAATCGCCGAGTCATTGCTATGCTAGTAAATCCGTAAATGATTTGGTCCCTCATAGTACCATGTTACCACCATATGTATCTATACCACTCTTAAGTACCTACCTATGTTAATGGGCTCAATTCGAACGAGAAATAAAATCTTTACCTGTTCGGTAGGTATAGTAAATGATTGATTTCGATTGTCGGAGAATGACTATTTATATTGAGAATCTGGTATTTCATTTATTCTTTATGATTAGATGGTCAGAGTAAAATAGGTCATTCTGGTAGGAGGTCAATTTGATTTTAAAACCTTTTAATACCGTTACAATATAATAGGTCATTCATGTACATTTCAACCACGCGGCCAACTCATAAAATTTGATGAAACTTTGCTACGAATTAGTGATAATTTGTTACTATACATATCTCATTTCCTGAATTTGTTGCAAAAAAAAATAAGACGCTATGACCAAAAATAATTGGCCGCTAGCACCGCCACGTGCCGTAGTCACCGCATATGATTACACAGAAACTAAGTAATGCAAATATGCTTATGATACCTTAAAAGAAATGTGTTAATTTGTTGTATTTGTTGCAAAAATAAAAAATGAAACATCTTAAATAAACAAAAAGTTATGCGATATTTAGTTTCCGGTAATGGGTAGGCAGGTATCTCACCATTTATATCAAATTAAAAGAGGTTTATGTATATGGTTAATTTCTTCCTAATTTGTTGCAACGAATAAACAGAAAAAAATACTAGCAAGTAGTTTAAATAATTTGTAAGAGTCGATTTTAGTTGGCCGGTTGGACGGCAATATGCCTTAAATTCAATGGCGTTTATTTCGTTAGTGAAAGTAGGTATAAGCTTAGTTATAGTACTAATCGACAGATAATATATATTATCCTAGTTTGGATAAATGTGGCGAAAATAGCCGTCAAACTCACATCAAACAAAAATGTACATGGTCATTCTGCTATGAGGTTAATTTGCTTTTATGACCTTTTAATATGGAGAGGATTGCTTTTTGTTATATGTATTAGCCTACCAAAGTGACTCCACTCTGCCTGATGGCGAGCAGTCAGTGGAATCCAGTAGTGGTGGACACTATTTCAAAAGTCAGACTACTAGTATAGTGGCCTCCACTATGGCAACTTAGTGAGATGTTTTTTCACGCGCCGCTTAAAGGACCCAGGATCATAAAAAGAAGGGTCCACATGCACCGGTAAAGAGTTTCAATCGTTTGGTTCGAGACCCTTTAGAGTCAACTGTGAAAGCGTAGGTAACTTCAGTGTCGCACGGTGACGCAAGTGTCGTTCTCGTGCGATTAATTTCAAAGAGCTCTTCAGAACACTCTCCGTGGTAAAAGCGACAGAAGACGGCTATGAGGCGACGTCTCTACGCAGTTGTAAAGGCTCAATGGTCTTCTATCAAGAATCCCAAAGATGAGAGAGCAGTACTCCACGCATGAACGAACCTGTCTTCTTATAAAGAAGACTGAGCTGCTCAGGCGTGAAGTATCGCCTCACCCTGTTTAGGACTCCGAGTTTACAGGAAGCGGTTTCAAAAATCGCTTGCACCTATTTCTTACAAGCACTATCGATGTCTAAGCACTTTCTGATAGGCTTTAGTTTTTTCAACGTTTATTTGTTACAACATGAAAACATCACTTTAAACATACCAATACCATTAAACATGATTCTTATATCATAAAAACATTACCCTTCTTCTGGGTGAGTCGGATGCTTTTTTCATTGTTGGAAGGCACCGTGATATGATGTTTATGACTGTACAAAAGCTGACTTTTTGAAAGTCTGAAAATTTGAAAATCTGACCATTTGAAAATCTGACCATCTGTAAATAAAGGTCCAAGCCGTGTTCAGCGACGGCGACTCCTTAAATGTTTATTCCGGGTCGTACTAATTGTGATGGGCTCTAATTAAAAAGGCTGGCAAAACCGAACTTCGACTTATAGGTAATTTATGTACCTAACTAAAATTTCGGATTCATCAATTTTTTTCTAATTGTATTAGGTACATATTAAGTAAGTTTATTTTGTCAAACAGTACCTACTTGTTTACTTAGCTATACTTGACGTATAAAATCTATTCTATTGCGGAAATAGATACTATTCTTTTTTTCTGCTCGATCTGGCAATGCGGTAGGAGAAAAATATAGGTATCTACCTATTTTTTGCTACCGTAACTAAAGGTATAATAATATGTATTAAAAAAAAAGACTTACATTGCTTGAATCCGTAAGCTACTAGTGACAACATGCGTTTGTCTCATCAGATCACAATAGGTTTACATTAGTCCTCATAGTTAATACCAGAAGCGTTGAATCGTCCCCAACTAGAGTTGTTTTTATCTCTCTTAGCAGTAAGTACCTAGGTAGGTAGGTACCAAACCAGAATAATATAAAGCTATCACTCACCTGGCTGTATGAAAGGACGCCTGGTCGAGGGTCACTTCAATTTAGTTCTTATAGATAATACCAGGGGCGTTGATCTTCACCCTTCACCGGAATGCGTTTTATCTCAACAGTAAGTAGGTACCTACCTGCCTAAGATGAGCGCACGGATGTGCGTTACGATTGCTCCGCCAAGTTATTCAATCAAAAAACTTTGCTCAATATTTTGTCATAATTTGTCGAAATCGAAAGGTAGGTACAAACAAAAAAATGTCGAAGTAGAAATAAAGAAGATAAAGGGGTTTTAAGTTGGCCGCGCCAACGTAACGTGTACAATTGCGCGGCCATGGAGATCTCAGCAACTGCTTGGGTTAGAGATGTAGTTCTTTTTGTCTATTGAAGACTGAATTTGTCGAAAATTGTCGAAAAAAGAATTAGAAGTTTTAGATAAGCATGTTCCGAAAAAATTAGGATTGAAAGTTATGGCCGCGCAATCGTAACGTTGTTGATTCTTTATTGTTGATTATTTCTTTAAAACTTAAGACTTTATACATTATAACTATTACAAGAAGAAAGGTCTTAATTTGTCGATACTAATAAAAGCAATAAATATTATGTCGGTTAAGTTAAACTGACGAAATCAGCCCAAAACAGAAAGTACGTGGCCGCGCTACTTTGCACGCTGAAATCTCATTATCTGTAATTGCTAGATTTCGGTGTTAACATCAATTTGTTCGACATATTAACATCAGAAGAATGACATATCGCTTTTCTCTGTATGAGAAGTGGCCTTTTTCCTATATAATATTCAATATTTTAAGCGCCTTAATAATAATAATAAGTAGGTAATTAATCTGTATTTTTTATGACATGTACCTATGTAGGTATAACACAACACTCAGTATTGTAACTCACCAAACTAAATATGGTAAGTTGAATTGTATTTTGGTTACTGTACGTGTTTGTGTAATAAATAAATTTATTATTATTATAGTAGGTACAATGAGACCGTGAGAACTCCTACCTAAATAGTCCTAAATATAGATTTAATAGGTATGTATAGGTACTTAAGTATTAATTAACTATGTATAATTTCAGTTAAGTACTATTTAAGTACATCAAGTTTTGTATTTGAAGTGTACATTTATTTTTGAAACAAATACAACATAAAATTATTTTTAGAAAAAAAAATGAAAACCGACTTCAAACAATACCTACAAGTGCAACCCTTAACTAAAAAGTAGAAAATAATATTTTAATTACTTCATAGCAAAGAACAACGAATCAACGCAATCCTTATACCTATAATACTTTACTATTTATAGTTTTTAATCAGTTATTTTGGAGTCGGTGCTAGCCAAGAAGGATCTTTAATTCTGGCTTTGCGACAAACTTTTGAAATGCACGGGACGGTAATAGCACGCGTGGGGGATATGCCTGAGTTACTACCCGAACGCGGTCATACGCGTGAAAACAGACGTCATTAATAGTTCAATGTGTTCAGATAAACATAAAAAATTTGACGCGCACTTATCAGATTCCGTTCGATTTCTTGTATTAAATCTATATTTTTCATTCATATATTAATGGATTAATCAAGTAGGTTATTTTTGCTAGTAGGTAGGTTATTTTTATGAAGGTCATTATGATCCTTCTAAAATTGTCGAAAAAAGAATTAGAAGTTTTAGATAAGCATGTTCCGAAAAAATTAGGATTGAAAGTTATGGCCGCGCAATCGTAACGTTGTTGATTCTTTATTGTTGATTATTTCTTTAAAACTTAAGACTTTATACATTATAACTATTACAAGAAGAAAGGTCTTAATTTGTCGATACTAATAAAAGCAATAAATATTATGTCGGTTAAGTTAAACTGACGAAATCAGTCCAAAACAGAAAGTACGTGGCCGCGCTACTTTGCACGCTGAAATCTCATTATCTGTAATTGCTAGATTTCGGTGTTAACATCAATTTGTTCGACATATTAACATCAGAAGAATGACATATCGCTTTTCTCTGTATGAGAAGTGGCCTTTTTCCTATATAATATTCAATATTTTAAGCGCCTTTGTAAATCTGAATGATGGAATACGCACTATTTCAATGATATTTTGCGTGAGCGTTTCTTTGTTGTGAGACTGAAAGAAACTTTTGATACCGAGGCGAAGCGAGGGCGGATATCTAGTCTAGTATATGATATAATATGACTATGGTGTGTGTAGGTATCAAAATCTGTGAACAGGAAACAAAGACAAACTCATTTAGATCGTATATGCATCATAATCTATGGCTATGCACGATAAAGTATCAAATTCGATTTCGAGATCGGGAAAAACTCTTTGATTTGCCGACGACTTAATTTTATAGATGTTCCTTTTTACGTTTATCATAATAATTATGTACCAACTTATAATTTACTATTACCTACTAGTTAAGAAATTATAGGTATGTAAGTAGGTATTTCTTTCAAAAACAACATTTTTACTTATTTACTAGTAAAATTCAATGATATTCTACTATAATTTTTGAAACTAGCCACTAAACACAGTGATAAAATAATATGCTCTTTGTACGCTTATGTCACAGCATGAAAACGTTCAAAACAAGACCTTTATTCGATGACTGACTTGAATGAATAAAATTTAAACACCATCCATTAATTAATAATTATCTTATAATAATAAGTACGTAATTAATCTGTATTTTTTTATTACATGTAGGTATAACACAACACTCAGTATTGTAACTCACCAAACTAAATATGGTAAGTTGAATTGTATTTTGGTTACTGTACGTGTTTGTGTAATAAATCAATTTATTATTATTATAGTAGGTACAATGAGACCGTGAGAACTCCTACCTAAATAGTCCTAAATATAGATTTAATAGGTATGTATAGGTACTTAAGTATTAATTAACTAGTACATCAAGTTTTGTATTTGAAGTGTACATTTATTTTTGAAACAAATACAACATAAAATTATTTTTAGAAAAAAAATGAAAAGGTATTGTTTGTAGTCAGTTTTCATTTTTTTTCTAAAAATAATTTTATGTTGTATATACCTATAATTTCTTAACTAGTAGGTAATAGTAAATTATAAGTTGGTAAATAATTATTATGATAAACGTAAAAAGGAACATCTATAAAATTAAGTCGTCGGCAAATCAAAGAGTTTTTCTCGATCTCGAAATCGAATTTGATACTTTATCGTGCATAGCCATAGATTATGATGCATATACGATCCAAATGAGTTTGTCTTTGTTTCCTGTTCACAGATTTTGATACCTACACACACCATAGTCATATTATATCATATACTAGACTAGATATCCGCCCTCGCTTCGCCTCGGTATCAAAAGTTTCTTTCAGTCTCCCAACAAACGCCCACGCAAAATATCATTGAAATAGTGTCGTATTCCATCATTCAGATTTACAAAGGCGCTTAAAATATTGAATATTATATAGGCAAAAGGCCACTTCTCATACAGAGAAGGTGTGAGCATTAATCTTAAAGCTGGAACAGGGATTTAATGCTCCCCTCCTTCTTTATAGCCCTTTATAGTCCTTTTTTATCCTAGAAGAACCCGTCGATAATTTTGTTACACGGTCCGTCGAGGGGAAGCTACGACAACTGATCACACAAATGAGGGTTCAATTACATTGCAAATCTATATCTATACTTATTATATAAAGCAGCACATTTTGTTTGTTTGTTTGTACGCGCTAATGGCTGGAAGTGGAACTACCAGTCGGATTTTAATAATTATTTTTGCGTTTAATAGCCCTGTTCTTGAAGAAGTTTATAGGCTATGTAACATCACGCTACTGGCAACAAGAGCAGAGCAGTAACCAAATATGTAACTTGGCGCGGATGATACCGTGACGCGAATGGCTAGATTATAAAGTTATAAATAAGTTTACAATAGTAATAAACGCTCATTTGTATGATTTTATTTCCAGACGTCTCAACATGCTCTAGACTAGTAAAGTGTGTTACGGCTTCAAAATTACTCTAGGACCCCATGGTAATAGAATGATTGTTTAATTTTGGAGATATTAGGATGTGCGCGACTGTGTTCGCTTGTGAGCACGCCGAGGCCACCTGACTGGCCGTCACCTTGAGTTGCTGACCTGTAATTGCGTCACATGATCATACATATTAAACTAGTGGTGAAGTATTTTTTCCACAACATCATGACTGTATTTTAAGTCCAAATATATATAATAGTATGCAATACATTCGCTAGGTATAGGTACATATCCATTAGTTGTAGGTCAGCCTGTGAGTTATTAAAAATTAGTTAAGTCCTAGTGTGAACAGTTTTACCTTACCTATGGAAGCAGAATTAAAGCAGCTAACACTGGCTATACTAAATATATCTACAACTAAATTACTTATATTATGTACTTTTGTAGCAATTATTCAGGCTGTATAGTATATCAACTCCCTCCTCTCAGATTGAAAGAGTTACTTACCTCTCTAAGAAGTCTATGGGTTATGGTGGCCAAGGTCACAAATATTTATTACGTAAGTAAGTACCTACATTGAGAACAAATAATTTTAAGGCCTACTAGTGTAAGACAGGTAAGGTAGTTTACTTAGAGATTTTTTTCATTTTAATAGCTAGTTATATAAAGGTATATGACAACTCAATGCATAGAAACCGTGTAAATGGATTAGGTACTACAATAGTAGGTAGGTATGTATGTGAGTAGTGACGATCAATTTTGTGGGTGTAGCGACGCCAATAAACGAGCAACGCACTGTACGTATAATATATAAAACAACTAGACACTAAAGAGAAGCAAGTAAGTTTCGCAGGATAAGGAAAATCGTGTCCATCAAACTAGCGTACACAATGTATAGGAGAGAGGGGAGCTTTGTACCTACATTTTTACACTTTATTCCATAATTCCTAAATTTCTTTAATTTACTTTATTTTTCTTTCTTAATGGTATTCAGGGTCATTAGGCATCTAAATAATAATGACTCTCTTAGTCGTTTTTAAAGGAATAATGATATATTTGCATTTTTTTTTAAGGCAAAGCTGCCCCGTAATTGGGGTAGTCTTGAACATACTTGGGCAGCTTTGTATCAGTATATTTTAATAAAAAAAATCTGTATTTTTTTTACATTTATACGGGAAATAATAAAAAAAAACACTTGAGCTTCAAAAGTATAGTTTAATATCGAAATTGAAAAAATATTAATGAAACAAAAATTTTAATCACTTGGTACAAAAGTTTACAAACAAAATTTCAAGGTGTAGATCAAAGTAAATATTAAAGAAAATCAATTAAACCAAATAAAATATAACGAAAGTGAAAGTGCAGTGTGAAAATATAATAAAAGTAAGATCGTTATTTTACCTTTGAAAAATTCAAATCTGCCGCAGCAAGTTTGTTCAAACCTGCCTCAAGAAGGGTTTTTCAAGATACACTTACGCATTCACTTCTATGTTGTAACCTCATATTAAACTTTTATTGAAACTATTTAATCTGTGGAATAAAGAAAAAACGCTTACAACTTCTTTAAAATACAATCAGGAAAACCTTAGGTGCAAAACAAAAAATGTACACAAGTGACCACTGAAAACAAATAAATTGCTCTTTTATTAATGGGAACTCATCTTTCAAAACTAAAAATGACAAGTGACAGGCATGTGCATCAGTGATGTCAAAACAAAATCAACGTAACCTGAAATAGTAAAGTTTCAATTAATGTTCTAAGCTGCCCCTGTTCAAAGTATTTAGGATTTTAAAATTTACACTAATTATGCACTATATATACACAGTTTTATAGATTAATCGAAAACTTTGTATATATATATACATTGTGTACCTACCTACGCTAGATTGATCGTCAAGCTAGCGTACACAGTAACAATGCTCTCAATTTTTTTTTGTGCTAGTAGAACTATATAGGTGTGCGCAGTTTTATAAAATAATCAAAAACCTTATAGGTAGGTATTATACCTGTGTACGCTAGCTTGATGGACACTGAAAATCTTACTCAAAGGTAATCTTTACGCATTTATAGCAAACCCGTCGCCAAATCTAAAAGGTACTAATTACCTAAACTTATAATAGGTACCCACCGTACTAACTTATTAAAAAGGTGATAGAATAAAATAATTTTTAACAAAAAGAAAACCGACTTCAAACTGGAAGGAAACTAAAAAGTAAAAAATAAATGTACATAGCACAAAGTAATTCGTATTTTGATTTAGTTAATCAGAAACAATTAAATAAGTATTTTATAATTTTGAAGTTGCTGCCAAGTAAAACAATAACTAGGTACCTATAAGTATTATCAATCTTACCTTGCTATTGTAGTCAGATTCTTATAGTATTTAGTTATTTAGTATTTACTTGGCACCAACTTAAAAATTATAAAATACTTATTTACCGCTACCACTACAATCGCCAGTCGGCCTGACAAGCGTGGCAATTATGTATATATTATAATATGACAATAGACCCACTATCTAAAAGGGCTAATATGATTATTTGTTAAATATTAACTAGTTTTACTAATTTATTAAACTAAGTAGGTAGGTAGGTAACTATTATAATTTGATACCGAAAGAATCGTCCAAATGAATTCCTAAAGGCGATATCTATCTATCTATACTATTAGCGGAGTTTTTTTGTTTGTTTTAACGCGCCAATCTCTAGAACTACCAGTCGGATATGTAAAATTCTTTTTTCGTAGGTAGAGGTATGATAGCTCAGTTCTCGAGGAAGGTTATAGTACGGTAGATAGTATTACCGTGGTTATAGGCCATGTAACATCACGCTACGGGCGACGTGAGCAAAGCAGAAAGCAAAGTCGCGGGTGAAACCGCGCCGCAGAGAGCTAGTGTAATATAAATTATGAGACTTTACGCCTCATGAGTGGCAACGTAGCATAGTGTCTTAGTTCTTCGTTTTAAATTTTTATGATTTATTCATATCTCGTATTTTAAAAATATGTAGTGTGAAGGTTGGCTATAATATGGCGATCATAAGAAATAAAATGTAAAAATATACAAAAAGTAAGATTTATTATGTTAGAAAATCACTTTGCTCAAAACAATAATCAGACTTTTCTTTTCTCAAATTATTAACCACAGTAACATCACTTATACACTTATACGTTAAGACAAAATCAAATTAAAAAAATCTTTTTGAGGTGACTAATGACAATATGGAGATACAGGGACAATATGGTGATACTATAAAATAATATGGCAATAAGGTGTCAAGTCTATTCCGGTGTCCAATTACTGAAAAGCCACCTCTAGTCACAGCTTATTATCACACAGGAACTGTGGCGTCACAGTGCCACTATACTCTTTGTGGTACCTTTTTCTACAGTTCATGCACTCTACCCATACAGCTTCATTTGTTGCTTTGTAGTGCCTCTCCAAAGTAGACCATGGTATGCCATACTCCTTGGATGTCTTATAACAGACCACTTATCTCTGATGACCTTCAGGTAACCAATAACCATATTTAAAGCATGACACGTCATAATTCCAAAACCAGCGAATGGTGTCCGACAGCGACAACAGCTCGCCTCGCGACGCAATGGATGGACGGGGCACTTAATTAACGTTAGTTCATTCGAAAAACTTACCAATCGCGCTGGGCCGTATTAACAAAGGTTAAACCAAAATTGTTATCATATTGCCATATATCACTAAATAGCCAACCTTTACTATACATACCTACTTACTGATAACATTTTAGACTTACTAGGTGCAATCCGTATAAAAAATATGAAATCATTGCGTTTACAGTTCTTTGGTATACGCAATAATACCGACGCCCCAAGGAATTAACCTGTATTACTATACTATTACTGGTTTATTACTGTTAAAGCATTAATGGTATCTATGGGTACTATACAACTATGCATTATTTAATTATTTTTCAGCGATAATTTAAAACGTTTCTACTTGTAACAAACATTTTGTTCTTTGGCAATTTTTTGTGGCTACTGGCTACGTTTTAGTAAAATAATATTAGGTACATGTAAAACATTTCAGTAAAACTTCTGGTTTATGCGATTACAGATTTGTTATCGTGAATTTTGACGAAAACATTTTAGGTAATATACACTGTAACAATTATTTAGCAAAGCAATTTTTGTCAAGACATTTACAAGAATAATTATTATTGTTTAATTATTATGTTAAACTGGTAAGTCAGGTATTGTATGATATCAGTAAGTACCTACCCTAAAATAGTATGATGACATTGCCGGTAATATATATTTTAGTGAATAACTAATTCTGTGTACATATGTAGTAGTTACAGTCAAACTATAAACTGGTCGGGTAAAATTTGCTTTCCCGTCATGTAACAATGTTGTCATAGTTACCTTTTATTGAAAATATATACCCAAAAAACACTAAATCATTTTTCCTGTACAATTAGATTTTTGCAAATACTGGTTTATTCCTCGGGGGCGTCGATAAGTATATTTGAAACTTAAGTTGCGTTATTTTTATAGTAAAATAACTGTAAGCATTATAGCTAATTATTTACTTTTTATACAGCTTTCACCTAATTCTAAAATGTTAGCATAACATATTTTTAAAATGTAGCTTCGATTGGATGATAAAAATTGATAACCACGAACAGTGGCGGCCTTAGCCATTGCGAGGCTCCGGGCGGCAGATCTTTGCGAGGCCCTTTGTCCTTCGTGAAAAGTATGTGATGCGAAAGTAGGTCTGGATGTTTGGGTTAAGTATATTATGTCATGTTTGACGAGGAATATTAAAGATATAAATAAAATTTGAGTTTTATAATATTTTATGTTGAAAGATTTACAAAATTAACAAATACAGAGATTTTATTTTAAGATCGAATGAATGAGCTACATCATTTTCCATTTTCGATTGAAAGAATAGCAAGGTCTGTAAGCCGATCTTGTGTCTTCGAATTCCTCAACTATAATGTTAATATTTCGTAAATCTTGTTTTGTTTCGCACTAACAGTCAGAAATATTTTTTTAGATATAGTGCCGGAGACGGGAGACGGACATAGGACTTATAACCCGAAAATCGGTCTAGTTCTCGAGAGATACAACAAAACATATTTTACGCGCGGGCAAAGCCGTGGAGCGCGGCTAGAATGTACCTATATATAAAAATTACTCCCTACCTATTTCCCTTGGTTACGGCCTTAGAGCATTAAACCAACAGGAGTGGACACGCGCTCTATTTCCCTTGCGCAAAAGTCTGCCACTTTCGGCGGGGGACGGGGCAACGCGAGCAACGCACACTAATTACAATGTTAACTACTAATGCATTTTTAAATCGCGTCGTTATACACGCACCCAATAAAATTATTACACACTAGTTTAAACTAAACACACACAATCACATTCACACACAGGGACATCTATCAGTTTACGCTTCCTTAGCGTAAAACAGTTAGAGCTTGACTCTGTCGATATTTAGTATCGATGTTTAGGATTTCATATAAGTACGCGAAAGATTTAATTATTTTCATTATTATTATGTTTGCTTATTAAAATGAGCATTATCTTATATTATATAGAACAGTTTTAGGTAATAATAATCTATTATAATTTTTGAGGTTTTTTTTTATTTAAGCACTTTGAAATTTTAAGTAAAGTAATAGTTCATAAACATGAATTAACTAGAAGTAATTCTGTTAATTCATGTTTATATCAATATTACAGGAAGAATAAAACAAGTGTTTCTAACTAGCACACTTTTTTGTTATTATTAAAAAAAGTCCGTCATACGGTCGGGCTAAATTTATTTGTTAAACATTGTTCATCAAACAAATCTGGTTATGCGGTCGGGCTCTCCTACTATGTTTACTAATGTTTATTCAATACTTCCGATCCCTGATAGTACAGAACCCTCGGCGCGCGAGTCCTACTGGCATTTAGCCGTTTTTTTTATTTTATTTTACTACTGCGCACAAGGATGTAGGTTCAATAACCACCACCTGTTGAAATTTGTTCTAGTGTAGATTAAAGATAGTAATTAATTATTACGTGTCAATTTTACGTGTATTATTCCTAAGTATGTATGTATATTCAAACCAAATAATACTTTGAATTAATTGTCTATTGCTATTAAATTTCGTTCCAACTAAGCAGAGCTTGTATTTGGAGGATTTTGTTCTGATTACATAGTAACAAGCACAGAGATTTTTGACAGGATAGGCATTAAGTATAGATTTTTGACAGGGTAGGCAGTATTTAATTATGTTGATACAATTATGATTTTAGGCAATTTTTAAGGTAGGCAGTGCTTTCTGCCTTTATGGAATGCACGCCACTGGTAACAAGACGGTGACATGAGAATGTATGAGTAGATTTTTATTAGAGAGATATTTTATCTGTACAGATAAGAAAAAACAACAGAATATATTTCAGAAAGTCTTTATTTAAGTAGGTATAATAAAATACTAAAAAGAACTGTGCAATTTAAATTAGCCTAATAAATCTAGTTTAACTAATCCTAGGTAATGCAATAAGAGGAGGTAGCGCACAGCGAGTTTACTTGCTAAAAACTGAGCTGCCCACCGCTTCGGGAGTAGGGAGGAGGTAGCTGTGCTGGCAGCACAGAAAACTTTGTCTTTTAAGCTACTAGTCAGATACTTGTACGCTTAGGAACCCACTTATATTGTTCCTACAATATTGGACCCAAGCGACTCGAGGCGCTGCTTCTTTTAGAAATCTAAAACAAACAAAAAATAATAATTTAATACTGGAAAACCAATATCGATATTTGTGATTAAACTGTCTCAGAGCATCTCTAATTATGTTAAAGTGTGACCAGTTTCTTAAAAATAAATACGCTTATTTTTGTAAGAAATGAGCAACTATCTTTCGGAATAAAGTGCACTAATCTTGTATATTTGGATTTATAGTCTCATTTTACTTGTTCATTTAATATTATTTTGTGCATTACTTGGTAAAAAAACATTGGGTATAATTAAAAATAAATAAATATGGGAACGGTGACACAACACTTCACATCCAAAATGAAACATAGTAGATATGTCAACAAGGCGAGTTATAAAAAATATTTATGATTAGTTTATAAGTACATTCAACCTAAAATATTACCCCAGATTAGAGTATTGATGATAAATCTGGCAACACTTGTTGATTAGTATTTTATTTGGTTAAATTGCTAATTTAATGCATTATTTAATAATATTCGAGCAAAATAATACTTACAGATGGAATGTTATGTTATCCTTTTGTAGATTTGATGTTTCTGATCGCTTTAACACCAAAATACATTGCAATTCAGCATTTTTATTGAGACGTTATTACGCACGCACTGATAGGTGACTTATGATGCGGAACGCGTGTCAACTAGTTTTATTTATCGGCTATGACCGGGTGGGCTGGTACCTTTGGCAGAGGGGTACGCCTGTAAGTGGCCTCTCCGGTTGGTATAATGCTCAAAGGTTACGGCAGGCATTACGCGTGAACGGGGCAGATTTCGTTAATTCTTTTTTTGTTTTGTTTTAATTGTCCGGAAAACGTTCTTATAAAAGAAAAATTAAGACTATTGCGCGGAAAATCAGAAACTTTAGGAATAATTAACCACCATATTAAATTATTTCTAATGTAGGTACCTAACTACTAAACCGATTTTGATGAAATTTGGCATTTTGTCGCGAAAGGGCTTGAAAAGGTTGAAATAGAAGATGAAAGTTTTATGGGGTCTGCCCGCGCGACACGGCGCTCCACACGCTCGTGGAGTGCCCAGCATAGGCTCACGACGCCGGCCCAACTCTCGCTGTCAGCTGTGGTTCAGTTCATGGTCCGCAGCGAGAGGGCTTGGGAGTGTTTCACCTCCTTCTGCGAGGAGGTGATGCTCGCCAAAGAGGCGGCCGAGCGGGAGAGGGAGCAGACTACCATGCTCCCCGCCCCGCCCGTCGGGCACGCACCGGACGACACGCCGCGGGGCGCTCCGGAATCTCCAGTCACCATAAGAGGTAGCCTGCGGGCGGCGATTGGGCGCACGTGTTCCGCTTGCGCTTCTCGACGGAGAAAGGATCTCCGGCCAAAAGGACAGTCCGACATCCCCCATCCTTGCAATATTCGTGGGTTTCGTAATGCGTGTGTTCAGAAATTTATATCAAGCTGCTTAAATATAAGCAAGCAAAATAACTCCAAAATGACAAGAGTTGAAAAACGAAATGAAACACGGGTATTCCTTGAGCGATATAGGAGCAGAACATTATGTTCCAACTACCGAGCTGACCCAAGTGATAAGCGATTAAAAAACTGATCTTCTAGTTCTAGTGTTTCGAAGCGCGACATTCAAGAATTACCTACACATAATGAATTTTTCAATTATGTTTTGAAAAAATGAATTAGTCACCTAGCTTTATTTTAACTTACCGTTATGTTTTAACCTTAATAAATAATTAAGCATCAAAATCAAAAGTTTTAAATGAAAAAAAAAAACATAGTTAAAAAATCTATAGTTTTTTAATTTGCTTGGGTTGTTGCGCGAGGCCCCTGCAAGAGCGAGGCCCCGGGCAATTGCCCCGTTCGCCAACCCCTAAGGCCGCCGCTGAGTCCACGAAATATTACACTAAATTGCGACGTTGCCATATTGCTAATTTTCCTTGATCTAATCCTTGAAGCCCCTCACTTAGTCTACATAGTTCGCACATAGACATGTAGATAAGCCGTACAGAGACAAAGCTTCACTCAATCACAGAGTAAGCCGTAAAGAGGCAAAGCTTCCTAAAAAAGTGCAAAATTGTTACCTATTTTGGTAGGGTTGTCACAATAGGTTAAGACAAACAAAACATTTGTTAGATAGTTTATATAATTATAGATTTTAAAATATAAATATTCCGGTCCGAACCCCCAGATCTAATCCCCAAGGGTTATCTTATAATTATTCTTTAATTCCGTTTTAATTATATCAATTTAGTCATTCCGGTCTGATCCCCTCAGTCTTTTTGACAGGTAAGTACATTCAAGAGAAAAGGAGTTTATGTAACAATTAATTAAAAAACATAGAATAATTAACGCAGTTGTACAATCTCTGATTACCCCATTAATAGAAGGCAGGCGTGAAGTTATTGTATGTATTTTCTCGAAAATCTGTCAAAGATAACTAATTGACCGCAATAAAATATTTAAATATATTTAAATTTTGTTTCTGATCTCCTACGCGATCAGAACTGAATAGAGAGTAACAAAAAAGAAAGCCATCACCAGTGTATGAGATTCAGGGGATTGACCGGAATAACTCTATATATGTAACTACTGATTTTGATATCTCATTTAAACGAATAGGATTAACATAGTGAATAGGAAAACATCTGTCGTTTTGCCTTTTTAAATAGCTACATTCGATATATTTTAGTGTTTTAAGCTGATAATATTATAAAAGTTTTGTTGCCAATGTGATTTTATAAACATTATCATTCGTGTACTTTTCAATTAGTAGGTTTGTACAAACCTAAACCTACCTACGAACTTTAAAAGAATTTGATGAACCAGTTAAAATATGAAGATAAGTTCACTGAGGTATCTTATAACGCGTTAAAATAAACAATCACACTTATTAAATATCGTTAACATTATTTTAATTTAATTAAACTTTTCTTATTGAATATAAGAACATTAACATAATTTTATTATAGTTTTAACCATTAAAATTTACCGATAAAATAATTAACAATTTTACGTTAAACTACAACGTGCGTCGTCGCACTGACCCAGAGATTGTCAACTGGCTGTGCCGGCGTCAACCGTTTTTTTCTAGTCTCGCCGTGTACGCAACAAGCGGCCAATGGTCACGCACACATACCCCGCGTGTTTGTAGTAGTGCCATTAATTTTCGCAGTTATATGAAGCTTTGTCTCTGTACGTATCTACTTTGTGATTCAATCGCGCAAATCGGTTGAATTACTACAAGTATGTGAGGCATGTGTGCGTGACCACTGGCCGCTTATCGCGTACGTGGCGAGACTAGAAAAACAGGTTGACGCTAAAGTTACTTGTTAATTTTTTCTGTATTATTTGAAAATATTAGTTAATACCTATTTATATTTAATATCAAAGTTTAGTTTAAATAAATAATGTAATGATATTTAATAAGTAAGTAGGTATGTTTGTTTATTTTTACGCATTCAGGTTCATCAAATTCTCTTAAAGTTTGTAGGTACCTTCCTACTTAAAATACATGAATAAAAAAGTTTATAAAATCACATTGGCAACAATTGGTTTATCAGCTTAATAAAACACTAAAATTATATCGAAATTAGTTACTTAAAAAAGGTAAAACGACTGATTCTTCCTATTCACTATGTTAATCCTATTCTTTTAGAATATAATATAAATATGAGATATTAAAATCAGTACCTAGGTACTTATAAATTATAACTTACACAAGCGCCACAAGCCAGCCGCTCGGCCGCTCGCCCGGCGCGGTCATTGCCCTGACAAGTACTGTACCTACTGCAATACCTCGATAGTACAACGTTTATTAGTTTTGTCTAGTTCTCTAATTTTTGGTTTTGTAGATCTAGGATATTGATTACTTATTAATACCGTGATATAAGTACGAAGTTTGTAAAACCACTAAAACTTCAGCCAGTATAAACTATTTAACAAATGTTTTGTTTAATTTGTCATAACCTATTGTGACAGCCCTACAAAAATAGGTTACGATTTTGCACTGCTTTGGAGTGTGGTGTGTGTGAACCACATGAGTATACATACAGAGGCAAAGTTAAAAGCTTCCTTTGCCTCTGTACGGCTTATCTACTCATGTGGTCCCCACAGTAAGGCATGTAATTCCGGAATTTCGGAATTTCGTAATTCTGAAATCCGTGATTACTTTTCAGATCTTTCAATTCCGGAATTAAGCGGAATAATATCGCAATTTAGGAATATTTTTTTTTTCTATCAAAACAAAATTCCCTTCGTTATTATCATATTTAAAAGCAAAGCACCCAATCTAAAGTCTGTAGTGTCTAAATACAATATAATTATACATTAATAAAATGAATAAAAGACTGAAAACTTTATACGTGTCACGTACTTAAACATAAAAGTTGCCTAAGCCTTCCAGTCTTAACATTTTTATTAGGAAATGAGATAATATGTAGCATACCAATCAATACATTGAGATCAAGCAAATCATTTAAAAGGCGTTACTGCCTACTATTCAAATTGTAACGGTAATTTTTTGCAGTTTCAACTAGCTCACTTTGTAACGTAAGTACCTAGGTACATTACAAAGCTATCTAGTTAACTAGTAGTAGAAATGAAATCGTCATGATGAGTCATGCATGTGAAGGAGTTTGTTCGTTTGTTTGAACGCGCTAATCTGAAACCTCCAGCCGGATTAGAAAATCTTATTGTATTTGATAGCCCAGTTCTCGAGTAAGGTTATAGGCAATGTAACATTACGCTACTGGCGGCGGGTGTAGAGCAGTATGCAAAGACGCGGGTGAAACCGCGCCGCGAAAAGCTAGTTTCATATTAAAAATGTTAAGACTGGAAGTTTTAGGGAACTATTTAGTGTACGTATTTTCCAGTCTTTTAATTATTTTATAAATGTTTAATTATATTGTGTTTTCTGAAGTCTAAAAGCCTGGTTAATTTACCTGTATAAAGATCAAATTAATATGTTACTAAAGATTATAAGACTGATTTATTTATAAATCTTTTTTGATTTGAAACATTTTTTTATTTTTCTACCGGAATTCCGGAATTAGATCTCCAGTATTAGAACTCAGTTCCGGAATTGAGAACCTTCCGATATTGCACACTCTACTCCACAGCACTTTGTCCACGTCACGCGTCGCGCCATACGTCATTTAGGTACCTTTAATACCTACCTACTATTCAATTCACACACAAGCAGTAAACTTCACTTACGCACACTTTCGTGAACCGGTTCAACATTCATTTCGTACATCGTCCATTGGTAATAATAATATGTTAATAACTAACTCCTCGGCAACTACGTAGGCTACATAAACGTAGCACAGCACGTGGAGCAGAGCAACAGGATAACACAAGCAAAACTGTTTCTGTTTCAGTCGCGCTCGGTAGAACCAGCCAATTGCCATTCGGATTTACTCGGACCCTATCGTATCGTATCGTTCCGATATTTTATTCTCGTCACGCGAGTAGATAAGCACTCATGTGGTCTCGTTTACTCTTAATGTTCTTATCACGGCCACGGCACGTTCTGGGTTTTCGACTAGAAACTCACCATCGCTGCATCGTCGTCACGTCAGTCTGTCAGTGTCAGTGTAGTGTTTAAAGTGTTTAGAGGTGCGCCGCGGGCGGGTATGCCGTCATAAAACTTTTCACGTAAAAAACGCCTGTCAAGTGACCTTCTACTATAATCACAAGTGCCTGAACCACGTATTTAAATTGTGCATAAATACATAACCTATAAAATGTCAGACAGTGCACAAGACGTTCTTATGGACGCGGCAGCTGGCGCAGCAGCAGCGGCCGCTGCTGGCGGATCATTATTTAGCACATTTGATATAATCGTGCTCGTTATTTTATTGGGAGGCGCTATTTGGTGGCTGTATAATTCTAAAAAAGAAAACAAAAATGACGAAATACAACTCAGTAAATATTCAATTCAGTAAGTAAATCACTACAAAAATTTTTAAGTAAGTACTTACCTAAGTAAGTAGGTAGGTACCTACTTATATGTATTTGCATAACATTATTAGGTAGGTACTTCAATATATAATAAAATTAATGTGTGGTTGTAATGTATAGGTACTTTGTAAATTGATGTTTTTAGTTGTGTATTATGTAAGTACTTATAGGTACTTAATAAAATAATATTTTAAATTCTTCTGAAAGTTGAATGTAAGTACATAATTATATAAACGTGTATAAATTATAAATACCTACCTACTTACTTACCTAATTGTTGAAATGAAAGACAATATCGGTAATGATAATAAGTACATTATGCTACGTATTTACCTTTGGACCCTATTATTTTTAGTATCATTGTATTAATAAGTCTGTAAATATCTACTAGATGTGTATGAGTAGACCGTACCAAAATACTAGAAAAATACTAGGTCACTTTTTTGATATGTTATCTAACTTTATGAAAATACTAGCAGAGTCTATGTTTCGTTGTATTCCTCACTATGAAAAGTACCTACCTAGCCTATGTCCGTCTTTGGCACCGAATCAATCTATGTACCTATACAATTTTTTCATCAGTTTAGGCGCTGAGTGGTAATAAACACACACACTACACACACACACTCACACACATACACACACACAAACTTTCGTATTTATAAATTTATTATTATTGATGTTATGGACTAGACTAGATGGAAAACCGAGTTTTACCTTTTATAGACTAAGAAATCGAGTCGACATAATAATAATTGGATACCTATGACATAAAAACATAGGTAATAGGGTTTTTTATCTAACAATGGTAATAGGTAAATAAATGTCAACAAATAAAGCAGGTTCCACTTCGTTTGTCGATGGGCTATAGCTACATTATGAAACACGTTTCTTGATGAAGGTACTTAATTCTGTTTACGTCATAGAAGAAAGATCACTAGGCGGTTGTTTTTTCAATAACTGCAAATGGGACAACAAGTAGGATAACAAAACTCAGTGATACCGTGATACTTAGGTGTATAAAAAAAAAGAGCGCGAATCCGACTCGCGCTCTTGGTGTTTTGTAGGTAGGTACCATTACCTATAAAAACGGCACACATCACGTTTGTTGTATTACCTGTATATATTTTATTTAAATTTAATTAGGTATTTATTTAGAGAGTAAATATACATATTATGTGTATAAGTAAATATTCTGTGAATATTTCAAGCGTCTGCCTGTTGCCGTTATCAATAACGAGCAAAATGTTTGTTTTATGGGAGCCCCCTTAAATAATGATAGTTATATCAACTGTATAACTAAATCTAATCCATGAGATAAAAGTCTGGTGACACAGTGGAGTCTACAAGTACGGCATCCTAAAAATCTTTCATAATGTTTTTGAGGTGATAACATCTTATAAATCGATGAAATAGGTACTAGGCTCACACACATGGAGATACGGGGCAATAGAGAATGGAAGGAAAGGAAGAAAGGGTGAAACGAGGAAAGGGGAAGTCAGTCACAGTCAAAGTCACAGTCACAGTCACAGTCAAAGTCACAGTCACAGTCACAGTCAAAGTCACAGCCATAATCATAGTCACAGTCACAGTCAAAGTCAAAGTTACAGTCAAAATCAAGGTCGAAGTCACAGTCTAAGTCGAAAATTATAGTCAGTCAAAGTCAAATTTAATTACCTACGTTTAATTACGTTTATTAAAATAATTACATATTAAGTATTGCGTAAAATTATCGTCCGTAAACCGACAGACAACCAATTGTTCGTTTTCTGCTATGAAAAAAGCATAAAATGATGTTTGTGCGTTGAACTACGAAGTTATCCTCTCCCTCCCCTTCTGTTTTACTCTTTATGTTGCAAATCAGTAGCTTCCTGTTCGTCATAGCCTCATAGGTAAGTAAAGTATTATGAGAGTTTGTATTTCATTCCCGTGTTTCTTTTAGATGTGGTCCCTACACCTACCCTAATAATTTTACTAGTAGCTAGTACTTGTGTATGCATAGTACCTACAAGGGCTGCTATTTATATATCCGGAATAAAATAAAATAACTAATCTCCAAAACATGATTTTTAAATGTTTCAACGGTTTCTTCCCGGGTCGAAAATCGTTAACCCGTAGTGAAGAATATATATATATATATATTCTTCACGATTGGGAATAAAAAGTCGTTCGGTGCCAGGGCAATGTGGTGGATGACTCGTTAATTCCACCGTTTCACCCTCCAAGTATCGGGTCGTTTCATTCGAAAGGTGACAACCTGAATGAATGAAGTGAGAATGATTCTGCGTTGGGATTGTTCTTCCTAATTTCTGCAAAGACTTCTGGCAAACTAATGGTCGTGTACCACACCAAATTAACAGATTTACGATTTTCTAATGGTACAGTAGCCACGTGTCCATCTATACAAAAATACAATCGACCATTTGCTTCAACGTGCTTCGCACGAGCAACTTTTGTTGGGTTCGGCTCATGTTGGAACACTCATGCTTGTTGTTGCTTAGTTTCGGGATCATATGCATAAATATTTTTTTGCACCAATCGACACGAGCCTGTTTTTGATCTATTGTCAAGTTGTGCAGTATCCAACGCGAACAAACTTTTTTTTGCAGTTAAGTGTTCGTGTAATATCATATGTATACTGTCATACTAATGCTCACGCCTATATCTCTCGTTATGTAACATAACGATCTTGCATTATTAGTTCACGTACTGCGTCAATGTTTCGTGGCACAACAACCGATTTAGGCCGACCATCTTTAATTTCGTTCGTGAGCATACGACGTCTACGATTAAACTCACTAAACCAGTGATACACAGTGGTCCTCGATGGTGCTTGATCCCCAAATGTCGAACTGAGTTGACTGATGCACTGCTGTTGAGTTAGACCACGTTGAAAATCATAATAAAATCATCGCACAAAAATTTTCTTGAATTAAATCCATTGTGATAATCACATGCAATTTTTAAAATCGCGCCACACTATGAAAACAATAATGACAGTGGGATGAAATGAAACAAACACAAAACAGCAAAAGAGTTCCATTTTCAAATGTAATAATTTATTTTTAAATATTATTTATGTAGTGATTTTTTTAATAGCAGCCTATTATATATGTAGCTAAGAATACCTATAAATTTCGTAACACAATGAGAAGTTTATTTATTTATTAAATTTTGTAAAAAAAGGTAGGTAGATAATTATGTTACATATTTATTTGGTGGCTAGGGGCTCAAGCTGCCGCCCCAAACGGTGTCTACATGCTAAAATAATGTATGTGTTTAAATAAAGTAATTGCACCAGTAATGGACACGACATGGACAAAAAACTAGTTAAATCTTGTAGATCATAACCCTAGTTTCTGACCTATTAATAACTAATTAGATAAAATTAAACCAATTATCTATGCTTTTAGGTACTTTATATGAGATTTAACAGGTGATTAGTTAACTTTTCGTTTATCAGCCTTTCAGAAACTGGGGATAAGAGTAGGAATGAGTTTTTATATGTTAAGAATATTCGACCTTAGAGAAAAGTCGTCGAGCTATCAATGTTTGAAGTTTTATTTAAATCCAGCCTTTAATTTAATCTCAATAGAATAGTGTGAGGTAAAAAGTGCTCCTGTTACTGAAAAAATGTTTTCGAAAAATGTAGAAAAAGGAAATTAAAATCCTCTATTTTCTTTTTTTTAAATCTTGGTTATTCAATTAATTGGTTGTTTTGTAATAATTACTTTGTATGATTCTTTGGTTGCGTTGATGTGTTAAAATTGTTAACTCATTCAAAAAACTGTAATTATCTGGCGATTGAAAAGAGTGGCGTGAGTTTCTTGCCAGAGGCCCTAGACAAGTGTCAAAGATATCTATTCTATTCATAGAATAGATAATAAAATGTATGAGATTGACATAAGCGTCGGCGTTAGCTTATGTCAATCCAATACATTTTTCTATCTATTCTATGAATAGAATAGAAATCTTTGACACTTGTCTAGGGCCTCAGTTCTTCTCACAGCTCTACCTCGTCAGCGAACTGGCTGTAGGTTAATTACCTGATTTCATGTAATTTTGACTTTTCATAAGCATCATACTTTATAATTAAAATGAAATAAAAGCTTTGAGTTTGAGTTTGAGTTAAGACCTTCAATATTCATTATGTATTGTATTAAAACAATTACTATTATTAATGAAATTGCAGAAAATACTACAAATTTGTGCTTAAAGTGTCCATTACTGGTGCCTTATAGTATTTACCTTGATAATAATCTGCCCTACCCTAGCGGCGACGTCAAGCCGACTCAAGTTCTCTCCCCTAATGGTCAAGCCTCTCCCAAACTGAAATCCTGACTGCTCACAGATTGACTTGTTCTGCTACTATCAAATGCACACTAAACTAAAACTATACTAATAAGAACATCTGGCACTCTGGCACCTTGTGTTGTTGTTGTTTTATCATGGCGAGAGGACAATACGTCCTAGCTTATTGCTCTCTAAGATCTAAGTAGTATAGTCTATATCTATATTTTTATTATAAAGTGAAAGAGTTTGTTTGTTTAAACGCGCTAGTTTCTGTAACTACCTATCGGATTTGAATAATTCTTTTTGCGTATGATAGCCCAGTCCTTAAGGAAGGTTATAGGCTATGTAACATCACGCTACTGGCGACGGGAGCAGAGCAGTAACCAAAGTCGCGGGTGAAACCGCGCTGCGGGAAGCTAGTATTATATAGAAGCGAACGGTCATCTTATCATGTCAGCAAGGAGTCTAAAATTTTGCATGGAGGTTCCTTTTAGGACATAGGTGAATAGGTGCAAAACTCCGTCGTAGAGGTATAGGTCATAGAGGTAAAGGGTAAGAGGGTGAAAAGGGTTGGAAAAGATTGTAGAAACTTTTATAGTTTTAATAGTAGGATTTCCAAATTACTAGAAAATACTCATGAGTTCAAGAAATTGAAATTTGGTTAATAATTTATTATACAACCCTTAAAAAGGGATAAAATAGGAATTGTAAGTTTGTATGAAAAATCCATTATTTTTAAAGCAATCAACTCTAAACTTACATAATTATAAAATGTATTAACATTTTTTTATATTTAGAAACTACCCATAATAAGTGGGAAAATAAGGAGTAAGTTAATTGCACCAGTGATGGACAATGGACATAACTTGTAAAATAAGATTAGGAAATTAATGTTTCTATTTTAGCAATATTTGTCGTCATCATGACGTCATCAATGTTCGACGTTTTTTTTTAAATCAATATATAAATTCAATTTGGCGGGAGACAAAATGTATGTGCTCTCCTGGTTTTGAACATTATATTTGCGGTTGTTGTTACGAAAATTATTAGTGAGGTAGGAAGTTTGTCTTTCAATTTATTATATAGCTTTATTCAAATCGGAAGGTTTTTTGTGGTTGGGTTATACATAAAATTAGTCTTAACAACACAGTGTGTTTTCACCATAAGTGTCCATCACGGGTGCAAAAAACAACATTAAAAAACCAATTGCAGTGTCCTACAGAAATGGAGACACAAGATCTTCAATTTTAAAACAATTACTATTATTCGCAATAGAGACGGATTATACTGATTATCTATAAAATAAAAATGAATCGCTGAATGTGTTGCTCAGCGCAAATCTCGAAAGCAGCTGAACCGATTTCGATGATTATTTTTTTATAATATTCCTTAAAGTACCAGGATGGTTCTTACGGAGTGAAAAAATTAAAAATTGCCTGAAAAAAAATACTTTTCTATATTCCCATACAAAAGTATCTTTATTTATTTAAGCAGACGAAGTCTCGGGAAACAGCTAGTTATTTATAAAGGGTTAGAAGCAAGACAGGGTGTATAAAATTGATGTATCCGTCTGTAATTTATAATGAAAAAAGTAAATTTAGATAATTATGGTTATTCGCGGTGCAAACCGGTTTTTGTTGCCTGTTTGCCCAGATTCGGAACTGAAATCGACTTGACTTATTTATCAAGACTGGCTTAGTGCTACTATAGCCATAAAAAAGTATAATATCATGCTCAAGGTTACTCAAATTATTTGTGAGATGAGTAGAATTAGTAAAATATTTAAATGAATACGCGTCTATTGTAGGTATTAGGTACGTACCTACCTATTAGACCACGGTTTTTCTCGTGTGGCATGCTGTTACAGAAGCATGTCACGCGGGCATATTGTACGTCTTCCAACTTCCTGATAATGAAAAATTTAAAACCTTTTCAAGTTTATCAAAATTTCACCCTACTTACAAAATTCAAAGTTTACATACATATGTGTATTTCTATACATATTTGATCATCAAAATGACTCTGCCTATTGGTAAACAGTCATTGTAGGCACGTACGTCTACTGTAAGTCCAAATAATATGTTATTAT
This sequence comes from Parascotia fuliginaria, assembly GCA_963082885.1. Taxonomy (NCBI): domain Eukaryota; kingdom Metazoa; phylum Arthropoda; class Insecta; order Lepidoptera; family Erebidae; genus Parascotia; species Parascotia fuliginaria. The sequence goes on along the minus strand of OY720174.1, from coordinate 10,101,941 downwards.
AGCGAAATATTTTTTGTTCTTTCAAAAAGATTATATTATTAAGATTTAATACCAGATTAGACTTTGTAAATAAAGTGACGATTCAGTATGAATTAATGGTCAGAGCCAGCTGCAGCGAGGGGTACGACAGGGCGATGTTATATCACCGAAACCGTTTACCGCTGCACTGGAGGACGTGTTCAAGCTTCTGACCTGGAATGGACTTGGCATCAACATAAACGGCGAGCACATCACTCGCCTTCGATTTGCTGATGATATCGTGGTCATGACTGAGACCCCGGAGGACCTCAGTGCAATGCTCGATGATCTCTCTAGAGTCTCTAGACAAGTGGGCCTAAAAATGAACTTGGACAAGACTAAAGTCATGTCCATGTTACACCGACTCCTATTACGGTCGGAGGCTCGATGCTCGAATTCGTTGACGAGTAAGTACATATACCTGGGACAAACAGTCCGATTAGTTAAGCCCGATTTCGAGGAAGAGATCACTCTTTGAATCCAACTCGGCTGGATAGCGTTCGGGAAGCTGCAACATAATCTTCTACCGCAGTGCACCGCACTACCGCACTACCGCAGTGTCTCAAGACCAAGGTTTTTGACCAGTGTGTGTTGCCAGTCATGAGATACGGAGCAGAGAAGTGGTCACTAACTATGGCTCTTAACAGAAGGCACAAAGTCGCTCAGAGGTCGATGGAGCGGGCTATGTTAGGCGTCTCCCTGCTCTATCGTTTAAGAAAAGAAGGAAATCAATGGGCAAGACACATAGCTCGCAGAACTGATGCCCGTTGGGACCGAAAGGTTTTAGAGTGGCGACCACGAACCGGAAGACATGGGGTGGTGGTGGGGTGGGCAAACCCTTCACAAGGTGGACCGACGACCTTATAAGGGTGGCGGGCAACCGATGGATGCAGGTGGCTCACGACCGGCCAAGGAGGCGAAAATTGGGGGAGGCCTATGTCCAGCAGTGGACGTCTTTAGGCTGATATGATGATAATGAATAAAGCGACTCTTTGCTACATGCGAAATTGTCTAGGTAATTAATTGATATAAATTAAATGTAGAAAGTAAGTTTAAATAAGTTTATTTATTTTAATAATATTGTTTAAAATTGTTGCAATTTTCATCATTTCACATACTTACAAAGTTACTTCGAAACACAATTTCATTCTCATCATAATTCATAAGATTTCAGACGCATTCCTAAATAATTCCCAAATAGGTACTTTTTGTTTTTGCCTGACTGGTGCAGTAATGGGGGTTAATATTTTTCGAGCTTATGTATGTATAATGTATGTACGTATTTGTGTATGTATGTAAGTATGTCTATTTATTTTGCACGCTCTACAGCCTAAATGGCTTGATGAATTTTAACGTATGAGGTGCCATTAGATTCGTATTGATTGTGGGAGTGACATAGGGTATTTAAATTTCAATGTAGCGTCAGGACGAGAAAAATAAATGGGTTTCTTTTTTTCACTTTGTTTTAAGCAGGCGGGCTTTACGTTTTTTAATAATATGTATTGCTTGTTATCTGTTCCCTTTTGATTACCAGACCGAGTATTGCACTGTGAATTAGGTGGCTTTTACCTAGACCCGACATTACTAATGCTTTTAAATTTTCTCTTGTTGCCTCAGGTGAAATCAAGAGAATCATCCTATCCATCAAATCTAACGCGATGCGCTGTGACGGCATTAGCCGTCGCATGTTTGTCTAGATTCTGGACTACCTAGTTCCAGCTATTACTCATTTCGGAAAATTTTCTCTGGAATCTGAGCACTTCCCATCGCCAAGGCGAAATGCGTTTATTATTCCCTAACCTAAAATGCCCATACCTTCACTTCCTAATCACTTTAGACCTATATCCATGCACCCATTCCTATCAAAAGTTTTCGAGGCCTGTTTACAGAAGCAGTTGTCTGAGTACGTATTTCAGAATAATTTATTGAGTCGTCTGCAATATGGATACAGGCCCGGCCACAGCACGATTTCCGCTCTTCTGAAAGTGACTGGCGATATAAGGGCAGGCATGGAAGAAAGTTACTATACTGGTCTTAACTGACTTTTCAAGTGCCTTTAATACCTTCAGTCACGACATGCGTTTGTCAATCCTCTACCATCTTTTGATTTCTCCTGATGCACTTAATTGGTTCTCATCATATCTTCGGGGATGTCAATAGTCGGTTCGCTCAGATAATTCATCATCTGCGTGGCGTGATCTCTTCTCTGGCGTCCCCTACTTTCTCAATTATTATTTTCTATCTTTATTAATTTCTTGACACCTAGTCTTCGATGTTCGTATCATCTTTATACCGATGGCTTGCAACTGTATGCTAAGGCCAAAGTAGAAGATGTGACGGAAGCCATAGCTAATATCAATATGACCTAGACGCTATTAAGTGTTGGTCTAAGAAATTTGGCTTACTGGTGAATTCCTTCAAATGACAGGCCATAGTTATAGGTAGCCAACGTTAAATAAATTGACTAGATATTCAGTTCCCACCATCGATCATTTTTGATGGGTCGCCCATTGCCTTTAGGCCTGTAGTTAAAGATCTTGAGTTACCTATTGACTCCAATCTCAATTGGCAAGCTCAAACAACCAGTGTTAGTCAAAGAGTTACAGGTACCCTACAGCAACGCCGTAATTCGCGTGCTCTAACGAATCTATTTTATATATGTATAGGTTACCAAAAAAATAATATTATTAAGAGCCCGTCTTTGTGTGTAGGAGTAGGCACGTAGAATGGTATAGACGATGCGATAGTTTCCATTGCATTCACACAGAAAAGATGCAAAGTTATGTTATATTTTTTGTCCCTTATCGCCCTGGTTTTTCTAGGTGGCTAACGTATGTTAGCTAAGCAAAATTTGACAGCTTGTTGTATTTTAATGGTGGAGTTTGTGTTACAAACTGTAATTCTCCTTTAATTTTTTGTATTATGGCCCGATTTTTGGAAGTATTTCATAAATATATAATCATAATATAAAGCTATTTATTAGAAAGAGGTGATAGATCATGATCAGTTGTAGTGTTTTGGTACTTATGCTAAAGTCACGGTAAGTAGTTCTGCCAACAGAACTACTAGTAATTGATTCCTATTAGTTCTGTATCTTATAATATAATACTTTACACTGAACTTAGAAAAATAATTACCAGTAGTTCTGTCAACAGAAAAGGTGAGAATAGGCGAGAAAATTAATTTATAACCTATTTGCTTTGGTGTTGAATATCTTATTGGGAAAAAGATTCCACATTTTTGGGTAATATCGAAATCTCATTATGTAACTTATTAGTAGTTATGCTGTTACTTATCTTTATCGGTTCGTTATCGGTTAGTTATCGGTTTAGCCGTTTTGGCGCTAAGTTGTAATAAAGTGTTGCGATAGTTTGTGTGTGTGGATGTACCACACACAAACTTTCGCATTTATAATATTAGTAGTATAGTAGTTAGTATATTATTTGGTCTTATAAGATACTCAAATATAGGTATAAAGAAAATACACATTCGTAAGAAAGGACATGTGCTATTTTTGCCTCGTGGCCATGCTTACTAGCGCGTCTACAAATCTATACCTACTTGAGTTTACTATTATAAAAAGCGGCACAGTTGGTTTGTTTGTTTGTTTGCTTGTTTGAACGCGCTAATCTCTGGAACTACCAGTCGGATTTGAATAATTCTTTTTGCGTATGATAGCCCAGTTGTTGAGGAAGGTAGGCTATATGTAACATCACGCTACTGGCAATGAGAGCAGAGCAGAAAGCAAAGACGCGGGTGAAACCGCGCTGCGGAAAGCTACTAAGTACATTATAAAAATAATAATAGAGGTATATTCGGCAAATTTACTACTTATCAGGGAAAATTATTTTAGGGAGTGTTAATGACTGATATTTGCAATATGTACATACATTATCAGTCCCTTTCTGCAACACGCTTACCAGCTGCAGTCTATACAATAGGTACAATAATAATAATTATATTCGATTGTGCCTCTGATGAGTGATGTGATTAACAAACGACTGTTATGTATATACCTAGGTAAATAATCTCGTTGTAGTTTGTTACAAGGTACCACTGCGATGTGAATAATATTGCGTAACTATGCTAAAAACTTCATTGTTAAAACACAAAGTTTATTGTGTATCGAATATAGTGAATATTTAGGCAAATAATTATGCGTGCGTAGTGTAGGTGTGGCGAGTATAAAATATATAATTATGAAGGGTGATCAAAAAGTAATGAGAATGGGTATATTAAAATAACTATATACTTAAAATAAAATTTATTTTTCTACATAGTCTCCTAATAGTGACCTATACATTTAGCCCATCTCTTTTCTAAACCAAGTAAAACAATAACTAGGTACTTATTTATAGGTATTATCAATTTTAATTTGCTATTGTAGTAAGATTCTTATAATATTTAGTTATTGAGTATTTACTTGGCACCAACTTCAAAATTATAAAATACTTATTTAATTATTTCTGATTAACTAAATCAAAATATGAATTACTTTGTACTATTGTATGTAAATTTATTTTTTGCTTTTTAGTTTCCTTCCTGTTTGAAGTTGGTTTTCTTTTTGTTAAAAAATATTTTATTTTATTATTTTTAGTGATGGGTAGACCTAAATCTTACTTAGGTATCTATTATTTTTGTATACACTAAACATTTTGGCATATTGAACCGTATGAAGTAAGCCCGAACATGACTGCTGTTGAGGAATTCCCTCGACTGTCTATGGTCACCTGTAATGGCACGTATAACCCATATGGGAGAAAGTTCTCATCATTAGAAATTAATTAAGTCCAAACACCAAGTAATTGCTGTAAATCGTTGAGGATTTCCCTCGAGTCCTACATATACTTAACTGACATTAAATACGTATTGTTAATTGTTAACCTTGCCTCAGTGCTACTATGTAGGTACTCGATGTCATAATGGCCGACTGCTCCAATAAACTTTAGACTATTGCGTCGCCGTAGTTGATAAAATAGCAGTGTCTACTAGAGATGTCCACGGTGTCCACACTGTGAGGTACTTACCATCTTATTTAAATATCAAACGTACCTACAAATGCTAGATAACATAAAAAAACTATCAAGATAAAACGCAAGCCAACACGCGCCGTCCGTCGCTGTCGTAGTCTAAGAATCCAAATTGTAAGTCGTGATGAATAAAATTACCTTAACAAATTGATACTGATCAATCAAATATACGAAAAAATGTTAAAGGCTAGTCTATATCCAGACGAAATCTCGGCAGTTAATGGTAATTGGGTGAATAAAGAAACACTTCTATTTTTGTAAGTTTTGAAGACTTTTATGATTTCTCTCACATTTGTCTATTGCAATATTTGCAATGTTGCAGAGAGATAAGTAAGCTCCTCATTTTTCGTGATATTTTTTTCACGAAGTTTTTTGAAAAAAATACTAGTAGCGTCCTGCGGCTTCGCCCGCGTGGAAAATGGTTGGTATGTGTTTATTTAATGCAATTCGGGCACCAGACTAATTTTCGGGATAAAAGTCTGTCTCCGCCAGTCTCCTGCACTGAATCTATGTACATCGAACAAATCTATGTACACAACCTACCTATTTTCATCGAAATTGGTTTAGCCGTTTATGCATTGGGTGGTAACAAACATACACACACATACACGTACGCATACACACATATTAATAGGATAGGAGTTAGGACGTAGGTATGCATTGTATGTAAATATAATATAAGTAGGTATAAATAAAATATACAATCTATTTTTAAAAGATACCTCTACATATTTACCTTCTCACTACGATGATAACTTTTGGTAAGGAGTTAAATATTGCCTGGCAAAAACTTGTCAGTTAACTACATGAGTATACTCGTAGTTCCTACCTAATCATTCATAGACTACAACATTGCTCACCACCAGTTGGTAAAGAACGGACTGTCCTGTATGGCTTGGCTATAGGCAAATTAGCTGGAATCTTATAGTTATGAACTTTAAAGTAAGTACCTATCACATGCATTTCAGTTTGAAATTAATAAATGAGATTGACTTTGACTAGGTATCATCCTTGTCGCGTGTATTTTGTTCATAAAAGTATACCTGCACTACACGGTTTTATTAATGAACCCTTACCTAAATATTAATAAATATCAAAATAAAAGATTGTATTCAAATCACAATTATAAATCTAATATAAGTAAAATATTTTGCTGCTAACATCGGTTGCCTACTAAAACAAATAGTTACGTGGTATAGGCCCTACTAGTACTACACGCGTTGGACTATAAATGCACTGGCCATATCTGTAAGTGTACTATTTACTTATTATAATCGTGCTGTCGCAATTGTCGATTGATTGCTTAAGCTAAGTAAGTAGGTACGTTTCTGTCTCTCTGACGATTGACACACAATGCGCCGAAAAATCTAAAGTAAACACTAAAAGCAATTACAAACATTAAATATAATAAATCCTTGTTGTAGAGAATCGGTACTAGCACAGATTAAAGAATTTGTATATATCATCATGAGGTCGGAATTAGGTAGAGTTGTTTATGTACTTGCTTCGTTAAATGTTGATTTTAATATGGATCATCCTGGGATTTTTAATGGACAATTCCGTGTGGCCAACAATATTACAAATAAATAATAATAAAAACCTCAGAGATAAATAAGACAAATAAAACAAAGATAATAACATACAATTTATATTAGTATTTACATTAGTTTACAATACAAATTATTAATACAGTCTTAAGCAAATTCTCAAACTTATACTCTGCCTTTTTTATAAATACGAGCAAATACTTTGTTTATTCAAACGGTCCATCAAAATCATTTTTCTTCTCCGATTCATTCAAAGTACCACTAAGATTTGAAGTGTTCGGTTACGACATTACTTATAACTTTTATGAGAATTGAAATATAACCATTGGCATTTCAATATTTTCTGGCTTCAATGAATTTCTCCGAACGTGTAAAATCCATTTGTATATTTATACAAAAACATCGCTCTAAGTCAAGTGAGGCGAGGTTAGCACATACATACACTTTCTTTTCCTCGTCACTAATGCAGTAAGAATTTTATCTGCTATGTATCTGATAGTATCCAACTCCGGCTTTCTACCCATGACTTTTCCATTTCACATTCTAAGCTCTAGTAATTTTCCCATCTTAAAGCTTATCTCACTGCATCAAATATTTCAAATGATTTCATTCCATTAACCAAAGGTCGGGCTTCTGAAGTGCTGTCAAAGCTGTTGATATAATTGAAAATTTTTCGTAAAAACAGACTTAATTTCATTGAAATGCTTAGCGTAAAAGAGTGCTGCATCAAATCAATAACCCCCTCTAGTAATGTGATGATTAACGAGGTAGTTTGATATTTGAATATTTTGTTTAAATGCATTGTGGCCCAGTTGGGTCCGTGATATGTTACAAAGAAACATAAATTCGAAAGGATTCGATTCGTCGAAGTAAAATTCTAAAGGAGTGTGGTGATCTTTCCCTGTGTCTTTATGTTCTGCTCCTTCTACATGTCCTTTGACGTTACTCTGACGAGTTGCATTCAAATGTGCTTCGCATTTAGAGCAGTAAATTAATCTACTTGCATGGTCATAAAGAAGCTCTGGATTATCTTTGATCCGTTGACGATGGCCTATTTGATTGAACTCTGCGCCATGGTAATACCCTTTAATCAAAGGATTATTCTGGAGCAAAAGAATAGTGAATCTTAGAAAACCGTATGAGTGTGTTTGTAAGTATGAGAGAGATAGGGCACAACAGTTGCGTAGTAGTTGGGCTATCACCGTTTATAAGTCCAAACCTTCTCTACTTTTAATAGAGGGATGGATAGATTTTCGGATAATAATTTATTGACATACACACAAATTTATTAAAACACATTAATCTTACATAAGAAAACAATACTTAATTTCAATTTAATACGTATCACAATCGTTAACCATATAGTCTTTTAAAGCAAACAAATAAATGCGCCCTGTATGTATCTTCTTCAGTAGTATTTGAAATCATTGCTACTTTATTGTGATTGTATCAAAGAACCTCTTATGTAAAATGATACCGACTTTACGAAAATATTCTACATTCTAACAATCTAATTTAAAGGAAATTTTATAAAAATATGAACAAGAAACTTACGAAGTATATTTATATCACTTTTTTTATATTTTTTTTTTTTATATTAGCCTACCAAAGTGACTCCATCCCGCCTGATGGTAAGTGGTCAGTGGAATCCAGAAGTGGTGGCCACCATACCAAAAGCCATCGTTTGAAACTGCTGGTATGGTGGCCTCCACTATGGCGGCTGGGAGTGGAGTTAGGGGAAGGGAGTGAGGGAGGTGAGGAAAGAGGAAAGAGGGAAAATTGGGACTCCGGCACTCTCACTCACCGAACGAAACGCAGTAGTAGGTACGAATACTACTACTCTTAAGTCGATCTTCTATGAGAGGGTAGTACTTCCTCGGACGATCCGGCCCATTCATGCTGAAATCAGCGTGGATCTACTACCGTAAAGTTTAGTTCATTTCAACGAGAAGTTAGTTCATTTCAACCCCACGAAGACACAAGTATGCGCGTTCACTGCAAAAAAGGATCCTTTTGTTATAGCGCCTCAGTTTCAATGTCATCGGATACAGGAAGCGGAGAGACTTTGGCACTCTATGCGTGCTCTATCGTATGTTTCACGGAGAGTACTCTGAGGAACTGTTTGACTTATCACTAACTTAAATACCCAATCAATTAATAAAGTAAGAACAAATCAAAGTCCGTTAATGCGTGCCGAAATAGTCTTATTAGATAGAGTCCAGAATCCAATAAACAAGCCTAGGTCTAACAGGATTCACCACACAAAACAACAGGAAACAAGCGAGCGCATTCTACAAACCGAGCGAAGTAAGTGAATGAGCTGTGTGAATAAGTCAATCGATTTATTGCTATAATTTATAGAAAGTTTGAATGCGGTAAAAAGAGGCAAAATCTAGTACATTATTTTTTTATTAGGTAATTAAATGATACATTTTCTGAAAGGCTGATCGACGAAAAATTAACTAATTTTCTGTTAAATATTATGTGAGATACCAATTGGGTTGCTAAAAGCATGAATAATTAGTTTAATTTGACCTAGTTAGTAACTAATTAGATCAAATTAAAGCTAATTATCTATGCTTTTAGGTACTTCACATGAGATTTAACAGGTGAATTGATTAATAAATTTTTAGTTGATCATCCTTTCAGAAACTGGAGGTGAGTCTCACAAAATTGTACATTGACTGTGAGATCTAAATTTTACATAAAAGTTAAAGTCTAAATTATACATTGAAATTTGAAATTAATCTATATAATAATTATAAGTAATACAATTTTTTTAGAAATAATGGAGTATAAACGAACTTAAGAGATGATATAATATATAAAACAAAAATAATATACACAATAAACCATGTAGGTATTTCGTTAAGCGGGGAGTGCTCCGCATTTGCGCTATTGTTTTCGATTGTTCTCACAAGCTAGTTGTGCCAACTACAAACGTGGCAACATCGCGCGTGGGCGCATCGGAATTGTGCGATTTTGGAAATCCGATGTCGTTGATGTAAGTTTGGCAACGTCAAACAAAAATGTTTGCAAAAATACAAAATCCAATATGATTATATCATATTTTGCCTAATGTGTAGATCGAACTCGAGACCCTATCAGGCCTTATCCGTACTGCCACTAGATCAGGCACAGGCCTATGACTAGGGCTGCCATTTGTCCAGGTTTCCACGGATTTGTCCTAGTTTAGAAAGCATCCAGGCAAGCCTTCATTAAAGAAATTTTGTAGACCGAGTTTAAAATGTAATATCTTAGGCCGCACGCGACACACGCTTTGTGCCCGCACGCTACTCTGCTTTCAACTGTTTTTTTTTTATTACACTGACGATGTTTAAAAAATCCTGTTGAAACATCCGGTTTTTGGGCTCTAAAATCCTCGATTTTCACGCGTCTTGTCCTGGTTGCCAAATTTTAGAGATGGCAGCCCTATCTATGACAAACTATGGACATAAACACGTAATAGTATGACACGAGGTACTTTAATACATAATGTGATTTGATATTATCGAAATAGATATAATTCAAAAGTACTGATACGATGTTGTAGTGTAGATAATACGTAGACGATATAGACACCTGTAATGCATACGAAGGTCAATTGACATAAATTATGGACATTAATTGGAATATAAATATCTTTGGTTGAAATCGTCACACTCGTTGTATTTGTTTGAACTCTAGTTCATTTGCAGTGCCCGTACTCCCATATAAATATATTTTTGCTGCCTATTGCGGTACTACTGCCTCTATTCACCTACGCACTACTGCCTCTATATTGGAAATCATACCTTTATCAAGTAGGTACTATGAAATCACTAGCTATTGATAATCCCTACAATGCCTATCAAAATAGTAAATCAGATTATCAACAAATACCAGCTTCGTTATTTGTACGTGGTTAGATAAACTAAGTAAATGCCTACACGGAATTATTATTCATTTATATTCTGTTTTTCATAATAATAATTATGTTTAATTTAGGCAACGCACGTAGTCTTTTCTTTTATTTAACATACAATAGAATCTTTAATAACAATAAGTCTCCAGAAACATTCGCAAAATCTTCCTTATGTAGCATGACAAACAGAAAATATTAAAAACATTTATTTACGTGTAACTCTACCAAACGGCAAACCAGTTATTATTTTGTCATTAACTTAACGTGTAGATCATTCGATAGTCTATATACTACATTAATGCAATAAATATCAACAATTGAAGTACCTACATTTCCTGGTAATGAAAATGAAACTTATGTTTTAAGACTGGAGCAACAGAACCTATCAAAGTCCATTCCTACCTCTCTTTGTAAAATGATATGATTAAGCGAAAAGGAAAAGATTTGCCACAGGGGGCAATGGGGCATTGCCCTCTGCGGCGATTGCATTCATGCATGCTCTTGCTTTCTTCAGATCGGCCGAGCCGCTGGCCTATATAGGGCTTAAGAGTTACCTGAACTATATTGAAATAAGTTTAGGTATGTTTTAGGACAAGCTCAATATCGCACTAGTTTTACAAACATTGACGGACTGACACTGAAACTCTAAAATTTATCACGATTTGGTTACACAACTATTTGTCATGGTTCTTTGGTTACTGCTCTACTCCTATCGCCAGCTATCAAACGCAAAAAGAATTATTCAAAACCGACTGGTAGTTCCAGAGGTTAAAGAGTTTAAACAAACAAACAAATGCTTCGCTTTATGTATTAGTATAGATTTCTACTGATAGGCACCTACTACCTATTGCAGAATCATGAGCGTTATGTTAGTGTTCAAAAGAACAAATTACACATTCTACAAATTCTTTAACAGAATAATACTGCTCCAATACACAACCATCTATACATCTATACATATAATAAAAATGTAACCGATCGCTGTCTGTACATGGAAGATATATGAGAAAAAAATTATTGGGGCCTTTATCAACGCAAATAGAACCCAAAACAATGATTTTTACAATTTTTGTCTGTTTGTCTGTTTGTCTGTGCGTTTGTTCACGCTAATCTCAGAAACGGCTTATCCGATTTAAATATGGTTTTCACTAATACATTGTGGTAAGCTTCACTTAATATTTAGTGTTTGTTTCATGTCAATCGGTTCATAAATAAAAAAGTTATGCCAATTTAAAGAATACGTCGAACATTTTCTGATATAAACAGAGACTTTAACAGGTTACGGAATAGCTGATAGCGTTTTTATTTTTCGGATTCCTCTCATTCTAAACAATCTTCCGTTTAGTTTTAAATGAGTCCAGTTTCCAGTGAGCCTATGTTTCGCGATGACAATTAATAAAGCCCAAGGTCAGACACAACTAAAAGTTGTGGGCGTGGATCTAAGTATTAGCTGTTTTTCGCACGGTCAGCTTTATGTGACTCTATCACGTGTTAGCATTCCTAGCAGCCTGTATGCTTTGATTCCCGATGGCTATACGTCTAAGCCATACATCCATACACCCATACATATTATATAAGGCTTTGTCCTGACTGACTGACTGACTAACAGACAACGCACAGCCTAAACTGCTGGTCGTAGTGACTTGAAATTTGGAGGGTGTGTTTGTCTAAATGTCTAGAGGTCATACTAAAAAAGGGATTTTTAAAACTTAATTCTTAAGTGTGTGTAAAGGGATGAAATCAATTGTATGAATCTTCTTCATTTTTTAACTTACAGTTTTGAAATTTTGTTTTGGAATACTTCTATTTAAATAAAAAATATCCTTATTATTTTATTTTAACAGGGGTGGATTTAGAGGGGCGAAATTAGGGATGAAATATTCTATACAAAGATCTTTAGCTTTTGAAACTAGCGACTTGAAATTTACAGGGAGGGGGAGGGAGGAAAAGTAGGAATTGAGGAGAAGGAGGAAGGGAGGGGAAAGTGAGAGGGAAGTGATGGGGGCGTGAGAGGAAAGTGATGGGGAAGTGAGGGGAAAGTGAAGAGGAAGTGTAGGGGAAATTCGGGAGAAGTGAGGAGCAAGTCAGGAAGAAGTCAGAGGGAAGTCAGGGGAAAGCCAGGGAGAAGTGAAGGAGAAGTGAGGGAAAAGTGGGGGGAATGTTATAGGAAAGTAAGAGGAAAGTGAGGAGAAAGTGAGGGGAAAGTGACGGAGAAGTAACGGGAAAGTGAGGGGGAGGTGAGGAGGAAGTCAGGGAGAAGTGAGGGGAAATTGAGGGAGAAGTGAGGTGGGTGAGGGGGCAGTGAGGGAGACGTGAGAGGGAAGTGAGGGAGGAGTGAGGGGAAGTGAGGGTTAAGTGAGAGGTAAATGAGGGGAAAATGAGAGGAAAGTGAGGGGGAAGTGAGGGAGACAGTAGAGGAAGGGAGGGGGAAGGAACGCGGAAAGAAAGGAGTTCTCGAATGGTGGAAAAGGGGAGGGGAAGGGATAGGAAGCGATAGGAAGGGAGAGGAAAGGAGGAAAAGAAAGGAGAAGGAAGGGGGAAAAGAGGGGAAAACGAGGAGGCAAGGTAGAGGAAGTGGAGGAAAGGGCAAGAGATGCTGGAGGTGGGGAAAGGGATGCTGAAGGAGGTGAAGAGGAGAAGGGGGAGGGGAGGAGAGAAGGGAGGAAACTGTGGAGAGTGGAGAAAAAGAGCAATAGGGAAGAAGGGGAAAGTTATTGTAGTGAAAATTTGCCTTTGTGTATTATATATTGTTTTTACGAGGGATATCTTTAGGTAGGTGAAAGAGGATTTGTATAAATGGGAGATTAAAAATAGTATGAAGAACAGTATTTAAACAATAAAAAAATGTCTATTGAAAAAAACGACTTTCAAGCGGGCGAAGCCGCGGGCAAAAGCTATCTATATACATAAAAGCAAAAGGTCACTCACTCATTTATCACGAAATCTCAAAAACAACAAGTGCTAGGAATCTCAAACTTTGCATTGTCGTTCCTATTAGGATATAGGTGCTCACTTACACGGAATTTTGCAAAATCCACCCCCTAAGGGGGTATAAAGGGGTGGCAAAGTTTGTATGAAATTTCTATAGTTTTTATAGTAGTATTACCAAATTACTAGAAAATACTCTATTTTTAATATTCAGAAACAACCCTTATTAAATGGGCAAAAAAAAGTCGCAAGTTTGTGTGAAAGTGGTTTGTCAGTTTTAGCGGTAGCGGGTTTAAACTGGATATTCGCCATAGAGACGGATAATACAATGTACGATTGCCATAAAATCAGGCACGCAATAATCTCATAGAGGCACCCATCTGAATTTTCACGCGAACGAAGTCGCGGGCAACAGCTAGTTTTACATAATTATGTTGGTGCCTTGTACCTGCTGCCCTTAGTTTCTTTTATACCTGCCTGTTTTAGGTCAATTCACCGCGTTGCCCTTGTTAACCAACTAAGTATGTTGACATAAAATAATTCATTGGCCAAGTGCAAATCAGACTCGCGGTAAGGATTCTGCAGGTCGATATTTTTATTTCTAAATTGGTCTTAATGATAAAGTTAAGTCTTAATGATAAATCATAACAGGAACCAATGTCTAAGTAACGTCCGTTGGTCAGTTATTTAGAAAGTTTATCTTGGAAACCATACAATAGATACTTAGTACTTACTTAATAATGTTTTTAAATGTCTTTTTGTGTTGTTTTGTAAATGTATTCTAAGAAAATGTTAATACCTACTTATATTTATATTATACTTGCTTAGGTACTTAGTATTTTTAATAACATTTATTAAGTAACAATGTTTGGCATAAAGATTAGAAACAGTTTATGAATGTGCAAACGTCATCCTTCTATTTTTCTTGGCTTAGTAGGTACGACCCGACATGACGTAAAAATATTTCTGTAGAAATTTTGATTTGCAATAATTTTGAGCAAGCTTTGTCTAGACTTGCTGTCCTTATTATCCTCTAGGTATAGGTACAGTTTATAATTCTACTTACTTACAAATATTTTGTTTTCGGACGAATAGGTGGTAAAGGCCATATAAATACCTAAATAGTATTTGTGTACTTAAACGTATGTTAAACTTTTATAATTCCATACCTACTTACTTAAATACCTACACAAAAAATGATGATGGATGCTTTTGATTGAGGATGTTTGAAAATCTGTTTTTATTTCATCATTATTATTTTACAAAATAAATATCTTTGTTTGTAAGTATATAATAGGGTTAGACACATTATTTTTCATAATAATATACCTACTAAATAATAATTTATTTTACTTACCTACTTAGACCTACTACTTCACAGTATTTAACTAACTATGCAAATTTATATCCAACTAGCTGTTGCCCGCGACTTCGTTCGCGTGAAAATTCAGATGGGTGCCTCTATGAGAATATTGCGTGCCCTGATTTTATGGCAATCGTACATTGTATCAGTAATAAATATCAGTATTATCCGTCTCTATGGCGAATCCAGTTTAAACCCGCTACCGCTAAAACTGACAAACCACTTTTACACAAACTTGCGACTCTTATTTGCCCAATTAATAAGGGTGGTTTCTAAATATAAAAAAGAGTATTTTCTAGTAATTTGGTAATCCTACTATAAAAACTATAGAAGTTTCATACAAACTTTGCCATCCCTTTATACCCCCTTAGGGGATGGATTTCGCGAAATTACGTCTAAGTGAGCACCTTTATCCTAACAGGAACGACCATGCAAAGTTTGAGATTCCTAGCACTTGTTGTTTCGGAGATTTCGTGATGAGTGAGTGAGTGACCCTTTGCTTTTATGTATATAGATAGCTTTTGCCCGCGGCTTCGCTCGCGTGAATATCGTTTTTTTAAATATACATTTTTATATTGTTTTAGACGTTAGCAGGACTAACACTACATTATACAGTAAATATTAATGGATCGTTTACCATCGTAATTAAGTTAAAAGACAACACCTTTTACATTTGTTTTACATTTTGGCAAATAAAAGTATAATTGTAAAATTATTGTCACCTTACACTAACTAATTGATAAAGATACCCTTATTCCCTTTAATAATGTAATGTAATGACAGCACTTTAAAAAGATAGGTATTAACGAATAAATAATTGTAGACTGACCATGCCTATCGGGCAAAATTAAATAAATAATTTATTTTTATTAGCGCCTAAAAATACGTTAATCACTCCAATACTAGTAAGTATGAGGAAGTAGCTTATACCTAGTTAACTAAATCCGTTGGGTTGATCCTGCTCACGTCACCTGAATTTTATTATTGTTATGTTTTTGATGATCATCTACCTTATTGTATTATTAAGTCAAAATTAAATAAAGTTCGTGTCCCTATTCATGAACTCTACATAGATTCAGCCAGACTATATATCATCTAATTTTACATAATTACCTACCGTAACTAAGTTATTATTTTTTACTGAAACAATTATAGATAATAAATGTTCAAGAACATAAAGAAGTATACTGTAAAAATACACTTATTTTTGATTTTTATAAAATTAATAGCTTATTTGTTACATATGTATACATATACTTATATTAGGTACATATAATGTACTTCATCATATAAGCCACTAGGTACTGGACATAGGTACCCCTTAATTTTTGCAACCCTCATCCATCGGTAGCCCGCCACTCTTTTAAGGATGTCGGTCCACCTTGTGAGGGATCTGCCCATGCTGCACGGTTCGTGGGCGCCACTTTAAAACCTTTCAGCTCCAACGGCCGTCAGTTCTGCGAGCTATGTGTCCTGCACATTGCCACTTTAGTGAAGCCTTATTACATAATAATAATAATTTATTATTACTTGGTAGTATAATAATGGCCAGAGTCATATAGGTCGATATGTCGCAGGCAAATTGTATAATTCGTCCGTTTACATTGCCTATCAAGTAAGAACCTTAAACAATAGCAAATTAAGATTGATAATACCAATAGGTACCTACCTAGTTATTGTTTTACTTGTCACCAACTTCAAAATTATGAAATACTCACATAATCATTTCTGATTAACTAAATCAAAATGAGAATTACTTTGTGCTAAGTAATTTTTTTTTCTATTGAAAGCTGGTTTTCTTTTTGTTAAAAATTATTTTTAGTATCGGTTTACTAAAAAAATATTTTTTAACAAGGGCAAATTGGGTTAGGTTAGGTTAGAACTGTGACTCCCGGCTGCTAAAACAAATTGTACCTATTTATTGTCAAACTAGTTTAAACATCCCCATTTAGGTTTTCACGGTAGTAGATTCACGCTGGTTTTAGCATGAATGAGCCGGATCGACCGGGGAAGTACTACTCTCTCACAGAAGATCGACGTAAGAATATTAGTTTTCATACTAATGGGTTTCGCTCGGTTTGCCACCAAAGTTGTATAAAAAAAATAGGTAGCTGGTAACATATCTGGCTTTATGTACTTAATATGCCGAGGCATATTAGGTACATAAAGTAAGCGTATTGTAAGCGTAGCAACCCTTACATTTGGCAAAGGCTAACAAGGGCCATTGAATAAAGACAACCAAAGGTTATATTGCCGTAATTATTTGCATGGCAACTCAAGCGGTTCATTTGGAGTTGGTCTCGGACTTAACCGCATCATCATTCATAGCAGCTCTTCGCAGGTTGATAGCCCGTAGAGGGCTTCCAAGTAAATTATATAGTGACCAAGAAACCAATTTTATGGGAGCAAACAAGGTCTTACAGGAAGAGTTCAGAGAAATTCGAAGTACCTTTGATCAAGAGTTTCAAGCTGAGATAGCAAAAATAGGTATCAAGTGGCACTTCAAAGCACCTTTATGGCCATCAGCAGGTGGGCTATGGGAGGCTGCCGTTAAAAGCCTTAAATATCACCTAATCTTATTTTATATCCATTTCGTTTTATGTGTAATGTAATAGGCCATTCTATGGAGAGTTCTTTGCCAATGAGAGATCTATAGATTTATAGAAAAAGGGGTTATTTTTGATAGAATTGTAAACGCGTCCTTAAACCATTCATGCTAAAATATTACGTAACGTACAATTATTCCTTCCATACTAGCATACTACATAAGTTTTATCTTTCTGCTCTGGTTATCTAATATGCACTTTAATAACTGTACCATATCATACAATTCTCAGTGAGTCATGTGCATAGTACGCAAGTCTTTACGTACGTTTTTCATGTTGGTATTAATAAATAGATAATACATACTCGTAAGTACATAATATGTGCGTAGATAGATGATAATGTAAAGAAGTGTGTGAAGTGATAAAGTTAGAATTAGAAACACTAGAAATGAGTAGAGGTAAGCGTTCTGAAAATGGAATCAGAAATAGAAAAATCAAAAAGAAGGCAGGAGACAGAAAACCGTGGCGAATGCTTTACCGATAAGAGGTGAAGCTCATAAATAAAGAAATTATTATGCTTGCTTCTGTACCTAGTCCGTCATGAAAGCTGTCATGCTATTTACGTAGGTATTTTTACGGTAGTAGATCCACGCTGATTTCAGCATGAATGGGCCGGATCGTTCGGGGAAGTACTACCCTCTCATAGAAGATCGACTTAAGAGTAGTAGTATCTGTACTACTGCGTTTCGTTCGGTGAGTGAGAGCGCCGGAGGCCCAATTTCCCCCCTTTCCTCTTTCCTCACCTCCCTCGTTCCCTTCCCCTAACCCCATTCCCAGCCGCCATAGTGGAGGCCACCATACCAGCAGTTTAAGACGATGGCTTTTGGTATAGTGGCCTCCACTTCTGGATTCCACTGACTGCTTACCATCAGGCGGGGTGGAGTCACTTTGGTAGGCTCTAATATAAAAAAAAAAAAAAAAAAAAAAAAAAAAGGTATTTTATCCTACACCACGAGATAAAAGTTAGGTATTAGTGCTTTGGTTGTAGACTTAAGTAGAAGCGTGCAAATATACATTTTTACTACTACTTTTACTTATTAATTACTAGCTGTTGCCCGCAGCGCCGCCCGCGTCAATATCGGTTAAGTATATCACATTTTCCATATAAACTTTCATCCCCTATTTCAACCCCTTTACCAAATTCCATCAAAATCGGTTCAGAGGTTTAGACGTGAAAGCGTAACAGACAGACAATGTTACTTTCGCATTTATAATATTAGTAGGTATGCATAATTATGAATTAGGTATTACTATCGTGTCATCAATCATCAACTTCCTTATTTAAATGTAGATATTTATCGTTACTTAAGCGTAGTACTTAGTGTACATGCATACTACTATACTAGTATAGTAAGTATACTTACATATAATATAATAACAATAATATATAATTCTGTGCCTCCTGTGATGTGATGATAAATGATGTCTAGTTTTTTTTTTGTGATTTTTTACATACAAATCATCAGAAAAAGTAATAGATTTCTTTGGTCCATTTTAAAATTTTATATTTAATTACGTTTGTCCTGAAATATTGAGGAAAATCGGTCAAAAAAACCATGTCTGTTATATGTGAGCCCGCCTTAACTATTTATTTTATTGTTTTTTGTATTTTTTGATACAGCGGCAACAGTAATACATCATCTGTGAAAATTTGAACTGTATAACAATAACTATCAGGTTCATGAGATATATAGCCTGGTGACAGACGGACGTACAGACGGACAGCGAAGTCTCAGTAATATGGTCTTGTTTTACCCTTTGGGTACGGCACCCTATTAGGGTACAACTCACTCACAGTCACATCTATATACATGTATATAAAAAAATTCCTTGTTTAAGTACTTACTTTTACTAGGAATCTCCTTACTGCTCTCCTGGAAATTTTTGATTTGTATCGCTTGGCACAGGAGGCACAGAATTAATATTTGTATTAATAAAAGATTGTGACGCGAAAGACTAGCGGTTCTAAGCTAAGTACGTAGATACCTATTTGACTTAAAAGTTTTAGTAGGTTCTCTATTAGGTAACTTTAAACCTACGTAATGTGTAGGAAAAGATCGTGAGAAAACCTGAACCTTATAAATAGCTAGGTAACTAAAATCGTATAGGTACATAAAAATGTAATAAAATGGTTAAGTATGTCTTCTCTTTAAAAGAAAAGGGCTTAGACCTGCAGTAGGGCATTAATGGGTTAATTTATTATTATAATTAATAACACCATGTATTTTTCACGTTACATCACATCAAATCACATGCCTAATCACGTGTTTGTTAAGCTGTAGTATCTTATCAATTTTATTGTTTTATTATTTTACCATAAAAGTACTTACCTACCTACCTACTATATTTTTAATACCTACAACTAAATAATTACTTAATCTAATTTGAGCAACAATAATTGTCAACTGCCTTTAACTCTTGCTGCGTTTACTTTTTATGGATCTCTGTATGTATTTATATGAATACGTAAGACTAATAAAAAAACTGCGTAGATACCTGTTCTTAAGTAAGTATAATCCTGTTTAATAAAATATTTAGTGCTACACATAGATTACTATTTCACCTACCCAGAAAAAAATGTTAGAGCATTATACTTATGGATAATTTTTAGTACCGATTTCATCGACGCCACGCAATTTTTGATCCCGGGAAATTCACCCTTAAAACTAAACGGAAAATTGTTTGGAATTAAAGAAATCCGAGGAATGTATTCGTGAAAACCATATCTAAATCGAATAAGCCGTTTATGAGATTAGCCTGAACAAACGCACAGAAAAACAGATAAACAGACAAAAATTGTAACAATCATTGTTTTTCTTTCTTGTACAGACAGCGAACCGTTACATTTTTATTATCTGCATAGATATAAGATATATTAGTATGTGTGTATATATTGTATAAGTATGTGTATTAAGTATATACTGGGTGGCGCAAAAGTACTGGCACTAAAGAAAATACTTTTTTTTTTTATATATGACATTTTCTGTCATTCTGTTGTTGAAAATTGTGTAGAGAACAAATGTAAAATACACTGAAAATAAACATGGACCGTTTTACTCCCCAAGAACGTGGAATAATTGTGTCAATGTTCTTACGCAATAATTCATCAGTGATAAGAACACAACGTGAATTTCGTCGACGATTTCCCCACCGTCCGGCACCGATTGGTCGCACAATTCGACGCTTTGCCACACGCCTTGAAGCAACTGGCTCAACATTGGATAGACCTAAGTCTGGGAGACCAAGAACAGGCCGTTCAGCTGAAAATATCGATGCTGTGCGCGAAGATGTGGAAGAGTGTCCAGAAACATCAACGAGGCGTCGTGCCACGCAATTGGGCATTTCCAGACGGACCCTGCAGCGTATTTTGGTGAAAGACTTAAAGATGTTCCCGTATAAAACTCAAATGACTCATCAGCTGCTGCCTGCTGACCACCGAGCTCGTCTAGATTACTGCCAGCGCGTCATAAACCTCAACCTTGAAGAGGATGATTTTCCTTCAAAATTGGTTATGAGTGACGAAGCGCATTTCCATCTCTCAGGGCATGTCAATAAGCAGAATACTCGGTTCTGGGGCACTGATAATCCGCGCATTATTCAAGAAACACCTCTACACCCACTAAAAGTTACTGTATGGTGTGGCATCTGTGTTGACAGAGTGATCGGACCCTATTTTTTCGAAGACGCTGGAGGCAATGCGATTACTGTCACTGGAGAACGCTACAGAACCATGTTACGTGAGTTTTTGATACCCAGTTTGGACGAATTGGGGCTGGAGCACATCTGGTTTCAACAAGACGGCGCTACGGCACACACAGCGCGCGACACTATGGACTTAGTGAGGGACGCTTTTCCAGGCCGAGTTATCTCTCGTTTTGGCGATTTGCCTTGGCCTGCAAGATCACCCGATCTGACCAGTCCAGACTTCTTTCTTTGGGGTTTTTTGAAATCTCGGGTGTATGTGAACAAGCCACAGACTCTCGCAGCTCTAAAAGAAAACATTCGTCAAGAAATAACGAACATATCGCAGGAAGTGTTACGGCAAGTTATGCAAAATGTCATAAATAGGGCTCAAATGTGTATCAACTCTGGAGGTCACCATTTAAAAGACATCATCTTTAAATCCTAATGGTACGAAATTTAATGGCACAAATATACATTTAAAAAAATCTAAATCTAGTTTTCTAATTTAGAAAAAATGTTATAGCTGAACCAAATAGGGTCTTTACTTTTGCGCCACCCAGTATTTATTTATGTATACTACCTATATCAGACAATAATCTTTTGTTGTTAACTTGCACCTACTTCGTTTACCTCTGCATCACCCAAAGGTTGGATGTTAGAAAATGCCTTTGGCATTAAGCCCCACCCATGTACAATTTGTGCATAAAGTTAATAAATAAATAAAATTGCTTTATCGTTTTTGAGTAAATGTGTCGTTTGCATATCACAAAACAATAATATCTATTTTTGCTTGTAAGTGACTTCAGTACAGTTGTCACTCACTGCCTTAGGTCTTATTGAATTTTAGTGTTAAGTCATAATGAATTTTAGTGTTGATTGCAAATTTTGTTATAAGTGGTAACGCAAATATACTTGTATGGTCGACTATAGGTAGGTACATCGTCGGGTCCTAGGCAACGTATACTAGTGCAAGTGTTAAAACACAACTTTACAGTAGAGCAATTCAAACAAAATTAAAATCACTAAGACAGCAATTTTTATACGGGCCCAATGCTCATAGGATTGTGGACATTCTCCGTTGAAGTAAAGAGAAGAAAAAACTTTGGTAAAATGTATTTTTAAGTACGTTGATAAATTTCTAAAGCTTTAATAATAAAAATAATTTTCACAATTATCACCATTTTGATAAAATACTTGTACCAGTAATCTATATATTATTCTGCTAATAAACTTAAGTATTTTTATGGCAAATTAAAACAAATTTAACAACTAAATCTTGTCAAAGTTATACCAGTTTAAGACGTGCGTACTGTAACGTCACTTTACGCATACTGCCGCGGGAGTCACTTCACTTGTCGTGCGTTCGCGTGTCGTGCGAATCGCTAATATTTATCTACACTGTTCACTGGTGCAAGGAACTTACATCAGTGTTGACAGTTGCTTGGTTTAAAATAATGTTACTTACATCAGTTACAGGTTTGTATCTTCGAAACTAATTGATAGGTACCTATTTAAAAATAAATTTTACGTGATACAAAAATATAAGTAAGGTTATTTTAAGAGTTGAATGCATTAAAACAGTTTTCGTCACTTGTAGGTCGTCGGAGTCATAGCCGTATAACTCTGGTAAAAAAGAAGGAATACATTGTACTTTCTCAATTCTGACTAACGCGTAATCTCTACTGTACTGAGTGGTTTCAGTGCTCATAAATGAAATTTTGTGAATATTACTATTTTCATTAGGTAAAACAATACAAAATGTTAATTACTGGTTAGGTGTTCTTTACTCCAGTTATATTATATACTAAGTAGGTAGAATATTTTATTCATACTTTTATGTTCATTGAAGACTTTCTTTCTTTCAAGAGACAAAATTCAAAGATTAAAAGCTTGTCTGAATGTAATGTAAAAATGACATAATATTACGTCATTATGTACGTGAGTGTTAAAATAAAGGTTATCAATAACACGGATATGCGTATAAGTCTTGTACGTCTTATCAATATAAATATGGATTTATCTTGTATCGTATTTCGTATTATTTTTTCTATAGCAGGTAAGTAAGTATTAATAATGCCAAATTTGACAAGTCACATTACAAGTAGTTAGATACTTGCATACTAATTATGAGCAACTACGGTCAATCAAGCTAACAATTATTAAACCAGATCTAATAAGAGGTTTTCATATTTTAAACATACCTAATGTTGCAACTGCACAAGGTCATAAAGGTATTCATCATTGGTAATATCTAGTTTCAAGACGTTGAAATAAGAGTCAAAATTAGTTACAAAGTAAGCTAATAAAACCCCAGTTAAGCACTTAAATTAGGTAGGTATAGCGATGCAGTATTCGATGTTATGAATATAAAGTTTCGGATCAGATACAGATATCTGAAAAATATTATACCGGTTACGGATATGCAATTATTTCCGATTATCCGTTACTTTCGACTAGTTTCAGTTACAGATATTTCATAATTTTAAGAATATAATGATAACTAACTAACGGACGGTCCTCGCTTCGAATTCGCTAATAAAAGTCAATGACATTTTTACGTTTATAGGGATATTTCTACTTGTCATGTCCTTCCTGTCAACGTGTCGCATTTAAACGTCGCCTTTTATCCGAAACTTTTATATCGGATTCGGTTACGGTTATGGATACTTATATTTTTATTTTGGATATCCGGTAGTTTCGATTACGATTATGGATATTCATATTATGATTACATATTTAGATCCAGATAAAATCCGGATATAATTACTTACAATAGGACAAAATTCCTACGTACCTACTACGAGAGTACTATCTACATTTAATATCTTTATATCACAGCTTAGAACATCCTGCCTAAAGGATGTTATCCAGGTATCCAAATTATCCTGATATTCGCTAAATTTATTATCCGGATACGAACAGTATAATTATTCGGCTAATTCGAATAAAATGGATAGGTACTAATTAATCTATACATATAATAAAATTGGAGTGTCTGTTTGTAATATTGAAATAGCCGTTTTTTACTACATGTATATGAATATAATTTATACACCAAAATAATTTATTTTAGAATTTTTGTCTGTCGGTCTGTCTGTTTGTTCCGGCTATTCTCTGAAATGGCTGGACCGATTTTGACGGGACTTTTATTGGCAGGTAGCTGATGTAATAAGGAGTAACTTGGCTTCGTTTATTTTAGAAAAAATATTTTATAAATAATAATATGTGATGTAACCGACATTTACGCGGGGGGAGCTGCGGGCGGCAAAGGTATAATTATGCATGTTATATACATATAAACCTTCCTCTTGAATCACTCTATCTATTAAAAAAACCCGCATCAAAATCCGTTGCGTAGTTTTGAAGATCTAAGCATACATAGGGACGGGACAGACAGCGGGAAGCGACTATTTGTTTTATACTATGTAGTGATGTGGTGTGGTGTGATTAAAATTATATAGTGTGAGTGAAATCATGTAGTCCAGTGAATGTCCAGTCCAAAAAAATAAGAAATTACTTAAAAATAGCGTATAGAAATGTCATATTTTCCAAACGGAGTGTTCTTTAGTAAACTTATAATTTTACGAGTAAGTATCTTATGAATATTTAATTTCGATCTGGATAACATCTAAAATATATTTTTGTTTCAGTTACAGATTATTTAGGATTATCCAGTAATTTCGAATGATTTCGGTCACGGATATTTATTTTTGTTATGAATAACGAAAATTAACGTAGATATAGATTTTGTGTATGTTATGGGTAGATTGGTAATAGAATTATGAAGGCGAGACCAATATGAAATGTAACAGTGTGCGTGTAATCATCAGTGATCGGAGTAGGTAGATTGATTTTTGGTACTTGTATCATAAATGCACACAGAAAGAATAACATGGATAAGCCATTTTCCCGGAAAGTAATTCCGGTATTTCCGGATTCAATTAAATATTGTTAATGTTGGTAGTGATATTATTCCTACTCAATTCAAAATTTAAAGGAAGGTATCAAAACTAAATTAATTCATTATTTATCTGTTGAATAATAAAAAACAATCGAATTCTGATCGAAGCTTTAATTTTTATTTTTTTTATTTTTAGCCTTTTATGGCTAGAACTTTTATAGATAGACATAAATTGTTGCACTTAAATTTAAATATTTTCATAGGGGTCATGGTAATTTGCATTAAGGGTAGAATAAATGACGGGGCCCCATAGAGGGCCAATGCCTGCTGGGGTCGTGAGACTGTTCTAAGGATGCACCACGACTCTGAAACGTAAAGGGCATACGAAGGAACAGGTTGATTTTAGTCAGATTTTAGGACCAAAAAAAAGGGGTAGAATAAAGAAAAAAGATAAAAATCAACATTGTTTATTGTTAAATATGTACATTTTACATTTATTCACATTTTTAATCTTCATCGATTACAATGTCAGCATCCTGGTAATCCTGATCTTTACAATTAAAATATATAACTATGAGTTTCTCTATATTTTCTATTTTCAACCTATTTCTTTTAACATCTAAAGTCCATTTATAAATGGAAAAAGACCGTTCTACATCTGACGATGTCAAAGGAGCAAATTTTAAAAAAGGTATTAAATTATGTGCTTCATTTTTTTCAATGGCCTCACTATATTCTCTAAGTGTGTCTAAATCTGGGTTTCGTTCCATAACACGTTCTATTTTATTTTTTATATTTTCTGAAAAAGTGAATCTGTCAACGATAAATTATGCTTTTGCAATTCTTTTAAAGACAAATGAATTATAAAATAATTGTCTTTAATGTAATTTAAATCTTCTTTTAAATTTTCTTTTTCTATAATATTTTTTGCCTCTCGAATAGATACCGCATCAGAGCTGCTTAAACAAGATAATACTTCTTTTATTTTTTCAAAGTTTTGAGCGTAATAAAATGCTGCCTCTAACCAAGTGCCCCATCTTGTAACAACTGGTTGGGGAGGTAGCGGCAAATCTGGATATTTTTCTTTTAAAATTTTGACTCTACTTGGGGCTTTCAAAAATACCTTTTTAACATTTGCTATTAAAATGTTAACATCGTGATATTCTAACCTAATTTGCTCAGATACGCGATGAAGAGAGTGCATTTCAGGTAAGTATTGTTTTAAATTTCGTCCTGCAGACAGCATATATGCAACGCTATCAGTGCAGAGGACAAGAATGTTACCTACCTTCGATTCAAAAGAATCTTCCCAAAAGTTTTCCAAACATTCTAACACAAATT
Source organism: Parascotia fuliginaria (assembly GCA_963082885.1). Classification (NCBI taxonomy): domain Eukaryota; kingdom Metazoa; phylum Arthropoda; class Insecta; order Lepidoptera; family Erebidae; genus Parascotia; species Parascotia fuliginaria. The sequence goes on along the minus strand of OY720174.1, from coordinate 10,075,619 downwards.
GCGTGATTGTTTGTCCATTAACTACAGTTAGCATTTTACATGCTACCAAATAAGGTCTAGTCAAATTGCTAGGATGTAATGGTTTTATTAAAAAATGGACTATATAGCGACCTAAGAAGTCTGTCGTTTCATCTAATGATATCCATAGTTTCTCATTTTATAATTTTGCCGAATCGAATTGATTTTATTCTTAAAAAACTTGTCCAAGTAAACTTTCCGTAACTGTGATTCATCTGGCAGAGTACGATTAGTACACGTACAACAACAGGTACTACACATATATTTTTTAAAGAAATCTTGAAAAGTAGTATTTTTCATCTGAGACCACGGAATATTGCACAAAATGAGAAATTTTATAAGATCGAAATAAAATTCCTCTTCGGGCCGCTTAAACTTTCCCTGGTGTACTGCTCCTTCGATATGTCTTTTAACGTTTCCTTTATTTATGGTTTTCAAATGGCTTTTACATTTTGAACAGTATATTGTACCACTAGCGTGATCGTAAAGTAGTTCAGGATGACCGGATATCCATTTTTCTACAGTTTCAGCCTTGACGTTTGCCATATCTGAACTTTGTTTTAGAGATAGAACCTCGTATATATCACCTAAAACAAAGACATGAAAAATTACATTTTATTTAGTTTATTTAGCTTACTCCGTTTGTTTTATTTTTCGTGGATCAAATTTAGTCATTGAAATTTCACCCTCTTCCTGTCAACCGATTGATCTAAAATTTGGTATTCGCCTTTGATTCTGGTGACAATACAATTATGTATATTCAATATTATTGTCAATCCAAAATGGCTGCCGCTACAAGATGGCGGACAACTTATTTTTTTTTTCAATTCCATCAATATGGATATCAAATGAAAGGGCTTGTTACGTAGAATATTTTGTAGAGAAGTAGATAAGGCCTATAGTAATTTATTTTACCAATACATTGCAAGAGGACACAGGGCATTCAAATTATATACGGATTCCAGTAAAATGTCGGTTAATAGTGGAGTTAGCTGAATTGCGACTACATTACTAGAATATCATAATTTTGTTTCGCACTAAGCTCACTGGTTCATACTCTATTAAAGATTTAACAATATTAAGACTCATGGTATGTATGTTCAGCAGGTTAAGCGAACAAACACAATACTAAAAATATTCTTATAGTACATCCAAACATGCTTTATACTCCTTGTAACTAGTAAAATATTACTTACCAAAGCTTGGTTTAAATATGTAGATCCAATTCAATAGTGAAAAATCTGAGTCCGTATATTCGAGCCAAATCGTGGTTTAGAGCAGATTCCAGAAGTCAGTATGTACACAAGCCAGGGTCAAGTAACGTTTTCACAACACAGTAACAAACAAAGATGCGCACTCTACGAACCGAAGTAAACGAGTGAGCTACCTGGCATGTCGTCGGCGGGCGTACGCATTGTTCTGATAACCGGTTATTGTACCACCCATGATCCTTTGTTCTGATTGGTCGTTGGGTTTTGTCAAATCGTGACTGTGTGCCGTTAAAAAAAAATATGAAGAATAATAAAGAATAATATTGCTCATTTTATTACAATTCTTACCTTTTTTTGAGGATGGCAAATCATCAAATGACTCCTTCCACTTTGGCAGAATAAAATTCCTACATAAGTTCCGGTTTTTTTTTAATAATCCACCAATGCCGGAGGAATGTCCATATTAATATATACGTTTCGGATCAATGACCCCATTTCAATCTACCTACTCCGATCACTGGTAATCATTATATAAAATATAAATAAATAGTGCTGTGACATGCACACAGTCTCTCCAACGGTGTCAAATTTAATTTATTTATTTAAATCTTTTACACACTGACATGTATAACGGCGGACTTAATGCCAATGGCATTATCTACTAGTCCTGTCGGGTGATGCAGAGTTGAAACATAGTGGATGCATGACAGTTATATTGAAAATTAACTTTTGCTAATACCTAATTATTTTATTAAATAAACATACTTATATTAATACTTACAAGTAACAGTAAATATATAAATATACATTCATAATATGTATACATAAATAAATATATACCAGTATACATTAACTTTCGCATTTATAACATTAGCAGGATTAGTAGGATAATACGAATATTACAGTATCCATAATATTCTTATTATCCGGCTTTATCCTGCCATAAATGAACTACTTCTCGTATTGAACTACTACTAATAAACTCTGCTATGCCTATGTATATCTAGAAACTGTCACAAGTTGACAGTGATCATCAATGAATGACGGACGAGCTTCGCCCTTTTTTTGCGATAATCCCACCCCTACTATTACTCCTGTAAGCCAGGTTGGCTCTTCGCATTGATGATGACCAACGCCATCTAAATTCCAAACCGCTTTTTTAACTATGGATAGGATAACTACCCTTTTATGTAACATTATAGTTACCGAAAGAACCGGGAATTCCAGGTTCTAAAGGCTACAAAAAGAACCGGTTCTCAAAATATTAAGAACCGGGTTTTCGGTTCCTTCGATTCTTTTACAAATCAGAGAATATCGCAGATCACTGCTCAAATATGCGCTAGATATACGATCCTGTAAATTATGAAGACCATACATTGAATTTTCATGCAGAAAGAATTTTGTTGATAATATTTTTTTTGTTATACAACTTTGGTGACAAACAAGCATACGGCCTACCTGATGGTAAGTGGTTACCTAACCTATAGAGATTGCTGTATTTCAAGCATTACAGAAGTAATATTGCTTAGAAAACACAACCAAGCTGTTGCCGACCAAGTCGCAACGGCGAAAATCCGCATCACTTAACGCACGGTCAAGGCAGGGATCTGTCTCCTAGATGTCCACAAGTTGAGCGGACCAAATGGCATTCCCGCAGTGGTTCTCAAGACGTGCGCCCCTGAGTTGACTCCCGTTTGAACGCACCTTTATCGTCTCTTATATAACGGTAATAGGGTTCCATCTTTGTGAAAGATAGCAAACGCCCACCCGATCACTAAAAAAGGTGACCGGACGGACCCGTCAAACTACAGACCGATAGCTATAACATCCTTGCTGTCCAAGGTTCTGGAACGAGTCATTAACTCCCAACTCCTGAGATACTTTGAGGAGCACCAGCTAATAAGCGACCACCAGTATGGTTTCCGTCACGGTCGATCAGCTAATGATCTTCTCGTTTACCTCACACAGTGGGGCAGAAGTCTTGAAGGGCAAGGGTGAAGGTTTGGCTGTAAACCTTGAAATCGCCAAGGCGTTTGACAGGGTCTGGCACAAAGCACTTCTAACGAAGTTACTATCCTATGGAATTGCCGAGGGACTCTGCAGATTAATCGCCAGCTTCCTGGATGGTCAATGCTTCAAGATCGTTGCAAACGATGCTTGTTCCGATACCATGATGGTTAATGCTGCCGTACTACAAGGCTCAGTGCTCTCCCCAGCGCTGTTTATTCTGCATATCAATGACATGTTAACCATTGAGAACATGCATTACTATGCAGTTAACAGCACGGGTGATGCGCGGTACACTAGCCAACAGAATTTCCCTCGGAGTGCCGTGCATGAGAGCTCGGGCGGCCTCTTAAATGGGGTGAGAATTTTTTTTTTATATTAGTCTACCAAAGTGACTCTATTCCGCCTGATGGTAAGCAGTCAGTGAAATTAAGAAGTGCTGGCCACCATACCAAAAGCCAAACTGCTGATATGGTGGCCTCCACTATGGCGGCTGGGAATGGGGTTAGGGGGGAAATTGGTCCTCCGGCGCTCTCACTCACCGAACTAAACGCAGTAGTACGGATACTACTACTCTTACGTCGATCTCCTATGAGAGGGTAGTACTTCCCCGGACGATCCGGCCCATTCATGCTGAAACCAGCGTGGATCTACTACAAAGTAGTAGTAAAGTTTAGTTCATTTCAACGAGAAGTTAGTTCATTTCAACCCCACGAAGACACAAGTATACGCGTTCACTGCATAAAAGGATCCTTTTGTTATAGAGCCTCAGTTTCAATGTCATCGGATACACGAAGCGGAGAGACTTTGGCTCTCTATGCGTCGTATGTTTCCAGGAGAGTACTCTGAGGAACTGTTTGACTTGGTGCCATCGTCTTCTTTCTATCATCACACCACTCGACATCGCAGCAAAGTTCATTCATATTACCTGGACATGATCTCGACTAGCACGGTTTATTTCCAGCGTTCATTTTTCCCACGTACGTGCAGGCTCTAAAACGGACTGCTAGCTGTGGTGTTTCCCGAGTGCTATGACATAATTATCCTTCTTCAGCAATATCTTGTGTTTAAGTTGACTAGCTACCTATAGCTAAAAATATGACTTATAATATATAAAAAAACTGATGGTTACAGGACTGATTGATAAAAAAATATAATTATAACTGTGATTATAAATTCCATGTTTGACTTTGGATCCTATTATTGATTTTAGTAAGACTTTGTACAAATTTCTAATAAATTTGCCGGGGTACCGGGTTCTGTGTTGAAACCGGAACCGAAAGAACCGGTTCTTAAAATATGACTGGTTCTCGATGCCCTAATTATAGTACGGCCATTATTGCTTCATAATAAACACAATTAGAATGAATGAATCATTCAGAACTAGGGTTTTTGTTACAATAAAACTGGTTCTATTATTTCATTTTAATTGTTAGGTACGCTCTTTCAATAAACTAGGTACATTCATACCTATTTATAGTCCACTACGTAAATAATGTATTGAGAGGTTGATAACAATATGCTATGTAAATATAAATGATAACAACATAAAATTAAATTATTGATTTGTCATCATTAGTTGTAAGTTTTAATTTATAGGTATTTAAGTTTAAGATTGTTTCGTGCCGGATGTTTTATTGTCCGTAACAACCTGCCAAGATACCTACATGATTACATGCTATGAGCCATTTCACAAAATTAAAATGCGAATAGTTCGCAGTGAATAAGAACATTCTAAACACTTTTAAAAAAGAACATTCTAAAAAATATTCATAAAACTAACTCTGCGACCACAACTTTTTGATTTTGTAGTGCTATTTTTAGTAAGTAAAGTGATTAAATATTACTTGCTTTTTGGCTAAAATGGTAAATATAATTACATCTGTCACATAATTATTTTGTCTCGGCTACTGTAAGGTAGCATAATTATAATTTTATCGTAATAAAATTTATTTATAATATTTCAATATCTTGCATTGCTGTAGTCATCATCGTTATCTTTTATTTATTACTAGCTGTTGCTTGCAGCTTCGCCCGCGTGAATGTCGGTCATATCTCTGTTTACATTGACGATTTTTTATACAAACTTTCATCACCTTTTTTTTTATTTTTTTTTTCGTGGGAAATGCGTTACGCATACGCACCCGCCTGGGCAAGGCGGGGGGTTATGTCGGACTCTCCGACCGCACTTAAAGCGCCGCCGGCATACCGACTAAAACCCATGGTGTTCCTCCAGACGGCCAGAGTGTCGGGGTCACGGGAGACGCTCGCGCATTCATCCGCGACCCCGACGGGCCATGGCCCGCTCACTACACGCGAGCGGACCATGGCCCGTGCGGAATTGAGGGGCCGCCTAGCCCCCCTCCCTCGAGAGGCGCGTGCGGAACACGCGCACTGCCGTCTCGGGCCCTCGCTGTTCGGGCCACCTCCTAACTCGGCCGCAGAGGATAGGGAGAACGGCGCGTCGCAATACCGACACTCCTCTTCCCCTGCGGCCCCACCGCGTCCGCAATCTGGCAGTTGCGGCCCCGCCGAGGCCGCGGAAGGTAGGGAGAGCACCGTTATACCGGCACTCCTCTCCCGCCGCGGCCCCGCCACTCCTCAGCCGCAGTGTCGCCGAAGCAACACCGCAGCCCGACCTAGTTGCGGTGCCGCCCATACAGCACCACAACCCACCTGAGCCGCTCCATCGTGGGCTTACCACCAAAGCCCAGAGGACCGGGGCGCCTCCTTGGGGTTCCTCTTGTTTCGCCGTGGTTCTGCGTAACCACGGTTACACCGCGACAAGGCGAGAACTCCGGTTAGGGGGGAAAACTTTCATCCCCTATTTCAACCCCTGCAAGCCATTTTTTTGCAATAAAAAATAGCCTATGTTGTTTACCGTGGTCTAATCTATTTTTATACCAAATTTCATCTAAATCGGTTTTTAAATTTGTAGTTTATAGATACAATAATTATGTACCTATTTATATTTTACTAGTACCTAGATGAATTTCATTTTATAATGTTTTAATCCTTGCAATTTCTAGGTAACAAACACACACACACACGCACATACAAACTTTCGCATTTATAATATTTATAGGATACCTTTGATTAGTTTTAGAAATGAGGTGAAAATTCTGTAAAAAAAGTTTAATAATTCTGCAGTCAAAGAAAACAAGAGAAGAAAAGTAAAAATTTCCTTAAATACTTATAGTTACTTAAATATTTTTAAACCATACTTTAACAAGGTAACATAATAATGTACAAAAGGATGAATTATAAAATATTAGTTTATGTTCAGCTAATGCTCAGCTCTGCTTACAGACATATTAATGTACTTCGCGCCAGCTTCTAGTTTGCTATGTATGGTGTTTTGGTTGTTGCTTCGACCACATAACGAAGCCAACAAATCGCAAATAGCAAAGTGTGCTGTGCATCCCAAAACTTTTAGTGCCATTATACGGACCACCTGATGGTAAGTGGTAACCGTAAGCTATGGACATGACTGTTTCCTCTAAGCAAAAACAATGCTAAGAAAACCCAACTAGCCGATGTCGACCGTGCAGGAAAAAGATAGTGAGGGTGGAAAAGAAAGCACTCACTTACAGGACGAAATGTATTAGTGTAAAAACTATTACTTTATGCCGATATTCTATGAGAAGTTACTTACCTGGTCGATCCGACTAATCCGTGTTAAAATAAAATCAGCAAGAAATTACTTTTGTAGGTATGTAATACAATTTTACAATAAAAAAGGTTTAAGTAAGTAGCAGTTATCTACAAAAATTGAACAAGTGGTACCTATACTGCCACTATAGCCACTGCCACACCATTCTGTTTCATTAGGACAAACTACAAGTATAGCTTTTGTGCACGAACCCTCCCTGGTCCTTCCTGGAGGAGAGTAGCGGCACACTTCGTATGTACTGGGATTGGGGATGTCTCTAGGCGCTGTCGGCGTGAGGTATACTCGTGGAGTATGGTGGGTAAAGAGGGCGACACTGTCGTAATTGGTAATGTTTTGATTCTACTGTACGTGATTCTATACAAAGCAAGAATATTCTCGAATACCATCTAAATATTATTAAAATGTTGTGAATCCGAATTATCATAATTCTCATACAATTTAAAGTAAAATCTATACGAAAACATACTTAAACACAAGTATTAACAATAAAATGACATGAATAATATTATCATTGCACAAATCAACCCTATCTATCATATAACATTATTTAAAACATTTTTAATTATATACTACGCTCCTATCTATATAAAACTACTACGTCTTAGTACATAGGACAACAGAACATACACATATCTAAGTAAATTATATCTATAGAACGACATAATTATCACCCCATCTGCCTAAAAGAAGCCTATTCTAACAAGATTGAATCATAAATTGGTTTAAAGTAACACTGTTCTGTTTTATAAATCTATAACTAACTATATTATTTACATGTATAACTTATCTCTATTTGGACGTCGGCGTCGTCGTGCACAGCTTTCTGCTGTTAAATAAACGCGCAGGGGAGTATATATATATATATATATATATATATATCTATTGTACGCACTTGTTGTCCTTATGTGTAAGTATAGATACTTAGGTACCTACCTAATATTAATAATAAATGGGTTACTAAGTAATATGTATAAATCTTAGTTTATCGGAGTTTATCAGTTAATGATCGACGTGTAGCCACGCAGTCCGTAAATATTTGATGCGGCTGACCTTCTGTGAAGGCAAAACAATTTTACTTACATCATTGTGATAGTGCGAAATTTATATACCTATAGTTTTATCACCCATTATTAGTTTTCATTATTTTTTGTAAAATACAAACATTCCAGATACCTACCACTTAAATAAACCACATAAATAATAGGTAGGTACTTTAATAGGTATCTAATACATATATATATATAAGTACTTAATATATATACATATATATATATATACAACATATACTTATATTATTAATTATATACTTAATAAGTAGGTAAGTATATAAATTATTACGGTAGTAGATCGAAGCTGGTTTTAGCATGAATGAGCCGGATCGATCGGGAAAGAATTACCCTCTCATAGCTGGAAGATCGACGTAAGAGTAGTAGTAGGTATCCAGACCTACTACTGCGTTTCGTTCGGTGAGTGAGAGCCCTGGAGGCCCAATTTCCCCCCTTTCCTCACCGCCTTTGTTCCCTTTCTCAACCCCATTCCCAGCGGCCATAGTGAAAGGCCACCCTACCAGCAGTTTCAGACAATGGCTTTTTGTATGATGGCCATCAATTCTGGATTCCAATGACTGCTTACCATCAGGCGGGATGGAGTCACTTAGGTAGGCTAAAAAAAGTTATGATTTTTTTTCTATTGTAGGTACTTCAACTTGTAATGCTGTCTGTGTTTTAGTTATTGATAGGTTCACTAGTATTGGTTATATTGGGTATGTACATACAAATGTACTTAATACATTTTATGATTTCAATAAACATAGGCGATACTTTCTGCGTACTAACCCCCAGTTTCTGAAAGGCTTATCAACGAAAAATTAACGTAAGTAATCACCTGTTAAATGTGAAGTACCAATTGGGTTCCTAAAAGCATGAATAATTAGTTTTATTTGATCTATAATTAGTAACTAATTCGATCAAATTAAGCTAATTATCCATGTTTTCAGCATACTTTTAGGTACCTACTTCACATGAAATTAGCCTTTCTGAAAATGGGAGTAAGACGTTAAAGTTAGGTTAAATAATCAAGATCTAAAAATAATTTTGAATTGATTGATGAGGGCGCGACTCAGAACTTATTTGTACATGGCGTATCAACCACGTCCACTGTTTTATCAAACAGTAATTATATATACATCAATAATTATCAGTTTAGCCTATTGGCCACATTGATAATAGTGACGCATTTTGTTAATTAAATAAATGAAAATAAATAAATAAGTAAGTATAATGACGACGTTTAAATAAAAATTGTTATTTGTTACAGGGCTGCCGGATCCATTCAAGTCACAGAGAATTCGTTTATAAACAAACTGAAGTCTTCTGGAAGAAGTTTAGTGGTGTTCTATGGATCTCAAACGGGTACTGCCGAGGAGTTCGCTGGCCGTCTTGCCAAAGAGGGTATTCGTTACAAGATGAAGGGCATGGTGGCTGATCCCGAAGAGTGTGACATGGTAATATACGCCTAGTAGCGTAATAGGGTTATGTAACAGAGCTAGCTTTTGCCCTCGGCATCGAACGCATGGATATCGTTTTACGCAAAGACATTTTATATAATTTATATATTGTTTTTTCGACTATTTCTCATCCCCCATTAATACAATCGTTTTCATCCCTTTTCACACACTTAGGAGAATACTTTATAACAATATCAAAATTTAAAACCACCAAAACTCCATTTTAATTTTATTTATTTCTTAGGTAATTATAGTAATTAGTTATCTAATTACATGTTTTTATAATTTTTATTTATTCAAGTATGTCTAATTCTTGTTAATAATATTTTATGTGATACATAGATTTAATTAATTATTAATTGTTACTAATATTTGCATGATGTGGTCTCCTATAATTGTAGGAGTACACTGAAAGATGTTTGTGCCATATTTACTTTAAGTTAAAATTGTGTATACAGCCTTTATTGGAGATCCTTAAATTTAAATAAATAAATAATTACTCGCTATATAAGCACATAAAGCTCTAGGGTAAAAATGCTCTGTAAAAACACCAACCTTATGCTACAGATAAATTTAGTAGAGCATTAGATGTAGAAGGTTTTTTTATTTAAGAAAAATAATATGTTAGTCAGAAGGATGCTGTATTATTTATTATTTTGTTTTGTTTATAGGAAGAGTTAACGAAACTGCCAGAAATCGAAAACTCTTTAGCAGTGTTTTGTATGGCAACATACGGTGAAGGAGACCCTACTGACAACGCCATGGAGTTTTATGAATGGTTGAAGAATGGCGAACCGAATCTAACTGGTTTAAATTATGCGGTAAGTACCTACACACAAGATATATAGATATATAGATAGATACCTACAAGCAACTAGCTGTACGCAGCACAGTTACACCCGCGCGGCCGCGTTATTTTACATCTGGTTACTACTTCGCTTTATGGGTCACGTGAAGTTGAGCCAAAAGAATTGGTGTGCCATCTGCAAAACGAATTTTTGAAATTCTTCTGATCATTCTACAGATTTTGTACGTATCAATTGATTTTTACAACCATCTATTATTTCCAGTACCACCGAACCACAGAGCCAGTCAATTGTATGCCTTGGTGCATATTTACCTTAAGCCTAAATAGCCTAAAATATAAATTTTGTAAAAGTCAAAAAAAATGTCAAGTTTGAATTAATATAGGTACTTATGTGTATAATTAAAAATGTTATTTGAAATAATTATACTTAGTTCACATGTTCAATAATAACACTCTTTCAACAAGAATAGCTTAAGATTTTTGTGAAAATCGATTTTATGTGAATCGCAATGATGCTTTAAAATCTGTGGGCAGTTTATTAAATATCCTATTTGACCTATAGTAGATGTTATGCTTTTATTTACTACATTTAAATGGGATGTATGTTTTATCTGCAGGGCTTTCCTTCAAGTGCTCTCCCTTTTTTGTCTTTCTGATGTACTCTTATACTCATTTATGTATTTACACAAATGAGTTAATAACACAAGAATATACAGACTTGGGACTGTCAGTATATTCAGATCCTTAAAGTGGTTTCCAATTTGTCTTGTTGTTGAATTCTTAATATAGTGCGCATAGCCCTTTTTTGAATTACAAAGACCTTGTAAGTATTATACTCATAGTTTCCTCCCCAAAATAGAATGCTATATCTAAGCTTTGACTCAACCATGCATAGTAAACCATTTTTAGGTGTTCAATACTCACCTCGTTTCTAAGACTCCTGAGTATATAGTAGTTTGAGCTAATTTAATTTGACTAAATGTGTTAAATCTTCCTTCCAATTTAATTGTTCATCAATATGTACTCCCAGAAACCATTTTTAGGTGTTCAATACTCACCTCGTTTCTAAGACTCCTGAGTATATAGTAGTTTGAGCTAATTTAATTTGACTAAATGTGTTAAATCTTCCTTCCAATTTAATTGTTCATCAATATGTACTCCCAGAAACCTTACAACTGAGGTTTGGATAACATTTGCCCATTTTTTACACAACTTCATTTATCTGTGTTTTTGGCAGTCGAACGAAAAAGCATAGCATTAGTTTTGCTAGCGTTAATTGCGAGGCCGTTTATTGCAAACTAGTTGTGAAATGCTGCAAAAGTCTCATCTGATGACGCAACTGCGCTAGTATCATCAGCGAATATGACTAACCGAATGCAATCCTCAACAGTCCGAAGTACGTGCTGTATTAGGTCATTAATAAATGTTATAAAAAATAGTGGACCCAAAACTAAATCTTGGGGAACACCTGCACCGATACGTACCATTTTAAACGTATAGGCCTTCTAATGAGGCTTGTTTTTACGAAAAGAGTTGGACTCCGCGTATACTGCCTTAACCTCCACGAACATGTTTCTGTTTTTTAAATATGATGTGAGCAGTTTTAAAGATTTTCCTCGTACACCATAATAGTATTCTAGTTTTTCCAGCAAGTGGTTTTGATCTACTGTGTCAAAAGCGGAACTTAGGTCTAGAAAAAGCCCCGCAACGTTTTGCTTGTTATTCATACTGCTCATGCTCGTAACATCTTTTATTAGTGTGTATATTGCATCTTGTGTCCCAACATTTTTCTGATATACAAATTGTCTATTACGTAACACCTTATTTAGGTACCTTATATTATAATGGGAATAGGTAGGTAACGAATTATTTTGTGTTCAACACCCTCAGTATGAAATTACGATTGATTAAATGATTTAAATGATTAAGTAGTAAGTACCTAATACAAAGTAGGTACCTACCAACTTATGAGTTACGTTAGTAAATCACACAAAAAATTGTCTCGGCTGATGTTAATAGAGGCCAAAACAGTGGTTCATATCATAACCATTAGATTAAAGACCTTTGATCTCGAGTGCAAAGGTTACTTCAATGGACAATGATAAATTCATAGTCAGCGAGAATTATTATCTGTATTCCAAGTCCTTGAAGTAATTTATAAAGTACCTATCACTGTAGGTTACTTTTTGACCAGTTAGGTGTTAGGTATTTTACATTACTAATCTTATCAGCAGCAAATTGATGCTTCAATTGATAGATTTTAGTCATCGAACAAATGATCTTTGATTGATATTTAGTAGCCAACCAAACACATAATTTAACAAAATTTTTGATATTTTAAACTGAGAAACAAAATCAATGGTTAGGTTGACTATTTATATTCGGGGTAAATGCGCTGATTAATACCGCTGCCCGCTTAGGAAAATACTTGTGTGATGTTGAGCTCAACGGCGATAATGAGCGGAAGCTTCTAAAAACGCACGCATTCTTTCGGAGATAGAGCTTATTCGATAGATAGGTAAAACACGAACGTTACCTACCAAGCTGTATCTAATAAAATATAATCTTGGAAGTATTTTAAGTAAGTACCTATCATCATCATCATATCAGCCAAAAGACGTCCACTGCTGGACATAGGCCTCCCCCAATTTTCGCCACCGTGGCCGATCGTTCGCCGCCCTCATCCATCGGTTGCCCGCCACCCTTATAAGGTCGTCGGTCCACCTTGTGAGGGGTCTGCCCACGCTGCGTCTTCCGGTTCGTGGTCGCCACTCTAGAACCTTTCTGCCCCAGCGGCCGTCAGTTCTGCAAGCTACCTAAGTACTAAGTACCTAATATAGTACTTTAAATAGCTTCCAAAATTTGGTTCAGTCGAGGTTACATAAGAAGTCCTGTACCTACACTGTCATACTGTAGGACCTACTGTACAGTGTACAGGATTTCTGTACGATTTTAAAAAGTTGTTATCTTCAAAATCGCTATTATGTCACTTCAAAGCAGGGTGACTCCATGTAAATCGAGAAGTACCGTATTGCAACCAAGGGTAAAAACATGGTGTTTCTAGAAAAAATACGGAACTTCTGCTAAATAACATTTTTTTTCTACTTTCTTTATTTTGGTGAGCAAAAAAAACCTTAAGAACCAAATCAAGTCTGAATTTATTTGTTTCTTAATTAATAACAAAGAAAATCTAAATAACATGTGGATATGTAACATCATCATCATATCAGCCAAGAGACGTCCACTGCTGGCATAGGCTTCTCCCAGTTTTTGCCACCTTGGCCGGTCATTCGCCGCCCTCATCCATTGGTTGCGCGCCACCTTGTGTTTATAAGGTTGTCGGCCCACCTTGTGAGGGGTTTGCGTCTTTCAGTTCGTGGTCGTGGAATATAATAATTATTATTCTTCGATTCAAAGATTCGTTTTACGTGTAGTACTTACATTATGAAATGTTTACAACAACGTAATTTTTAATGGTAATACGGTAATATATGACACGTTAATGTACTATTATTTACCTTGACGGTTGATAGACCAGATTACGGTAATTATTTACAGTGTATATGGAGACACTGCTTCGAACCCAATTTCGGCTTAGCGGGATTTAAAGTAAAGCTGCTTTATTTATAGAAAAGCATGTTAATTGAATGTGCGTACATTTTAAGTGATAACAGACACAAGTGGTGGCTACACAGTAGCATGTGGACTAGTGGACGTGTGCTCTTCGTAAATATCGGACATTAGCCGATTTCAAAAGTCAGTCAGTAACAGTCTTAAGTACTTACGTATTTATTAATAAATTTGTGAACAGATTTATCGTAGACCTTGGTCCTTGTTTACTGTTGCAATGCGCCCCGACAGTTCTTTATCAGAGGTATACCTACAACATACCTACTACGAGCTTATTGTGAATGACGGACTGACCAGCAAAATGTTGTAGACCTTGATCGCTTGTATCGATTGAACGCAACGTGATCTGTCTATTCTGTAACGGTTATACTACAAGCTTATTGACAATGAGTAGCAACCGACAATTTCTTGCAAACCTTGATCACTGACGTTTATGATGATTTGTCCCTTTTTTATTGAATGCACTACGAAGTGCGTGCTACGGGCGTTACATGATGTTATTTTACACCGTACTCTTTCTGATATTGAAAAAGCTCAATTTACTCTTTAGTAGGTAATAACAACAGAAGCACCAGAACAAAAATTTTTTTTACCAGTTATGCAACAGCAATAAAATTGTCCAGTCCCTTTTTCACCATCCAAAAAACACAAGCGACCCAATTTCGTTCTTTACAAGACAATAACTTATTTATATACAAATTAGGTACCATCGCTTATAGCGAGATTTATGAAGTGGTCTGTTGACTACAAGCAATTGTTCATTAATTTTAATTTAAAACTAGCTTCTTTGATAGTTCGCAACAGAATCGCCAATTTATTTAAACTAGTCGTCGCCTTGTGCTCGACCTCGTAATTCGACCGTAATTTATAAAATATTTCTGTATTTCAGTTTAGAAGTTAGGTATTGTGCTTCTTTTATCAAGAGATTACGTCTTGGATAATCTTTGCATAACGTACTTTATATTGTTTTAATTTCTTTTAACTCCTATAATTTTATTATTATGTAGGTACCTATTCCTTCTCTATTATATATTTATAAGTTACTAACTTTCCGCAGCGCGTTTTTACCCGCGTTAAATTACTTCTTTGGTTACTGTTCCGCTCCCGTCGTTCCTAGCGTGACGTTATACCTATAAACTTCCTCAAGAACTGGCCTGTCAAACGTAAAAAGAATTATTCAAATCCGACTAGTAGTTCCAGAGATTAGGGCGTTAAAACAAACAAACAAACTCTTCTGCTTTATTTATATTGCCTGCCAAGACACACGTCATTGAGATGGATCGCGCACAACGAGCTATTCTTAAGGTAGCCGCATGCCTTCCATATCGCTTCTCGACAGTAGAACTTTACAGAATGTGGGATGTCCTTACTGTTAGGCAATCTTTTATCAATTATTACAAGTTACGCTTAAAAAGCATTCTATGTTACAATATGACCCTAACTTAACGAAAGACAAGCGACGTAAAGGTAAAGTATGTGAAACACAAACTTATCACTCATCTCACTCACACAGTTTTTTCTGCTTCCTTGGATGTTACCTATACAACAAATTGAATCACATATTACAAAATTATCCTCTTCTTAGAACAAAATGTAAAATCACAGTCTCAAATTACCTTAAATCACTTGACTACAATGCCATCGAAAACCTTCTCAAACCTCAGAAATAAATAAAACAAATCAAACTCGCACCCACACACACACCTCAATATAATAAACACTCAATCTCCAACACAGACACATGCACACGCTCAGATATACACACTCAGATACACACACATAATCTAATCCTAATTTTATGCTCATTTTAAGTTAATTATAAGAACTGTTTTTATATCTCCACAATAACAATTGGTTTTGTAATACTAGAGCTTTAGGCTAGCCGCGGGGAGAGGCCTGGTGACTCTGTCTTTTTCTTTTGTACCATTATAAATAAGGATAGAGAAAAAGTAAGGTTATAATAAGATTGCTATGAGGTTGTGGTAGGACCCCTGATTTCTATCACAGTAGCTACGATACCAGATCGATTTTTGGAATAAAAAGTAGCCTATGTCCGTCTCCGGCACCGAAATCAGTTCGGTCGTTTAGGCGCTGAGTGGTAACAAACACACACAACGCACGCACGCACGCAAGCACGCACGCACGCACGCAAGCACGCACGCACGCAAGCACGCACGCACGCACGCACGCACGCACGCACGCACGCACGCACGCTCGCACGCTCGCACGCACACACACACGCACGCACACACACACGCACGCACGCACGCACGCACGCATACAAACTTTCGCATTTATAATATTAATTATTAAATATACATAGCTTCAAGACTATGAATGTCCTAGTAATATTTATAATAATCTATCAATCGCACTGCCAATTTGTGGAAAAACGTGTTAGTAAAGCCGGTAGTCATTTCTTATTTTTCATGTCCTACTTTAATCTTTAGGAGTAACCTAAAGATTAAAACGATGCTAGGTACTTACTTACCTAGGTACGTACATTATTCGTCTCCTATGGTATAATCACAAAGTACATAAACTCATGTGGTATAATAGCAGCTAAATATCTGCCACGCGTAGGTAGGTATAACTGGTTTTTCGCATGCAAGGCCGTCGAATCATTATTATATTATATTAATATCCCGTATAGTATTTATTAATTCATACAAATAAAAATTTGTTATCAAACTTATTTGTTGTAGAATATTTTATTTTGTTTAACGTAGTGGTAGGACGTTGAACAAGTAGGACTAATCTGTGTCAGGACGTTTATCTACATTTAAGATGTCATGTGTATAAAATTAAATGTCGGGTTGTTTAATAAGATAATTTTATTTCTTACCCCGTTAACAAACTCGGTTTTATGGCACTCTATTAGTTCCTTTAATTGAAACAGCAATTAAAGCTTTTGCTAAGTAGGTAAGCTGAATAATAACAATGTGTTAACACTCAAAATTCAAATTTTGCCGAAGTCACGTTGACTTCGCATTCCTTTTCCTAATTCATACCATAAGTTAGTAAAATTAATTAATATTTAATTTAAGTACAGGAAATAGTTTTATTAAGTATTTAAAAAAAAAACTTAAGTATTATTGAATTGTTATTTATTTATACCAACAGGAAAAGCAAACGGACATAATCCTTATCCAGTTTTGTTGTAATTATTTTACAAGGTAAACCAATAATGAACTTTCAATGTTGACTTAGCTACACGAGTTTATAGAACAGCAATTTTTCATCCGTTACTACACACACCAGCATATTTAGCGGCACACAATAAAAAGCCCAGACTTTTTGAAATTATAGCTTTGTTTCAAAAATAAATATATGTAATTTTTTTATTGTTTACACATTATACCTTTTAAAATCAAAATAGGATCACACGTGGACCACGTGGTCCACATTTTATAATTAAAACCATATTCAGTAAAAATGTACATTTCAAGGTTACTGCAGGTAATTAATGAAAATGGAAAAAGTAAGTTGAAAACTGTTTTTAATGTAGTAAAAATAACAATTTTTTAATAACGTGTGTCTCCTCCACGTGCAATAATTAAAGTTTCGACTCGCCTAGACATGCTGAGAATAATTTTATCTAGAGTCTCCTGATTCTTCGACTACGGCGGTTTGCAGATCATTGCTGTTGCCTGGAGCTGAAATTCTGGATTTAACTCTTCTTTTTAACACATGCTCGATCGGATTTATATCCGGTGATCTCGCCGGCCACTCCATGACTCTGATATTCACACCTTTTAGGTATGCACGAGTTGATTGAGCAGTATGTGGTCGAGCATTATCTTGCATCAAAGTGAAGTCGTCACCAATAAAGGGGGCAAATGGCATAACATATTTTCTAAAATGTCTCTTATATAGCGATCTGCAGTCAGATTCCCTCCACTTATCACCACCAAGTCCGTACGAGCTCCCAAACATATCCCTCCCCACACCATTATTGATTCTCCTGCATAAGCCACAGTTGTTTCAAAATTTGCTTGATTATATCGTTCCCCTTGGCGTCTGTATATTCTTTGCCTTTCTTCAACTTGGTTTAAAAGCATTCTACACTCATCAGTAAACAATACCCTTACCCCATTGGTCAACATTCCAAAGTTGATATTCCCGGGCGAAAATGAGTCTGTTCCTACGATAGTGAACCTGAAGTCTTGGAGCTTTAGCGGGCACGAACGAACCAAATCCAGCTTCTTTGACCCTTCTTCGTACTGTACGCTGACTTACTGCTACACCTCGAATTTTCGGCCCTGTCCGGGTCTTCTCACATAAGTGTTAGACTCCTGGAATCTTTTAAACCTGCGATGAATAGTGGAATTGTGGAATAGTGAATTCCGACGATCATTCTGTAGCTTTGATCATTAATTCTCATCTCAAGTGCCCTAGCCATGTCAGTTGTGGTCAAATCGGGCATAATGTTTTTGATGTTCGCAAAGAAATACAACTTAAAAAAATAACAACACAACAAATTTTACAAATTTCCTAGCCAAAGCATAAAATAACGTTAATAGAAAAGCTCGCTGATGTCACATCGAGGCCTGAGCGTCTTTTGACTTGAAATTTAACCTGCGACCACCGTGTGGTTGCAGTCAGTGTTCAAGCCGAAAGAAAAAGCTATTTTATGGAAAACATGACTCAAAAACTGGGCTCTCAGTCTCAAAATACAAAAAATATATCTGACCACCAATAACGTAATATCTAGTTTATTCTAATGTGGCAGCACTAAAAAAATTTGTATTTTTGATTGTCACTTTGACATTGTATGATTTCACATTTTTTGACGAATACGATAATGTTGGCAGCGTTGCCAATAAGTTACTTTTGTAACATTGTATGTTACTTTTTCGTAACTTTTAGGAGTTAAAAATATACAAAGATTTTTTTCAGCAAACAAACACATCCTATATCGTAATTATACAGCAGAAGCAGTTTTCGCGCGTTGACAGAGAATGAATGAACAATGTTTTTACATACAATTATGTCAGTGTATTGTCAGTCAGAATAAATATTTTTCTTTCTTTCTTACTCTTTCATAAATACTAAAAAGCGGAAGATTCTCTGGAACTACCAGTTGGATTTGAATAATTATTTTTGCGTATCATAACCCAGTTTTTAAGGAACGATATAGGCTATGTAACGTTACGCTACTGGCGACGGGAGCAGAGCAATAAGCAAAGACGCGGGTGAAAGTGGTGAAACCGCACTGCAAAAAGCTAGCTGTTATAAATAATGTTCTTTTTCTTCTCTTTATATTATTATGGCAACTGCTATTTCTGCCAGCGTCAAGTGTAAAATAATCTTCTCGTTGATGATTTTAAAAGTTAATACAATGATGAAAATAGAAAAAATGTCGATAAAATTAAATGATAACCATTTTCCGTGAAAACTAAAGCAAGTCCATATATAATGTTACTTTTGCTTTGAAAATGTTAATTTTTGGACTGCCTTGTGTAACTTTTAAAAGTCTGTCACTGGCAACACTGAATGTCGGTAAAGTCAAACAAAATAATTTGATTGAAGATTGAAGCAGGATCAATGTTCAAGTTATTGAGAAACTGCTTTTTTGCGAATAATATGTAGTGTTTTGTGTAGAGTAATTAATATTTAAAATAACAAACTTAACGCTGCAGGAAGCATACGTTTTTCTGGAAAATAATTGGATACTTTGAGATTTCTATAGAAGATAACCTAATTGATAAATATTAAATTTATCAATTTACTAATCGAATGTAACAGTAGTAAATTATGGCGTAAATAATTGTATGTTTTGCTCTGAGTGTAGTTTAGAGTGATACCAAATCATATAAATGTGCATAAATGTCGCAACATGTCTAAAAATATTTTAAAAAGACTACCAGTGTTGTGTATAGTTTCCATTTTCCAAATGAAAATCAATAAAATCTAAGAACAAATTAGAATAATAACTATGAATATATTTTTAAATTTACCCCGTGTGTATGGATATAGAAGGTTATTTGTGTCATCAATGTTAAAATTGCGTTATGTGGTATGTTTAATTAAAATAGCATTAAGCTAATTAAATAAACTCTGTGTTAAAGTGAATTTTATTTGTTTTAAGGTGTTCGGCCTGGGCAATAAAACATACGAGCATTATAATGAAGTAGCAGTGTATCTAGACAAAAGATTGGAAGAGCTTGGAGCTACTAGAGTTTATGAACTTGGTCTAGGAGATGATGATGCAAAGTAAGTATAATAATGATTACCTACTTATAATTATCATTTTTTTTTAATTTATTATGACTTTTTCAAATAAAACAGGTAAATTGTAATAAGTAGTATTAATATTCTGTAGTGTTGGCAACTGCCTCACTCACAATGTTGTTGCTCATTCTTGCTCCTCACTAAAGTGACAAGTGAGGACTGAAACATCTAGAGCATAGGTACCACATTAATGTGCTAATAACCTTTGAACTCACTATTAAAACCTTTACTAAAAGGTGTTAATAATAAGTTCTGTTGCTATGCAATTAGGTATATAGTCACTCAACTGACTTACTTCTGCAGAGAGAGACCAATTCTGATACTTTTATTTTAAACAAAAGAATAGTAGGTGCAAAACAACAATAATATATTAGAATCAGAGGATACTACCGAAATGTCTAAAACAGTGATTCTGCAGTCCATTAGCAAATTAACAGTGTAACAATTAGTTTCTGATTTTACTTACAGTATTGAAGACGACTTCATTACGTGGAAAGATAAGTTCTGGCCCGCTGTATGTGAGAAGTTTAACATTGAGAGTGCTGGGGAAGAAGAGTTGACACGTCAATTCACTCTTGTGACGCATGCACCTAATGATATACCACCAAACAATGTATTTACTGGGGAAATTGCAAGATTGCACTCTTTGCAAGTTCAGAGACCGTAAGTGTAGTTGACTTTTCCAACATATACCATCATAATTTTTCATATTTACTGCTCAACATACACCTACATCGCCATTATGAGAGGTTGTGAGCTGCCATGAATCATCCATGAGTTGCCCGCCACCCTTATCAGGTTGTAAGAGGCTCCCCTCTTACAACCTGATAAGGGTGGCGGGCAACTTGGCAACGAGGGGGGATGAAGAAAAAGATGGATGCCCTCTAGTATATACATAGATAGAGCATGCTATGTTAGACATCCTATATTAAATTTTAGGTAAAATAAATAATTTTAATCACCATATGTTGTTTGCAGGCCATATGATGCTAAGAATCCATTCCTGGCACAAATAACAGTGAACAGGGAACTGCACAAAGGTGGAGATAGGTCCTGCCTTCATGTGGAACTGGATATTTCAGATTCCAAAATGCGTTATGAAGCAGGTTACTTACAAAAATATTTATTTATATCTAAATATACAAAATACAACAGTTTTAAGCTAGACTGCTATGCTTTTTCATTTGGGTACACAATCAAGGGGCAACTTGTAGACATTGCATTATAAACAGTATTTGATCATTATGTTACTCTCACTTTAATAATTGGAATACACTTTCTTGGGTCTTTTTGTTGTTGAACTATGTGGATGATTATAAAAATAGTATTTTTATTATAAGTTATACAAAAATTTACATTAAATGTTTTCAGGTGATCATGTGGCCATTTACCCAATAAACGACACTAACCTTGTGGAGCGATTGGGTGAACTAACAGGAGCCAACTTAGATGAAATATTCTCGCTCATCAATACGGACCAAGACAGCAGCAAGAAACATCCGTTCCCCTGCCCGACGTCCTACCGCACGGCGCTCTCTCACTATGTAGAGATCACTGCACTGCCTCGTACTCATATACTCAGGGAGATGGTTGAATACTGCTCTGATGAGGAAGTAAGATAATTTTTGTAAAATGTCTATTTTCAAACTTATTTATACTTTTAGATATTTTATTTATCAGGCATAGGTGCATGACCAAAAAATAAATGTTGCTAGCCAATTAGCCTACCGCCTATTAGTTGACAAGAGTAAAGCCATGAGCAGAACTGGCGAGAAACACAAACCACTTTTTTTAATCACATAGTTTTCAGTGAATTATATACTTATTAACAAGAACCCATAAAGATTTACTGAGTCATATAGTTCTTGTTCACTTACACATGTGAGGTAATAATCATATTTTTTGTTCACAGGATAAGAAGAAATTACTTCTTATGTCAACAAACACCCCAGAAGGCAAGGCACTGTACCAGTCATTTGTAGTGGATGCCTGCAGACATATAGTACACATTCTGGAAGATGTGAAATCATGCAAACCACCATTGGACCATCTTTGTGAACTGCTGCCTCGTCTGCAACCCAGATACTATTCCATATCCTCCAGCCCTAAGGTAATTCAGTTTTAAATGCTTACATTTTTGATTCTGGTAATTTTTTGTTGCATACATAGATTACCTCTTTTGATATCGCATTTACATTTATTTGTTCTGAAATGCTCACAAAAGTGGTAAAAGGTCAAGATTTGGTCAAGATTTGAAGATTTGAATGCATTGAAATGCACCAATCATAGTGTCCATAGTGAGTTCATAAGCTAGCGAATGCCAGTGGCATCCATTATGCTTGTCTGTGGTAGTAGTGTTAGGAGTATTAGATCTGTAGCTTATATTCATAATTTCAGCTGCATCCAGAAACAGTGCATGTTACAGCAGTCGTTGTCCAATACAAGACTCCTACCGGCCGAATCAACAAGGGTGTTGCTACAACATGGCTGGCAGAACATAAGCCTGAGCCTGGCAAACCTTTGCCTCGTGTACCTGTATACATAAGAAAGTCGCAATTTAGGTAAGTGGTACCTGTATAACATTAATATAAAGAAGTCGAAATAAATAAGTTCATATAAGTGGCTAATTTAGAACATGACAGAAGCACTCCGTGATAAGACTTGCGCATGCTGCGATCGCTATGCGTCTGCTAAGCTCGGCAATTATTCTTCTTCTTTTTATCGTTTCGACGGTAAACAGATTATATTGTGCTGGCCCAGAAGGCGACCACAATAACTACATTGTCAAAAGCAGACATCAAATCTCTTCCAGAACATTATGTTAAATTCTCATAATATTGAAACCCTACTGCGTTTCGGCTGTAATGATGATGGATAACTATACCATCAATATTTAGTCATTATCATTAGCCTAAAATTGTAAGAACTTAAGAAGAACCCGTGCACTCACTGGCTTTACCCACGGGTGGGTACAGGGGTAATTCCTATTAACTCGTAAAAATAGACGCGGTCTGCACATAAGTAAAAAAGTCCAACAAATTTATATACGTTTTGTGTTTTTTAGATTACCATTGCAGACTCAAACGCCAATCATCATGGTTGGACCAGGCACAGGTCTGGCCCCATTCCGCGGATTCATTCAAGAACGAGCTCACGCTAAAGCAAATGGAAAGGAGATTGGTGACACCATTTTATACTTTGGATGCAGACATCGTGATCAAGATTTTATATATCGCGAAGTATGTAATTGCTCGTATTTACTTATCTTGTTCTAAACAATACTTTCTATAAATAAAAGTTTAAGTCAAGAGTAGAAAACATTTTTGTAGAATATTTCGGTTATGAGACAAGAATAATCTGCCTCGGTATATTACATAACGCTGGATGTTACCAGCAAGGTAATAAGTACCTAAATTGAGGTGTTTAAACTATTTTGTCAGCAAATATAATTCGATTAATTATAGCACTCGCCGGCCGCTGCTTCGTCACAGTTCTAACCTAACCTGACCTGATGACAGCGAGCGTTTACAATGCCGAGGCAGTATGTAAACGGCGGATTTATACAATTTGCCTGCGACATATACAACACACAGTTTTGTCAAGGGCACAATCTAATTTAAATGTAGTGCACTACAATCGGATTCACACAAACGTGTCTTGCATACTGACATTACTCTGAGGCAGTCAAGTTACATGATAAATGATAATCGTAACTGAACGAATCTTACATTTTATATTCCTATTTCAGGAACTGGAGGAGTATGAAAAAAATGGTAGTGTAAAGTTGAACCTTGCATTTTCTCGAGACCAAGCAGAGAAAGTATACGTGACCCACTTGATAGAAAAGAACATGGACGAATTATGGGATATTCTTGGTAATCGCAACGGTCATTTCTACATCTGCGGGTAAGATTCATAAATTACTATTGTTTAGAGTTGCCTGAAACGTTAATCATAAATTATTTTTTTATTAATAATTGATTAATTATTAATTATTTTCAGTGATGCTAAGAACATGGCGGTTGACGTAAGGAACTTAGTTCTAAGGGCTATTCAAGAAAAGGGCGGGCGGACCGAGGCTGAGGCTGTGCAATTCATTAAGAAACTTGAGTCTATGAAGAAATATTCGGCTGATGTATGGAGCTAAAAGTTAAAATGTCGGTATACCAGTAGACGAATTTGTGAAACCAATAGGCAATTGTTGAATAAGTTACGTACTAAGTAAAGGATTATAATAATTATTATTAATTTGTTAGGTAATTCGATAGTTTGAGTTGTAATGCAGATTTCTTGATGAATGAGAAAGACGGCAACTGAAATAACTCTGAACGTGGTCATACGCAGTACATTATACTTGATAAGTTTACCTGTACTTTTAGGTATACATAAGACCACAATAAGACGAGCACAAAAGATTAAGATTTATGATTGACCATGTTATGTTTTTTTTCTAAAATGAGCGATATTTTTTGTTGTTTAATCTAAATCACACCTAAATTGGAGGACTTAGATACACTCCATTATCTCTGTTAATTAAGTGTTTAACAGATTATGCGCATTTTACTCTATAGCGACTCATCTCTGGAATTTATCGAAGTCGAAATTATATTTGTTTCATTAAGAATTTCGATTTGAAGGGATGGGGTCCCTAAATTTAGGGCTGCACATAATTATGTAGGTTACATGCTGACAGAACCAAGACAGATTATAAACCTATGTATTTTAAAGAGCAAATTGTTAAAATATATAGGTGCAAATGTCAACACTTCTCTATCCAGATTACCACTAAATACTAACAGGGTACAACATTTAAGACAAATTTGTAACTATTGTTTAATTTTCACAATAGACAATTTTCTAAATGATTTTAGGTAAGTATGTAAATACTATGCATACTGCATATTGTGAGCGTAAATAAAATTGTTGTTGATTAGGCTAAATGTTGTGCATAAAATCAGCCTATACCGATGTTCAATAGTAATAACAAATAGTTAGTTTGTTGATAATAATTTATTCACTTGCTTTTCGGAAATAAAATTGTGCCTTTGTCACCATATATTATTATATGCAATGGTTCATTCCTGCTACTTTGTGGACTTCAGTACGATGTAACACTGGGCCTTTTCTACCCAGCGCTTAATTATATTGTCTCTTTCCATTGCGGGTAAAAATGTAACGAACAAAATCGCGATTAAATCGTACATGTTTAATAAGTAGTTAATTCCTAAGCGAAAGTACGAAGCTACAATAAATTTAAGATTTTAATTCGTGAGAAAATGTTATTCTTTTGTATTTTCAAATATATAATTGTTGATGTTTAATATTTATATTATGTGGACTGGGAATTAGTAATAAGACAATTTATTAATTTTATATTAAATATTGTAATAAATAGTTTTTATATGATACTTAACTGTTTTTTTTTCTTTACACTGGCGGGTGCGTCAGCGTGCTCTCTGCGTGAAACCTCATTTTGTTTGTATTGCTAACCGCCTCGTGGCTTACGACGCATGCTGTCGCGTTCTCTCTTGCTCTAATAAATGACTATTATGAGGGACAGAAAGGGATAGAAACATAGGAAAAATCGTTTTTTTTGCCGTCAGATGTGATTTAACCCTAATTCGCTTTATTTACATTCCAAAAGTGCCCCAAATTCTTAGGTGCCCAGAAGCCCTAGACAAGTGTCATAGATTTCTATTCTATTCATATAACGACAATGTTGGCGTTAGCTTATCTCAATCCCATTGGTACATTTTTAATCTATTAGGTATATAAATAGAATAGAAATCTATGCCACTTGTCTAGACCCACGAGGGGCCCCAGCATAGTTTAAGACGGCCTTGAGTATGGCCATGTGTACGCTAACTTAATCGTCAAGCTAGCAGTAAAAATTATCTTTATTTGTTAAACAAAAGAGGCAGTATTTTTTATTTTTTTCTCTTATTATACACTATTTAAGCAGTTTTATAGAATAGTCAAAAACCTTCTAATATACCTTGTGTACCGCTAGCTTGATGGATACATTTATAAAAATCGGTTTTTCAGACTGATTGCGACATGTCTAAAATTAACCTTCCACTTTGATGACCCATCATAACCCATTGAAATGATCGAGTGAAACTGATCAACCGTTTTTCTTTCTCAATACAACTTTTTGGTTGTTGAGGTTTTTTATTGCATAGCAAATAACGCTTACAAGATTCTGCTACCTTAATACTTTTATTTTATCAATTTTAGGGTAGGTCACAAATAATTTCATTTCATAGCAACCTCTTTAAGGATTATTCGAATTTACTTAACCTGGTTCAAACTACCTCAAAAATTTTTATACAACTTTGATGGCAAACAAGCATACGGCCTACCTAACTGATGATAAGTGGTAGCCGTAGCCTTTAGAGGTGGCTGTGTTTTCCAAGCAGCAGTAGTATTATCATGGAAACTTTTTATTAGTAATTTCCCAACCAGTCACACTTACAGAATGATAATATAAAATAATGAAAAGAAGATAACACAGTTAGTAGCATAACAGTTCACAGATCAATCAATCAAATCAGCCTATCGCAGTCCACTGCTGGACATAGGCCTCTCCCAATCTGCGCCACAACACTCGATCCTTTGCCTTCCTCATTCAGTCCCAGCCACGTTTTCAGGTCGTCGGTCCACAGACAACTCTGATAAATTAGAAAAGCCTGATTGTATTTAAATATTGTTCTTAAAAATACAACGTTCTTATTAGAATTACCAGCAATATGATGAATGCTGATAAACGTTAACATTCATAATTAAGTTACTGAAATATTTACCTTTGTTGTTATTGTGTTGATTTGAATTATAATAAAAAAAACAGTTGATTCTTCTTTTCATTGTTTTATATCATCCTGAAAGTGTGACTGGTTAGGAAATCTATACATATAATAAAAATGTAACCGATCGCTGTCTGTACATGGAAGATATAAGAGAAAAAATACTATTAGGACCTATATCAACGCAAATAGAACCCAAAACAATTATTGTTAAAATTACATACAAATACATCCATACATATTAAAAAAGGCTTTGTCCTGACTGACTGACTGACTGACAGACAACGTACAGCCTAAACCGCTGGTCGTAGCGACTTGAAATTTGGAGGGTGTGTTTGTCTTAATGTCTAGAAGTGTACTAAGAAAGGGTTTTTAAAAATTCAACCCTTAAGTGTATGAAAAGGGATGAAAACGATTGTATGAAACGTCTTCATTTTTTAACTTGCAGCTTTGAAATTTTGTTTTGGAATACTTTTATTTAAATAAAAAATACCCTCATATTCTTTTTTAACTGGGCTGGATTTATAGGGGTGAAATAAAGGATGAAATATTGTATGCTTTTGAAGTTGGCGACTTGAAATTTGGAGGGAGGGGGAGGAAAAGGAAAGGAAGGGAGAAGTGTCGGGAAAGTGCAGGGGTAAGTCAGGGGGAAATCGACTACCTCTGTATTTCGGTGGTACTGTGTATGGACTGCCACGCAGAGGTCGTGGGTTCGATTCCCGCTCAGTGCAAATTTTTGTAGAATGAACATGTCTATTTGCATTGGTCTGGGTGTTTCTATGTATAATATGTATGTATTTACAAAAATAAAAGTATTTAAATATGTATATCCGTATTCTAGAACCCATAATACAAGCATATAATATGCTTACTTTTGGTCTAGATGGCGTTGTGTAAAAAAAAAAAAGGGAACTCAGGGGGATGTGAGGAGGCAGTGAAGGGCAAGTGAGAGGTGAGGGGGAAGTGAGGGGGACGTAAGGGAAAGTGAGGGAAGTGAGGAGTCAGTGAGTGGTAAGTGAGGGGTGAGTGAGGGGAGGTGTGGGGCAAGTGAGGGAGGTGGGAGGGAGACGGGAGGGGAAGGGGAAAAAGGGGGAGAGGAAATGAGGGAAAGAGGAAAGTTAATGTAGTGAAAATTTGCCTTTGTGTATTGTATATTGTTTTACGGGGATATCTTTAGGTAGGTTAAAGAGGGTTTGTACGAATGGTGATGATGATGAGATTAAAAATAGTATGCAAAACAGTATTTAAACAATATAAAAATGTCTATTGGAAAAACGATATTCATGCGAGCGAAGTCGCGGGCAGAAGCTATACATATATAAAAACGAAAGGTCACTCACTCACTCATCACGAAATCTTAGAAACTACAAGTGCTAGGAGTTTCAAATTTTGGAAATAGGTGCTCTCTAAGACGGGATTTTGCGAAATTAATTTCCCTGGAGTATAAACGGGAACAAAATTTGTATGAAGCTTCTATAGTTTTTAAACGGGAGTTTTGATAATACGATTTCCAAACTAGGAACTATTCTTATTAAGTGGGAAAATAGGAGTGGCAAGTTTCGTTAAATATCGCAAAATTTCGTCTGTTTTAGGGGGTAGCGGGTGAATAGATTTAAAATTGGATTCGCCTTAGAGACGCAGTATACTGATATTTATTACTAATATAATGTACGATTGTCGTAAGATTAGGTAAGAAATATTCTCATACAGGCACACATCTGAATTTTCACGCGAACGAAGTCGCGGGCAATAGCTAGTTACTAATAAAATGATTCCCATGGAGTAACAGTGTGAAGTCACAGTGTGGCAGTTGAGTGTGACTCGTTGGAAACAAATGCTCTAGTTTGATTTTTGGGTTAATGGACGTTTTTCTTTTTATTTTTATTTCATAGTACTTAAACTCTTAAAAGATTCTGCTACCCTAGCCTTTTATTTTATCATATTGAGGGTAGGTCACAAATTATTTTATTTTATAGCAACCGCTCTTGCCGCAACCTCATGACTTCATGAGACTGAAAAAATAAAGTTCAAATGCCATAGCAATCAAAAGAAGGCGGTTCATGTTATTTATTTTGGCTACAAGTTTGTACGACGTGCACTATAAGGTATGTCATAAATAACTATGTATAATATATAGAAACCTCTTACAAGATTCTGCTGTCCTAGTACTTTTATTTTTCTACCAAGTTTATGTTAGTTCACAAATAATTTTAATTCGTAGCAACCCCTTACAAGATCTACCCTAGTACTTTTTATTTTAAGTTGTATAGTTGAGAAATAAAAATAGTTTGGCGTGAAAGCACAGCTAAGTAACATCAAACATGACCACGAGTGACCGTTACACCATAGTCAAATTATTCTTGTTGAGTCACACCAGCGAGTCTAATAAGGTAACGCCGTAATGAAAGGTTAAATCAACTCTGATATATTTTTTTAAATACCTGTTTAACTAAGTACCTACCCTACCTACTTATGGATCTTAGCACCGTATTAATAAACCGATCTGTTTTATTCGCTCGTAAGTAACACAAGATGCTGAACTATGTAATAAACAAATCTTGAGATGTCATTTGAGCACTTGTTACCTTGTGATTTAAAATCGAACACGCCTCTTAAGGCTACTATATAGCTGTTTACTCTAAGATATACCTAGTGTAGCAGCGTCATTTCGGCACTGAGCCATAAATATACCTAAAATAAATTTATGAGAGTGCAAAAAGACCAGGAGTTCCGCCATGAGCAAGCTTGGTCATCAATGCATATAATCTTCTCTGAATGAATGAGAAGTTGCCTTTGCTTTGCAGTGAGATAGTAGCTGCAGTCTGGTGATGATCATATTGAAACATTGGGATAGTAATTAAAATACATCAGTATTATTTTTAAAACAATGTATTAAATTAACCGCATTATATTAGTTATATACACAGTGACGTAAACAAAATGCAAAATATCTGCTTAAATAAATATCCTCTCACAATACCTGTTCACGTTTTTAGAAAATTTATTGATGTATATTGAAAGCTAACAATACCTAGTGTTTAATTTTAACGTAGGGGGTTCTACAGATATACAGAAATGTGTAAGTTTCGTGAACGGATGCTGCTAAATTTGTAATAAAAGTTTGCTCATAAAAATGATTTCAAGGTCAGTTTCATGGCATCTTGCTTTCGGATAATGATAGCGTAGTTATTTTAGTTTTTAAGTAAGGTGACTAAATTTTGAATCAACTAGAGAAATCGTGTTGTCAAATGTAGTTATTTATTATCTTTATTTATATTCTGAACAGGAATTGTATGAGGATGTATAATCAGTAAGTACAAACTGATTATCAATCAGCAAATAAAAAAATAAGAGAAGGTTTAAAGACACCATAATGGTTTGATACTTTCAACTAAATTAATCTATAAACTAGCAGCACACTTGCCACAGTAAAATAAAGTTAAAATTTACATTCTAAACTGCCCAAATAAACTTACAGTATGAACCGGACGAAAACCTACGCTAATTTAGTTATTTAAAAATAATCGAATAAGCAAAATCTAATTCTCATTTTAAAATGTTTAAGATTAACAACAAAATAATTATTTTTTATAGAGTAATTCTAATAAGCTTGAAATATGTTGAACGTCGGACTCAGCAATTTTACTACACAATACGCATACTCACAATATATTACTAAAACAATCGCTATTTTTTAACATATGTATTAAAAATACTGGATTTACTACAACAATGAAATATCAAATTGCTTTTCATCACTCTAAATCTATTATGTACACTAATATAACTATTTATTTATACGTCAGGATGATCAACGTGCTCATTATAAGCCAATGATTTACCATAAAGTTTCATAAGATATATTTCTCAGGATAACATGAACACTATGCCGATTCTTTAGTGCCATCTGAAAGAAATAAGATAGGAGTACTAATTGCAAAGAGCAAAAGTTTATTTAACAAGATGTTTAGAAAATGCAGTGTAGGCAATGCTATTCATTTGGAAGATATTGATTTATTTGAAGTTCATAAGTAAATGTACATTTAATTAAGTCCATAGCATATTTTCTATCCACCTTGTCAAAGAATCAACAAATAACAAACGGTAAACTCAAGTCCTTCATACCAATAGTCGCACACAAATTTATATATTGTACTTTTTTACAAATATTTTACACATAGCATTAACTGTACATTACTATACATTTTCAGTCTTCCACAAATAGTAAATAATTTTATTTGCGTTTATTTAGGTTTTAATGAAAACATTTTCTGACGTATCCATGAAACATTATCTTGACACAATCGGTTATGTACTAATAAAATAAAAATAATCAAAATAAAACTTGTGACAAATAATCACATCAGCTGAAAGACGTCCACTGCTAGACATAGGCCTTCCCGCATTTTCGCCACTGGCCGGTCGTGAGTCGCCCTCATTCATCGATCGTCACGTCACTCTTATAAGTGTGACAAGTAATATTTCATGTATATTTAAAATAAAGGAAGATTAGTTGCAGAACTTTTCAAAGGCACATTTATAACTTGGCCTATAGCCTATTAATCCTTTAAAAGATTAGTGAATTGACTAATAATTAAATGAACACATTTCTAAATGTAGCTTTAATAAGCTCTTATATTGAATGCTGCTATTGCATAATGCACAAGGCAAAATGAGAAATAAGGCTTGTGTTATAATGAGCATCCTGAACAGAACTTATCATTGACACATCACTATTCAATCTTTTTATAGGAGCAGTTACCTTCACGAAAGGTAAAAATGTTCTTAAAATTACGTACTAACATTTTTGTAACATATATTCTATGAATTATATAGTTTTTTTATAAGCGTATTGTATTCATGTTCCAGTTGTGGTTAGTTTAGATAAAAGGAGTATCAAGGTATTGTTTTAAAATAACTAAGATTATAATCCTAAGCATCCATAAATATCCACGAATCCTATTACACAAACGGGTCAATACCGTGTATAATAGTCAAACCTAATAACAACACTAAGAGTTGAAATAATTAATAAAAGGGAAACCTTTATTAATTTATATGTTACATGCCACAAGTCATATAAATAAAATGTGAGATTAAGTAAATATCTCACAATGAGAGACCAAGATTTTTTTACTACAGTAGCCAGCAATGGCAATTAAGTCTCAAATGTAAAAAAAAAAAATATGTACATTGTGTCAAACAAAATGCAACACCATAAAACTAATCAGCGTCACTAAAGTATTCAACATAATTTTTGAATGAAATGGATATTAAGTAGTAGGGCCGTCCGGCGCGGCCTACTCCCCCGTCCAGCACCGTGCGTGCTCACGAGTCGGCTGGGATGTCCCACTCCGCCAGTCCGCGGTCCACTAGCTCTCGGTTTAGGAATATTACTTGCTGTAATGTATAAAATGTATATATTGAACATGTAAAACATAACAGCGCTCTAAACATTGCTAAACTATTTCATTTATTAAAATAAAACATTTGGCATAATAGCTTAGTCGCTCACCTGTGGATGTAGTGTGAGGTAGAGATGAACAAGTGGAAGGCCAGCTTCGTCGTAGCCAGCAATTTGCGCATGTAGCAGCTGCCCTGCAGTGAGACCGGCCATGATGCGAAGAGCTTCACCACTCCATTCTGATTCTGAAACATTTTAAAATGAATAAGAAGATTCTCAGGGGCGTTTTCTCCAATTAAACTTGACATTTTATGCATATAATTTAAAATTAAATAAAACCAATTATTATTAACTAATATTATATGATTTTCTTTTGATTTTGTACTCTCTGCAGCATAGTTATATTTATAACAATAAATAGTAATGAATATAATCTCGATTGCCTTAGATTTGCACGGCGGATTAAAAACGTCTATCTAATTTGGCCATAAATACTGTTAAGCACATAAACTCTTTTTTTAAATTTTTAATTATTTTGAATTTGAAACGAGTTTATTATTTTAAAAACTTATTTCGATTTCGCGCCATTTCACATATTTTTCCCTTTGCACGACTTATGTCTAAAAAGAAAAACGTCCATCACTGAAAAATAGTCCAAACTGTAATTTGACCAGCTATAAAAATGTCCAACTAGAGAAACAACCGACCACTTATATGACCAGCTATAATAACGTCTAGCCATAAAAATTATAAACTAAAGGTATACACGACTAGATAAATGAACAACTATATTAACGTCCAGTCATAAAAATGTCAAACTGTAGATATAACCAACCAGATACATGACCAGCTATAATAATGTCCAGGCATAAAAAAGTCCAATTGTATTCGTACTATTGTATAGAATCAAATCTATTTTGGTTACTTATATATGAACTCTCTCTCTCTCTTGTTGGTAATTCTAATAAATAAATAAATAAATAAATAAACTCTGTCTTGCAGTTTTGTCAGTTTAATTATCTAATTCTCTTGACCGTTTCTCACAGCTTAAAGACATTTCAGGTGGTTTGGACCGGGTGAAGTATAATATTAGTTAAGTTATTCTTTAATTTACGACGGCAATTATTTTGCCGTCGTAAATTTTTATTATGAACTAGCTTTCTGCAGCGCGGTTTCATCCGCGTCTTTGATTACTGCTCGGCTTCCGTCGCCAGTAGTGATGTTACAAACATAGCCTATAACCTTCCTCGAGAACTGGGCTATCATATGCAAAAAGAATTATTCAAATCCGACTGATAGTTCCAGAGATTAGCGCGTTCACACAAACAAACAAACTCTTCCGCTTTATTTATTGGTATAGATTAAAGTCAAGGACGTATTGTCCATTCCTAAGATACGTGTAGCCAGTATACATAAGTTGCCTTACCCTAAATAACATAGAAGAAGCCTAATCCTTAATACTTTTAATCTAATACAAAAAAATGCTTTGAACAAATTATCAATAAGTAAATAAATTTATTTCTGACAGATAAAATACCTACCCCATATACTTTGTCCGATAAAAATAAATGTCTACGTCAACAAGTACAAGAGATTAATCAACTATTCATTCTTAGAATTCATGTCACAATTTATGTTGTACTAGAGATCCGCCCTCGCTTCGCTTCAGTATCAAGTTTCATTCAATCTCACGACAAACTCCTACGAAAAATATTAAAGTAATAGTGACGTATTGTATCATTCAGATTTACGAGAGCGCTTAAAATATTGAAATTCTGAAAATGATTGAAAATTAGTTAACATAATAAAATATAGCTTTGTTACCCGCCCAATTAATTGATTTTTAAAGGTGAACGCAGATCTAGCCGCATCGCTCGCACCTTTACAACTTGGGTCTTTTTTATTTCATTTTGTCGACCATTTATTTAAGTACCTTTATTTTATATAACGATATGAAATACACACGATCAATAAATAGTATAGTAATCGTAGAACAAATACATATAATGACGATTACAGCCAGATTATTTATGCACGGGTTGAAATATCGCTCCGAATTCAACTTAGCCGCATTTAACAAATTTATTTAGCATATTATTCTTAATTATTTATTGCTTCAACATCACTATTATTAGAGGTTTCTCTAATGCAATAGTGTGGAGCCTAATTATAACATGTTAACAAACAAACAAATTTAATATAATCACAGATAAACGCCGCTTCTTATACAGAGAAGAAATGAGCCTATTCACCACGCTGGTATGCTTGCCTAAGACTGATTGATTATTATATCTATTTCTTAAAATTGGAATCAGTAAAGATCATTATTATAATAATAATAATAATATTTCAACAACTACACACAACGCCATCTAGACCCAAAGTAAGCATATTATATGCTTGTGTTATGGGTTCTAGAATGTGGATATACATACTTAAATACTTTTTTTTTTGTAAATAATACATATTATACATATTATAGGTCCTAAGAAACATTATTTCTTTTTTTAAGACCTAAAATGACCTGGTTCTGACCAGATACGTGTTAATAGACAGCGAAATAGAAGACGAGCTATTTATAGACTTGAGATTGAATACCTAGAGGGCTTGTGAATTGCGTTAGAGCACAGTGAATTAGCTATTACAAACTTTAATGTATAATATATATCAGCAATGAACATAATCGAGTATTTTGATGGACGATTGTCACTAGAACTTAAAACCGAAATTGTTTAGTATTTTTGTGCTAAATTAGTCATAGTCTCTATGTATATTAAGGTGTCTTCACGGAAAATATAAATATTAATTATATACAGATCCAGTTGCATCCAAATTGTAACAGAAAACACAATTTTATTGCTACATACATAATAAAATTCTAATTATACTGGTTTGATGCATACATTTATGGATATCGTAATACTATTGGTGAGTCTGCTATTCCTAGACTGCGGACTTTGTTCCGTCACGAACTATGCAGCATATTTTCCGTATTTACATAAACATAAAAGTTCTTGACCGCTTTTTTTTGCAACATATTGATGGATTTCGCGAGAATTATATAAAAAAAGACTAGTGCTCGCATGGGTGGCGTAGCGATTTAAGAGCGTTCACACATAAGAGTGGCAACCAGTGGAGAAGGGTCCATATAACCCGATTCCTACCGGCTTCCCTTTGAGATAAATCACAAAGACTAGTGTCTATTAATAAAAATATAATCTATTTTCACTGGTATATTTAACTAAATTAACTTTAAAACATTTTAAAAAATCCTTAAGTACTATCTTGTCTTTCTACTCGGGTAACAATAAACTAAAATAAAATGAAAACATTTCAAAAACGTCTTCGCATTGGCGCCAAATTGTCAAATTGTTATGAAATAAGCCGCAGTAATTGAGAGGAATCCGTAATAAAGGAAATCGTACGTTCCAAGTAACTAAGTACATAGTTAAATTACGCGTGATATAGGTGGAGTATAACCCGGTATTTGCCGGCTTATGACAGAGACAGAACATTCAAATTGCGTAGGTGGAAGCGAGACAGACAACAAAGCTACATTCCAGAACGTACGAAGCACGAAAATTTGACAAGAAAGAGATGTGCATGTCAGGGTTAACAACTTAGCTGTTAAAATAAATCAGATAATAAATAATAAGAGGTTTTGAAAATGAAAAAAAGTAATTAAAAATTAGTAAAAATAAAGTAATTATTAAAATAAAGTTGAACCGCCCCGGTTATTGGTGATTTATGATTTCATTTCTAGAGATTTTTTAGTTTACGTTTGGGGACAAATATTTTTGAGTATTGGTAACTCCGTTGTTCACATTTCATTTAAAGTTCATTATTTACAAATACTAAAGCAATATTTTGTTTGTTTTTGTTTTAATTCTATAATAAAGTATCTCGAAATATAGTTTGTGTAGGGTAGCGTTTGTGTAACGTGTTCTGTAAAAGAGTGAACATAATAAATTTTGTTTAGTAAGTAGTTCTAAGCGTATACATATAGACTTTAATTATAATATTATGAAAGTAACAAGTAGAAAGTAATTTAGTGAAGATGTTTACTCAGAAGGTTATCTACATACAAAGTGCGCTAAGCAACGCACCTTCATGTATGGACACGATATCTCGGAGTTATTGAAAAATATTGGGAATAAATAATAAGTAGGTACGAATGCAGTGCAAGTGCCGCCCGCTTGAGACGCGTGAATACGTAAGTTGAAAACATATTTTTTTGTTTGTGTAGATATTGTACTGTTTTTAGTGTCATTTGATAGGTTTAGGTCTATAACAGATAGGGCAAAAGAAATTATTTAAATAGGGTAATCCATTTAGAAGTTATTAGGAATTTTCGATAGGTAGTGAAAATTGCCAAATTTAAAATTTTTGTTCTGTACCTAAACTTTTTTATTGTAGTAGTATGTTTAATGTTTTGTTTTAATATTGTAGAATAAGTTTTCTACTATGCGGGCTATTACTGTGGGTTTGGACTAGTTTGGAGTAGCCCTCATCAGTTGACGTCCTTAGCGTGACCGGAGGGAGCTGAGCCGAGCTTAGAGCGTAGTATGATTCTGATTTCCGTGTCTACGACGCTAGTAGCATTAAATTGTTGCCTGAATTATTTATTATCTTAGAAAACACGTCTCTAACCTGTATTTTAGAACGATCGTGCTCGCCCAGATATGACAATAACTTTTAAAAGAAATTATAATATAATAATAATAATAATATGTGGACACTATCACACTGTCGTCTAGTCCCAAGCTAAGCAGAGCTTGTGTTATGGGTACTAGATAACTGAAATATAATACAAATACATACTTTTTTTTTGTAAATACATTATTATAATACATAGGAAACACCCAGACTAAAGACAAATACAAATGTTCATCACACAAATATTTACCTTCCGCGGGAATCGAACCAACGACACCCGGCGTCGCAGTCAGTTACACTAACCACTAGACCAACGGTGCAGTCATTTTATTTATTTATTTATTTTTATTTATTAAACATTTTAATATCTCTCTTTACGATAAATAATTAATATCTATTAAAGTATAGAAATAGACCATACGTCGCGCTTCAAGCTAAGCAATTTTTGCCCCGGCTTCTCTCTTACAAAAAGTCACCTTCGCCACTGGTGGCAACGTCGCAATTTAGTGTCATATTTTCGTGGCTTTCAACTTTTATCATTTAATCGCAGCTATATTGTAAAAATGTTTCCAGAAAACTTTTTAGAATTATGTGAAAGCTGTATAAAAAGTAAGTAACCATAATGCTCACAGTCTTATTTACATGTAAATAATAGATTGGAAACTTTCATGGCGTTATTTGTATAGTAAAATAACTGTTTAACTAATTATTCATGCTTTTAGCAACCTAATTGGTACTTTATATGAGATTTAACAGTAATAGTAATTTTTCGTTGATCAGCCTTTCAGAAACTGGGTGTAAGTGTATTTTGGCCCTGTGTTTTCAGGTTGAGGAATAGAAACTAGTCAAACTAAACATACATTTTAAAACCTAATAGGCTTAAAAAGTATGTTGATAACTGTCATTTTTGTGAAGTCTCCCAGGTATTCCTGCAACACACAATTAAAAACTTTAAATTACTCACCATTATTTGCGGGTTTTACGAAAGCTAAAACCGCTTCCGTTGCTTGGAAGGGTAATGTCATGAAATCTGAGCGGATCTGTTTGAGTTGATCGTTGTCGACCGTTAGATATCCGCCGAAATCCACTAATTTTACTACTGATGTATCGTTTTCCTCTGATGTGGATATTACTTGAGCACGATACCAATTATTCTCAGTTGGCGCAGCGCAGATTGAACTCTCTAAAAATAAATTAAAAATATATAAATCGCTGTTTTTCTTGTCTGTTTCTTCGCTAAATTATTTTACACCATGTAACGTATTTAGATACATTTCTCACTATTATTTAGAGCATTTCATACAAAATGTTAATATGTATAATAATGCAATAATATTTGAGAAAAGCCGAGAATTTCGACGATTCATAATAACATGGTTTTATTTAAACAAACAACTTAAAGTTTAGAACTCTGGATTAGTTACCTTTTACTGGACGTGGCAGAGATGGTACATCTGGGTTTTGATATGTGGCTGCCATTAGACGGTGTAATGCGTGCAATGATGGGAAGGTAGGATGAAGAGGTTGTTGCAGGAAGAAGTGCCCCGCGCTGACCAGGCACGTCATTATTGTGTCGTTGTTTACAGATTCAACAAGCTGCAACTAACAAATTTAGCATAAGTGTTCACAGAAAGATTAATATTCTTTCGATTAATAAGTAATTACCTTATACTGAATGATAATAAATTTTTCATATGAGTTAGTTTACACAATACATAACTACATACAGCGTGTCCCCAAAATTCAACAATAAGCCGGTACCGGTGTATGGCTAATAAGCAATAACTACCCAGGGAAACAAAAATTAAACTTATTTCAAAGTTACATTAACTTTAAAAAAAGAAATATTGTAACTTGATACCCAACATCATACGATGAGATACTGTGCTACAAATGTGAACATACCACCACGTTTTGTAATAGGTACTTAAGTAACATGACTATTAATTGCAGTTCCAAATAGGACAAAGGTATTCGTAGTATTTAATACAAAAACTTAATTTTAGAATATTTTAACTTTTAATTAACTTTGACATGCTACTGTATAAAAAAATCTATCAAAGGTACTATGGCATGTTATTACAAAAGATACTCATTAAGATTCTAAAATGGTACAATATAATAATATGATTAGTTATCATAGTACCATTTTCGAATCTTGATAGCACTTGCAATTATTCTATTAATTCTCTTATCAAGACACAAAAATGATTATTTAGCATAGTTTCTGGAAACATTACACAGTGTTTAATAAAGGGTTTAGAGTTACAGATTCAGGTAGAAAACTTTCATCAATAGATTTTGAGGTGCGAGCGAGATAGATAATAATACTATTCGTAAATTAAAATGAGACAAAAGAAAAAAGAAAAATGATTATTTTTGTTGACTGTCTACGTCAACGCCTAAAAATATTTTTTTTAAACAGTTTCGAATAGTCAGTTGTCGCAATCCAGACAACGGGGCAGCCATGGAATTGGAGCTAGACGAACAATCGTCGAAACAAGAATATGCACGATTTTCATAATATTTTACTTTAATAACGCTTCCAATGTACTGAAAAATATTATAAAGTTGTTAAAATGGCAGCCGAATGTATGTACAAAGTAACAAAATATAAAAAACAAAAGTGCTCATATTTTATACACTGTTGGCAACCCTGACACAAAAAACTGATTTTCTTATAGCCTGACACCAGGTCTTATTTGGAGGATGCGGCGACGAGATCAAAAGTCGATGTGCTATCACTAGGTCGGCAGTGGAGCGATTAGCTAAGATTTGCAAAGATAGGCGCATAGCCTAAGAAAACAAAGGTTCGACTAATTAAGTGTCTAGTATATCCAAGTTTCCTACATGGAGCTGAAACGTGGTCGCTGAAACAGCATGACCGCAGAAAATCGGTGCACTAGAGATGTCGTGCTGGAGACGACTGCTACAAATACCATGGACAGCGTTCCGAACTAATAATTCCATTCTCAAAGAACTTCACATTCAAAAATAACTTTCGTTAACT
This sequence comes from Parascotia fuliginaria, assembly GCA_963082885.1. Classification (NCBI taxonomy): domain Eukaryota; kingdom Metazoa; phylum Arthropoda; class Insecta; order Lepidoptera; family Erebidae; genus Parascotia; species Parascotia fuliginaria. Next base: position 10,035,659 of record OY720174.1, on the reverse strand, counting down.
GTGCAGCTGCGAATACTGAGTACAGTATGAATGCGAATACAGTTCTTTGGAAACATCTCGATGAAAGAAGACTCGATGGAAAAGCTCGTTGTACAGGGTCTTGTAGAAGGCAAACAAGCACGTGGTCGGATATCAACTTGTTGGATAGACTCCATTACCAATTCCACGCAATCCACCATCACGCAATGTGCTCGCAATGCAACGATCCGCCACAATTGGAGAAACATCGCGCGCCGTGCAACCCACATATCAACTACGACCACTCTGCAAAGAGTGCCCGATTAAGAAGAAGTTGCGCTAACTTTTGTAATAACATGTCATAGTAACTTTGATACATTTTGAAACACAGTAGCATGTCAAAGTAAATTAAAAATAAAATAATATGTAACCCTAAACCCTTTTTTAAACACTGCGTAATGTTTTCAGAAACTATGCTAAATAATCATTTTTGTGTCTTGATAAGAGAATTCTTAGAATTACCTATTGCAAGTGCTATCAAGATTCGAAAATGGTACTATGATAAATTGATAACTTATTTATTTATTGATTTATTGGCTCACAAAAGAAGATACAAACATAAAGAAACACAGTAAATATATGAAATAGAAAGCTAGTTTTCTAAATATAAAATTACCTAGTTGTGATAATAAAAAAATATTATATGTCCTTTATTAACCGGAATTGGAACTGCTGATACATGAAATACGTCTAATTTCACTTTTGAATTTACTGAGACTACAGTTACTATTAAATATATCTAAGGTAGAATGTCGAGACACCATGTCATTGTATAATCGGCACATTCTGGTTACAGGGTTATAGAAAGAGGTATTATTCTTGTTAACTTGTAGAGCAAATAATCTTGGGGAGGGATTGCGAGGTTTATAATGGGTGATGAAGTTAAGAGAGGAGAGTAAATCAGGGCAGTCTATGTGTGAATGAATGATTTTATATAAGCAGAATAGCTCGCTATATTGACGACGAGAGTAGAGAGAGGCTAGTTTAAACTTATGCAATTTGCTAGAAGACCTGTACTGTCCGACCTAGGTGTAATCTGTAAAAAAGAATATTTAAAACTTTTTTTGTACTCTTTCGATGCTGTTGTTATGAACCTCATAAAATGGAGACCAGATTACTGAGCCGTATTCTAGTATCGATCTTACTATAGTACAGTAAAGATGAATGAAAGTACGTTGGTCTTTAAAATGTTTAGTAGATCGTGTTATAAAACCAAAAAGCTGGGTAGACTTCAAGACAAGGTAATCAAAGTGAGCGTGAAAAGTAAGCTTTTCGTCGAAGAGAACCAATAACTAATAATAGTATTGTACCATTTTAGAATCTTATGAGTTTGCGCTATCTTTTTTAATAACTTTGATACATTTTTTTATAGAGTAGCATGTCAAAGTTAATTAAAAGTTAAAATATTATAAAATTAAAACAAAATATATTAATTTTATTTTTATATTTAAAACTACGAATGCTTTTGTCCTATTTGGAACTGCGAATAATAGTTATGTTACTTAGATAGCTAATACAAAAAAATGTTGAAATATGTTCACATTTGTAGCCACAGTATCTTATCATATCATACGGTGTAAGCTATCTATCTAGTTACAATATATTTTTTTTTAAATTAATGGAACTGAAAAAAAAGTTGGTATTTTTTTATTTTCTCTGGCTAGTTATGGACCCGACTATACCTACGCCGGTACCGGCTTATCGTTGAATATTGGGACACGCTGTATATCGTTGCAACACTTGTATGGTAGCAATTTATGGCGATCAAGTTGTCAGTGCTAGAACCGGTACAGCGTTTTTGAGACTTGTGCTTTAGCAACTGAGTCAATACAAATCAGTGTTTTTATTATCAATAGTGGCAGTTTTGCATCATTCTTCATTTTGTTGTTCAATTAATTCAAATTTCGGTAACAGTTGGCAGCATCGTGCACATCGTAAACAATACAAGCAGTGTTGATATGGATTAAACAATCTTGAGCCATATAATTTTAGTCTGCGGGGTCTGCCCACGCGACACGGTGCTTCACACGCTCGTGGAGTGTCCGGCGTGGGCGGACCAGCGCCGCTCGAACAGCACAGGCCCGAAAAGGCGGCTTACGTGTTCCACGAACGCCTCTCGATGGAGGAAGAGGGGCTAGGCCCCCAAGTCAGACAGGGCCCGCTCGCGGTGAGCGGGCCGTGGCCGGTCAGGGTCGCGGATGAACCCCCACTCTGGCCGTCTGGAGAAACCCCGTGGGTTTTAGTCGGTATGCCGGCCGCGTCTCAGTGCGGTCGGAGAGTCCGACGTAACCTCCGCGTCGCCCAGGCGGGTGCGTACGCGCAATGTGTATCCCACGAAAAAAAAAAATTTTTAAACTACCTTGATTGGTAGGAGAAGCCGGAATATTTTCGGTCACATTTCCGACTGTTTATATCACTAAGCTTATTTCGCCAGAAATATACCACTGAATAAAGTAATAAATGATTAATAAATAAATATAATAATACCTGTTTCAAAAAGCATCCATGATGTGTTAGTTACTATACAATGTTCTTATACTTCTTATAGTTAGTAACAGTACATATAAGATATATTATTTAATATTTACCTGTGATAACCCTCACCCAGTAAACCTGTATTGTGCAATCGTAGCAGGATGCTATTATTTTTAAAATACTGTTATTGCTACATGCAGTCTTTGAAACAGTGACGCCACTTTTTCGCGTAGGATTGCGTGGAAACAATCCACTTTAGCATTTGTAAACATTTGTGACACACTGCTACGCCACGGTAGCTCCAACAGCACTTTTTAAGCTTTAGGATCGTGACGGGCGGCGCCTGACACATTTAAATGTGCACAATGTCATTCCAAAAGTTTTTTATAGCAGGTTTTGCAATGCTAAACATTTTAACTTATAATTTTTATTAATTATGGTCGAATTTGCCACTGGGCGACCACTAGTTTAATTAAATGTTTATGAATTATGAAAGAAGAAACTGTTTGACAACACTTGTTGGACATCAAAATTATGGTTACAACATATTTCATAATATTTCATCTAAGTATGCTAACATAAACGACATAAATTAAAACTTACTTGTAAAAATTCTGGAACTAGAGGAACCAATCTTTGATATAAGTCTGCACTAATTTCTTGTAAGGAAAAGTTTGGGAATTTCTTTTCAGGAAACTTTTCCTTGATCATTTCTAAGGCTGCTTCGATCTCACTCTGAGTTCCTATAATGTTATTCAATATATATATTAATAGTACACCATACATTGGCCAAATAAAAAAAATAAACTATATTAAGAAAATATCAAAGAAAAGTGAAGTAACTACAACAATGAGTTTTGTGTAAAATAGTAATAAAATATGATATACTTGCTTTACGGGGCGCGGTTTCGGCCGCGCGTAAAATATGGTTTGTTGTATCCTTCGGGCACCAGACTGATTTTCAGTATAAAAAGTAGCCTATGTCCGTCTCCGCCACCGAATCTATTTACGTACCAATTTTTATCGAAATCGGTTAAGCCGTTTAAGCGCTAAGTGGTAACAAACATACACACACACACACACACACGCAAACATGCGCACACACACATACATACACACACACACACACACGCACGCACGCACACACGTACGCACGCACGCACGCGCACACACACACACACACACACATACAAACTTTTGCATTGATAATATTAATAGGATACCTTTTAAGAGTGCATAATATAAATGCGAAAGTTGTGTGTATGTATGTGTGTGTTTGTTACCAAAACAGCTGAACCGGTTAAGATGAAAATTGGTATGTACATAGATTAGGTGCCGGAGACCGACATAGAATACTTTTATCCCGAAATTGAACTGGATGCCGAGTTACAATAATTAAACACATACCAATTTCCGCGCGTGCGAAGCCGTAGAGCGCAGCTTGTACATAAATATATCCTACATCTTATTTTGAAATCTCTGCTCTATTTAGAATTAGCTTTAATATTTATTTACCTTCAACTGCACAAATTTTTTGTTTGACAGAATCAGGGTGTCTTCTCACATAAACACTTGCACCTGTTTTGCCTTTGATTTGTGTTACAAAAGAACCATGTTTTCCTATTAAAAGTCCTACTAAGGTTTGTGATATAACAAACTGATGTATCCTCAGTGCAGTTTCAGAAGGAACTATATTTAAGTTAGCTGGGGGAGGGCTGGCTGCCTCAGAACATCCTTTGCCACTGTCACTGGAACCCTGAAATTTTTTTTTAAATTTGAATTTGATTTAGATTTTATTAAATATAATTCATTCCATTTGTAATTATATTGTCAAATTCAAACATCTGTAATGGCTAAATTGGTTTTTAATTTTTTGGGATTGTTGTGCTCAATTAAACCTATCCCAGTTGACATAACAGACAAATTAAAATACCATAACAGAAAAATTACCTCACTATGATTATCTGAAAAGTGGCACATTGATGGACTAGCTAGCATGGGATCCACAGGACTATGATTAGCAGAATCTCTCTCAGAGGTATGTCTACTCTGTGCAGTGGAAAATCTGTGCTCACTTTCATTACTGTCACTAGGTTCTTCAATTACATTAATGTTGTTATTATTATTTGAATCTTCTATATCCCCAGTTGTGCTCATTTCAGATACAGCTGCTTCCAAATTCGTATTGTACTGCAAAATTTCGTCATCTGACTGATCTGGCATTTGTTGCAAGTTTACTACATTTGTGCTGCCAAAGTTAGTCTTTATTGGTGAATAGTCACTACTTTTACGGCAACTGATTACAGTAGGGAGTGTAGAACAGGTATGTGTGGATGATGATTCATCAAATGTCAGTTTTTTGCAGCATAAGCTTGAAGAATATTTGTCAAAACCAGCTGACATTCTTTTTTCCTTTTCAATAGATTTTTTTCTAATAATTTTTTCTATTTCTAAATCAATTTCTTCATCTGTCAATTCTAATGGTGAGGATTTTTGCGAGTTAATTCCATTTGAAACAATGTCAATTGGAGCAGATTTTATAATAGATCTCTCTGCCTTGCCTAGTGGAGATGTTCTTTTAGCCTCAGCCTGGGCATTCAGTGCTTCTGCAAGTTCTTCTTTCAAACTTTTTATCCTTTCTCTTCCACCAGGATCAGATTTTGCATATTCCCTCTTTTTTCTGAACCAGAAAATGCCCAATAAAACTGCTAAAGATGGAACTGACCACATTAGAAGTTGACGACAAGGGGCCATTATAATTAGCCACTTTTATAAACAATCTAAAACAAAACAAAAATACTTTAAATTACCTAGCTATTACCACATCTAATATTTAAAATTTGTAGATGACATATATATATACGGCATATATATAAATTTACAACTGTCAATGTTGCACAAAAAATTTATTAAATTATTACTATATTACTATTGTGTAAGCATACATGAGATTGAATATTTGAAGAACAAAAACACCTTGAATGTAACCCTTGCATATTTATATTAAATTCATATTAAAAACAAACATTTACATAATTAATTTTAAAGTTTAAAACTTATTAAATCAAGGATATTTCTACAGAAAACATAAAAACATTGATATACTTTCACTAGCTTAAAGTTGAAAACACAAAATTTATACTTAACCAACAAATCTATGGACAACAGTAGGTTTAGCTATTTCACATTTTAATACAGATAACATTAGCAAAACTTGTTACAAATAGAAATAAATACTTATTATGTACAAATTTATCCGAAGTTCTGCAAAGATATCATATGAAATTTTTATCATTGATAATTGGTTACTTTATCAGTCTGTGTACTAAATTAATATAAATAGAAAGTTTAGGTAATGATAAACTTATTTTTGTTTGTACCTACTACTTTAAGCCTAGAAATAAATAGGTTATTTTTCCGCGTGTTTATTTACTACACAAATAGCACAGCAAAACTAAAAATAGTACTCATACTTTAGAAAGGTTTGCTTTAAACAATATACTTATAACGTTTTACAACGTAAAACAATAACACCGGGTCCTGATAATGTGAAAATAGAGCAAAGCATGGACATAGTTCACAACTTGATTTAATTCAGACAATCACTCAGATCTATCTTTTTACAGTTATAAAAACACAGCTACATCATACATCATAATAACTACCTTCCCTAAGGTACCTTCTCTCGGCGTAATGTTATGTTATATATATTTAAAACCATGTGCCACAAATCTTTTTGGAATACTAGATAAAAATGTTCTCCGGTGAGTGAGGGTCACGAGCAATATGTAAAAAACCTTCACAATCAACACGTAAGCAAATGTGAAAGGTTACGCAATTTAAAAATTGTGTCAATACTTTTGCAAATAACTTACATTAGGAATTATAATTCAAAATATGCCAAACATTTATCCCAAAATCAAATTTTATAAAGATGTTAAGTTACCTACTTTCCTTAACCTTCATGTACATTTTCTTGATTCAAATGTGGAATCATGCCGCCGGTAAGATTAAAATACACGGATACTTACATAAATATCAAATAAAGTATGTCTTCACTTGTTAATTAAAAATAAATACAAGCCGAATTATACGCAAGCTGATAATACTGCCAAATTTCACAAAATTTTGTCCAACAATCCACGTGCTCACAATGTTTTCTAAGCACAACAAAATTCAATCAATATGGCTGCTGGCGGAGTGCAGCTGACAGACTGGCAACATCAAAAAAATACAATCGTTGGAGTTGTCTATGGTTATTAGGGTTCTTCACGGTTGGAAACATACCGTCCAACCAAGGTGATCTTGCTTGTTTTATGGTCACCTTGGTTGGACGGTATCACAATCACAAGAATGATTTATTTTGTTCTGTGATTACTGATTTGTAGATTCGTAGGCAAGTTATGATAAAGATTCTTGAGTTACTCCGATAAACCAAACATTTATAAAATAATCATGTTTTTCTTTGAATTGTTGTTGAGATTAATAAATGATAAAATGTGAAAAAATTATTATTAATTATTACGAGGAATTGACGATTCATTGAGAACAATGATAAGCTCTCCTAGATTTACTTTTAGTTTTTTTTATATCACCACGCATCCATATATCACCAATCGCACGAACCTACGAACCACTAGTTTGTAATCCATAAAGTGAGATTATGAACTATTGTTGATATGATAAGTTACGTTACTTAGCAATTTAATTAAGACTCATTGACTGTTTTTCTGTGTTATTGTGATATTGCACTCCCTTTTTTAACCGACTTCAAAAAGGAGGAGGTTATCAATTCGGGTCGTATGTTTCTTTTTTTTTACAAAACTTATTCTTATTAGCAAACCAATAGTTGCTTACAATTATTTCAAAAATAGCGATACTTGTTGTTGCTTCAGCATAATTTAATATAATTATAGTAAGTCTTGTATGAATTTATGAAGAGTTATAAATAAAATAACAATAATTAAATTAACGTAAATAGACAACTAACTGGTAGAGGCTTATGTCCAGCAGTGGACTGCAGTAAGCTGATTGATTTGTCTTTATAAATAATAGAAGAATTCAATAGGTACGTACTTATTAATTTATTGATAATTATGATTTACTTACCAGTTTTATTAGTAAGGATTTTTTATTCCATCTGAATACCAGCTTGAACGCCTTGACGCAGTCCAAACACGTGCTGTAAAAAATGACGACAATCCCAGGCTTACAGGTGGTATTGAATCACTAGGCTTAAGGAGAAACGTTGCCTTTGTAAGTGTATACTGCCGCCTGTACAATAGGCTGTATTCTGGTGAATTGTTGAGGATGGTGCCAACGGCCACTTTTTATCATCGCACCTTACACCTTAGAAACTCTTCTGTCTCATAAAGTGAGGTTTCAGATAAACTTTTTTCCTTTGTTTGTGCAATGAGCTCCCCGTCGAAGTTTTACAACATGGAGTTCTTCAAGAGAGGAGTTAAAAGATTTTTAACAGGGTCGGCAACGCACTAATGATACTTCTGATGTTACAAGCATCCATAGGGTACGGTAACTGCTTACCATCAGGTGGGTGGATACCTATCCTTGTTTGCCACCTAAATCATATAAAAAAAATTCAATGCCTTTTCATTACATTTTGACGATGATATTTATCCTGAAAAGTAAAAGAGCAGCATTATTTTGCAGAAAATTTAATAGGTTTCTAATCTCAATTAAGGAGGAAGGTACACTCTTTGATATTACTTCTTATAATTACAGATTACTCTACATGAAAGTTTACTTGAAATAGATTTTACCAAGCGTAAATAGTAGGTACCTATAAGTACCTAGGAACACTTTGTAAAGGATCACTTAGAGACCACTTGGTAGGTACTATTATCCGAGGATATTTCCATCTTCAGTTAATAAGTCATCAAACAAACTGGACAGCTGTCCCTGCTTTGCAATAAAATACTCCATTATATCTATAGATGTTGTTTGTACCATATAATAATAATAATAATACCAGCCTGTTTCTGTCCCACTGCAGGGCAAAGGCCTCTTCTCATATAGAGAAGGCATGAGCATTAATCACCACGCTTGCTCAAAGCGGATTGGCAATTTTAGACTTTTAGTCTAGGTTTCCCCACGATGTTTTCGTTGAACTCGGAGTCCTGAACAGGGCGAGGTATTTACTTCACGCCCGAGCAGCTCTGTCTTCTTTATAATACACAGGTTCGTTCAAGCGTGGAATGTTCTCATCTTTGGGATGGTTCCGTAGAGTACTTACTGGATGCACTCGATAGTTTGCAGCGGCGAGCAGTCCATATCATCGGAAGTCCACAGACCACTTTACCTTATCTTGAGCCTTTACAGTTGGGTAGAGACGTCGCCGCGTTGCCTTAATGGCCGTCTTCTATCGCCTTTACCACGAAGAGTGTGCTGAACTGCTCTTTGAATTAGTATCACCCTCTTCCTTTTTATCCAGAACGACACGTGCGGGACTGAAGTGTCACCCTTTCACAGTGGAATCTAAAGGGTCTCGAGCCAAACGGTTCAGCACTTTATATAGTATTTGTCGCTCAAATTAAGACCTGGCACTCTTTACCAGCACATATGTTCCCATCTAATTATGGTCCTTTAAACGGGGCGTGACAAAGCATCTCACTAAGCCGCCTTAGTGGAGGCCTCCATACTAGTAGTCTGTCTTTTGGAATGGTCTCCACCACTTCTGGATTCCACTGACTGCTCACCATTAGGCAGAGAGGAGTCTTTTTGGTAGGCTAATATAAATTTCGCAAGTAAGTCTTCAGACGGACAGGACGGACAGTGTCGGTGGCTTCGATAAGTAACAGTTTTTAAGAATTTACGCTGGACCTTTTTTAAACTACTTATTTACATATTTATTAATAAGAGAGTTCCATATGACTACTGCGTATTCCAATCGCGAGCAAACTGAAGACTTATAAAGATGGATAAAACTACTAGCGCGTTATTTGTAGCTCTCTCACAAAACCATCTGCATATAATAAAATCTAGAATACTTAAAACAGCCACTGATAAGTAGAATAAATAAAAAGTGCCCTAGTAATTGATCCTTACTTCCTCCTTACCAGTCTTACGTCAGGTGTCCTAACCTGACGTAAGACTTACATTACAGTACAAGAATGAAACACGCGAATAACAACTTTTTGTGTTCTATTTGTAACCTAAGATGCCAACCGCCGCGTCGTAGTGAATCGCTACGAATAGGCTATTTTGGTAAGTAGCAGTTCATGATCTACCTTACCCCAAATACCCAAAAGTATTTCGAAAGTCCGTATCAACTTGAATCCACTGATCTATATTGTTAAATAAGTAATCTAATCATCAAACACAAGCAAATTTTCAGTTGTTAAACCCATGCTGTTGTGGAGGGGTAATTTTATAAATGGTGTTATGTATTTCTCCAGTCTTTCGAAAATCTTTGACAAGGCAGAATAGAATGGATATGGACCGGTAGTTTTGAACATCCTGCCATGACCCGGTTTTAAATACAGGAGTTATATTTGCCCTTTTCCATATCTCGGGGAAGGTGCTTGTATTCTTTCCGTGTTCGCTAAACATCAACATGGCAATTTAACTCAAAAAAGGATTACAGTTATAATGTTTACCAAGATTGTCTACATACTTAACTTTACGCCTGTCTTTCATTAATGAGGTAAGCAGAGACTATAGAACGCCATTTACTGCGTACAACATACCTCCTTTGCCTCTTTAACATTCATTAATCTTTTCATCTTTTGAGTGAGTCTGTTGTTTATAAAGAACTTTATTGGCATTTTAAGGAAATGATCTCTACATACCAACATCAACATCAACATCTGCAATAAATCAACTACAGCTAACCTGTTAGTATATAAAAATTACCTTTGTGTCGCTTTTGCCAAAAGAATGCAAGTTGACTCTATTTACACAGATTTTTCTAAAGCTTTTGACAAAGTCAATCATATAATTCTGGGTCATAAACTTGAAGTGTATGGCATTCACGGTAACCTTTTACGCTGGATAAAGTCATATTTAGAAAACAGGAGCCAACTAGTGAGCATCAAGGGTCATCTTTCTATACCCGCTGCCATCACATCTGGAGTTCCCCAGGGATCTCACTTAGGCCCTTTACTCTTTATCGTGTTTATTAATGATCTAATTGAACAACTTACCTGTCCCTGTTAATTGTATGCGGATGATCTCAAGTTATTTGCTACTATTAAAGACATAAATGATTACTTTTTTCTACAAGACAAATTAAACATAATCGGTAATTGGTGCATCTCTAATCTAATGTATTTAAATGTAGAAAAATATTTTGTCATTTCGTTCGCAACAATCAAACATAAAATCTTGTTTTTTTACACAATTAATGACAACCTTTTGCAACGTAAGTCTGTCATAAGGGATCTGGGGGTTCTGTTCGACGAAAAGCTTACTTTTCACGTTCATTTTGATTACCTTGTCTTGAAGTCTACCCAGCTTCTTGGTTTTATAACATGATCTACAGTATCGACTAAATCCATTTTCGGACAATGTAAACAAACAGTTTTTTCAATATTTTTCTATCAAAAACTCCATAACCCCTCATCTGTGTAGGCTATAAATGTCAATTGCGCGCAACTGTGTATCTAATTACCGCGAATCGCGAAAATTCAATTTTCGCAACTCAGCAATTTTAATTTCGCGATATCTCTTAATTTTCATACAGGAGCTAAAAAGGGAGTAAAGTCCCGTAACGCTTTCTACTATGAGTTGAAAAGAAGGGACTATAGTCACTTTTGGTCTACAAGGGAATATATTGTTATTTTTAATTTAAAAAAATATAAAAAAAAGTAGGTATTTTATGACGTCTCAAATTACATAAATATCTATTATTTAAAAAAAATACCCGTAATCGAAAAAGTTAATGTTTTAAATACATAATATATACATATTACATACATATTGCACACATTAATCTACTATATTCAATAAACAATAACATTCTTTGTCATAAACTATTTCACAATGTGACCTTGACAAAGCCGTAACCCGACACCCGAGCGAAATCCGATCGCTAACGTAAACAATAGGGTCCGTTGTTTATAAATTCTAAGAATACTTACAACATCTGGCATATCCATTTTGTAGTTTGGTTCACACACTTAACACAAACATAGTTAGCAGCTGTTACAAGTGCTTACTTTATTATTTCGATAAAATAACACAAAACTTGAACCACTTGAACCACTTGAAAAAAAAAAAAGGTCCTTGACAAAAAAAGGTTCCATGACTTTATCACGATAGCGTTGTTTTCAAATAAAACATAACACTTCACAAATAGATAAGATTTCCAACGTGTTGAGGTAAAAACAATACTGGCTACTATATAAAAAACTTAAGAAATCAACAAAAGAGGAGAACGAAAGAGTTCTCTCGCGCGCGTAAATAACACTGACAAGAGACTTTTATGACAATTTATATTTGACATCTAAATGTTCTATAATTATTTAATGTTGGTATCGTTATTAGTTGCGTTTAGTTGACAATAACCGTTAAAATCAGGGAGTTTTAACGAATAACACAGTTGGAGTACTACCGATTTTAGACATGTTCGATTTTTTTTTCATTTTTGGTCGGCGGCCATCTTGAATCGCGCTTTAAAAGCGAAGTACACAGACAAGGGTTTTTTGACACTTCGCTTTAAAAGCGAAGTCAACAGACAAGGGGATAAACGATGACACATGGGTTTATACACATTCTGTTCACTATAAACTTCATTTTGCAACTATTTCTACTAATGATTAATAATCAAATCTAGTTTATTTAATAAAATTACGAATTACTTTTTGCGGTCGAATTAAGACGTCAAAATGATTGACAGTTTTATTTTTTCTGTACTCTATATTGTCTTTGAAAACCAATGTTGTAATTTATCAGAAGAAATAAGTTTAACCAATACATATCATAGGTACATAATATTTTGTCATTTGCCCTCGCAAGTCTGAGTTCATTTGTTTTATTGTAATATAGTATAATAAAATCGTAACATACATACAAATTCCATATAATCAATATTTCAAAATTTTTTATCAGGCGGGAAAATATTCAAAAGTATCCCAGTATTCCATTTCAGTCCGTGGTCAAATAGTTGTAATTAGAGGTCAATGCTTAATTTAAATTACATTTATTTATACATTAGGTAAATTGTTTGTCTTATTATCTTATAGTTTATAAGTCAACGGTTACAATAAAATAAAATACCATATTTAACATAAATACAAGTATTTGGAGTAATAAAAATAACAAATCAAATGGAATTAATCGATTACGCAAATAGAGTATTAGTAAACGTAATATTAGTAGTTAACGTAAATGTTAGAAAAAAAAGAATGAGAAATTATTATTTAATTATGTATGATGATGATGACATTAATTTTATTTTTATCATCCTTTTCCCCATCACTAGTAAATTCATGAAACCATAGTCAATGGCAATATGGAGGATTGTTTACATTGTCCGAAATTAGATTTGGAATGGACCATACTAAACATTTTAAACACCAACGTTCTTTTATTCCTCTTTACTGTACTATAGTAAGATCGATACTAGAAAACGGCTCAGTAATCTGGTCTCCATTTTATGATGTCCATAACAACAGCTTCGAAAGAGTACAAAAAAAGTTTTTAAATATTCTTTTTTACAGATTACACCTCGGTCGACGGTACAAGTCATACGCTAGCAAATTGCATAAATTTAACTAGCTACGCTAGCCTCTCTACTCTCGTCGTCAATATAGCGAGCTATTCTGCTTATATAAAATCATTCATTCACACATAGACTGCCCTGATTTACTCTCCTCTCTTAACTTCATCACCCATTAAAAACCTCGCAATCCCTTCCCAAGATTATTTGCTCTACAAGTTTACAAGAATAATACCTCTTTCTATAACCCTGTAACCAGAATGTGCCGATTATACAATGATATGGTGTCTCGACATTCTACCTTAGATATATGTATATGACTGGCCTGTTGGTCTAGTGGTTAGTAACCCTGACTGCTAAGCCGAAGGTCGTGGGTTCGATTCCTACCCAGGACAAACCTTTGTGTGATGAGCATGATTGTTTGTTCTGTGTCTGGGTGTAATTTATCTATACCTAATATATATAAGTAGTATATCAGTTGTTTAGTACCCATAACACAAGCAAATATCATTGCTTAATTTGGGGCTAGATGGCGCTGTTTGAATGTGGTAGAATATTATTATTATTATTATATATATTATGAAGTTTCTAAGACTACTATTAAATATATTATATTTAATAGTAGTCTTAGAAAATTCAAAAATGAAGTATTCCATGTATCAGCAGTTCCAATTCCGGATAATAAAGGACTAATATTTTTGTATATTTTGGCACACATACGTAGAGTTACAAACTAGCTTTCTATTTTATATACTTACTGTGTTTCTTTATGTTTGTATCTTGTTTTGTGAGCCAATAAATCAATAAACAAATAAATAAATATAAAGCGGAAGAGTTTGTTTGTTTGTTTGAATGAACGCAAATGAATGGAAAAATGAATCTTTGGGACTACCAGTCGGATTTAAAAATTATTTTTGCGTATGATAGCCCAGTTCCTGAAAAAGGTTGTAGGTAAAGTAACATCACGCTACTGGCGACGAGAGCAGTAAACAAAGACGCGAGAGAACTGCGCCGCGAAAAGTTAGTATTAAATAAAGATGTAAGTATGTGTGTATACTATCTGCAGTCTTTTTAGGGTTCCGTAGTCATTAGGAAAGTAAGGTGGTACGTTATCTAAGTAGATACAAATTATTAGATAAATAAGTCAAAACAATAACAGACTATCCATCGTATTTGTGTACTTTACACAAATACGGTGGACAGTCCGTTATTGTTTAATAATTTAATGTTTATAGTTACTGTTCTAATAATATTGTGTGTGAGTAAAGACTATAGTATTTACTTCGCACCGACTTCAAATTTATAAAACACTTTATAATTATTTCCGATTTGCTAAATCAAAATACACATTACCTAGTTTGTGCCAAGTATTTTTTTTACTTTTTAGTTACCTGTTTGAAGATGGTTTTTATTGTTAAAAATTACTTTATTTTACGATGTTTAGTGGAATTCCCTCGACTATCTATGGTCTCCATCGTCAGACCTGTAATGGCACTTAAGCCCCATATGTATGGGTGCAAACTTCTTATTAATACAAATGAGTCCAAACACCAAGTAATTGCTGTAGTTCGTTATGGAGTTCCCTCGACTGTTTTTCAGATTAATCATCAGATCGAGTCCAAACCTTTACTAAATAGCAGTGCCTTAAATTACTTAATAAAAATAATTATTTTTTTAAAAAAAACCAAAACCGACTTGAAAACAATACCTTTATGTTCAATCCATAACTAAAATGTAGATAATAATATTTTAACTATTTTGAAGCAAAGAACATTAAAGGGGGTCAACGAAATCATTGATACCCAATGATATTCTATTTAACAGAGTTAATAAACGTGTAATCGTGAAGACTCGAAAACTTCCTAAATTAAGACGTACCTATTGTCTTTAGTCTACGTTACGTTATGAAGAATGTGTATGTGTGCAACGGCTGCCGCGCGGAATACTTTTTTTTGTTGTTTTGTGAGTGTATAACATATCTGTTAAATAGAATATTATTGTTGATACCTATACAATACTTTACTATTTACTTTACAATTTATAATCAGCTAATTTAGAGTTGGTGCCAGCCAAGAAGGCCTACTAAACGTGCTGCGCAAATGAGACAGAGCAGTTTGGAAGAAAGTATTAACGAGAGGGAAAATTGTAAATAGGATTAGAGATTTAAAGTCTTTATCAAAACTTTTGCTGATCGCTGAACCCTGAATCCCGGAAAGCACAAAACAAAACAAAAAAGTAATGACCTACCTACCAACAAAAAATAATCATCAAAAATCATAATTTAACTGACGGAGTAATCGCCCAACAAATATACAAAAAATAAACAGTGTTGCTGTAAAGGCAAGTTTATGACCGCCCGCTGCTGCTTGTTAAAATTTCTCACTACCTTATGGCCTCCAAATTGGCTTAGCGACAACCAAATTATAGTTATAACCAGAGTCCACTGCTTCTACAGCATGAATATGCTCAAAATGAAATGCCATAAATGGTGGGTGACCATTTATGGCATTTCATTTTGAGCATCTTTTTCATTTCATCCAAGGACACGTTATTACAAATAAAGAATTTTGGTAATCGGTTCACAATTGAAGCAAAATTCGTCACAAAAGACATTGACGCATTGCTTTACACGCCTTCACTCCTTTCATACGTTTTTATTACAAAATATAAAATTATAGCCAAACTATTGAACCATTTCCTAATTTCAGAGTACACTCTTTCAAATAAAAAAAGAATTTTCCAAATTAGTTCGTATATGACCGAGTTCTGTTGTAACTAACTGAACCATTTTTATAATAAAAATATGGGACCAATATCAAAGTGTACCTACACATCCAAATAAAAAAGTAATTTTAAATCTGTTCATCAAAAATGACCGAGCTATGTGGTAACAAACATACAAAAAAATACATACGACCCGAATTGACAACCTCCTACTTTTTAAAGTCGGTTAAAAATAACGGTTAATGCACTAGTCGCCACTACGATTTTCGCAGATTCCCCTCGATTTCTATGGAATGCCATCATCAGATGCTGCTTTCCTTAACATCTTTCCAAATTTATATTATTCGTTTTTCTAAATTCAGCAATCCAAATCCTACTAATATTATAATTTTAATGCGAGTTTGTGTGTGTGTATGTGTTTGTTACCACTCAGCGCCTAATCGGCTGAGCCGATTTTGCTGAAAATTGGTACGTAGATAAATTTAGTGCTGGAGACAGAGATAGGCTACTTTTGGAGTGCCCCAGCAAAATGTTGATAAAAATTGTGCTTATGAGAGGTGAGAGTATAACAGATAATTAGTGCGTCGCGTCGTAAGGAGTAATTTGTTTGCCTATAGCAAAATTTATTTGCATTATAGTTTTAAAGTTATTCGGAAAAAACAGATTTTGCTGGGGTAACGTTTGAAACATTACCCCAGCAAAATGTTTTTTTTTTAAATTATCTATTTACTCAGATCTAATCACACGAATGGTACCTTTGAAGGTGAAGGTATCTTTGTCGCATTATAAATTGTTTGACTATAGCAAAATTTGTGTAAAACCACAACGATTTTAAGGTTATTCAAGATTTTGCTGGGGTAACGTTTTGGGATTATCGAGATCTCGAAAGTTACTACTTATATCTCCATAATGATGGTACATGATACAGCTTTTTATTTTATTCTAACTGTACTAATTTAATTGCAAATTTGTTTTTTCTGATTTTCGAAATCATTTTTTTACGTTGATTTTATTGAACAAATCGAAAACTTTTGATTAAACAAATTCAAACAAATTCCAATCCCAAAACGTTACCCTAGCAAAATCTTGAATAACTTTATAGCTTCGTCCAAACCTGCGCGACCGCGACGCGGGACACGGGAGCGTCTGCAACGCTAAACTTAACGTGCACACCTGCGCGACTGCGACGCGAACCGCGAACTTCATTTGTTAGTGAACAATCACTAAAGCTGCGCGTCTTTATCTGGTAATAGATGCGCCCTACGGCTTCGCCTGCGTCTAAAATGTGTTTTGTCTCCCTCGGGAATCAGACCGATTTTCGGGATAAAAATAACCTTAAATACTTTGTCTGTCTCTGGCACCAAACCTTTCTAACATACCAATTTTCATTGAAATCCGTTTAGCCTTATAGGCACTAAGTGGTAACAAACACACCCACAATCTTTCGCATGTATAATATTAGTAGGATAGCTACTAAATTGTTGTGGTGATGACATTCTCGTATTTAACATCAAATTCTGACTCTGATGAAAAAGACCTTTTATTGCTTTTGCGGAATAAACCACGCGACAAATAATGGCAACCTCTCTGGTTCAATGGTTTGATTGACAGAGTACGAATCGGTAGGGTTTTTTTACAGCCGACGGTGGCAGACTAGCCAACAGCCCACCTGATGGTAAGTGGTAACTGTCGCTCATGTCGCTTCTTCATTGCCTGGGACTCTGCGGTCTGCGAAGCCACTGCCTACCGGCAAGGGAGTGGGTTAGGTGAAGGAGGTGCGATAGGCGAATGGAATGTGGTAGATAAAGGTAGTGGTGTAGGTGCAGAGAGTAAGGTAGGCAAAGGTAGTGAAGTAGGGAATGAGGAAAAAGGAAAGGGGAGAGATTGGGCCTCCGGCGCTCTCACTTACCGTACGAAAGTAATACTACTACTCTTACATCGAACTTTTTATGAGAGGGTAGTACTTTAATTATACTACTACACACGTCTGACCACTAGACGCGTGCGTCCCGCTCTGCGGACGCTGCATTCCCGCGTTGCGGTCGCGCAGGTGTGCAAGGCGCCATAGATATTATACGGCAGCGACCGCCGCGCGGCAGACGCTCCCGCTTCGCAGTCGCTTTGGTCGCGCAGGTTTGGCCGCAGCTTTAAACCACAACACACACACATTTTGCTATAGTCAAACACATTATAATGCGATAAAAGCTACCTATTCGTGTAATTAGATCTGAGTAAATCGATAATTTAAAAAAAACATTTTGCTGAGGTAATGTTTCAAACTTTACCCCAGCAAAATTTAGTTTTTCCGAATAACTTTGAAACTATAATGCAAACAAATTTTGCTATAAGCAAACAAATTACCCCTTACGACGCACTAATTATCTGTTATACTCTCACCTCTCATAAGCACAATTTTTATCAACATTTTGCTGGGGTAACGCACTCGCTACTTTTTATGCCGAAAATCGTCCTGGTGCCCGAACAATACAAAACATATTTTACGCGCGGGCGAAGCCGTGGGGCGCAGCTAGTCTATACATATAATAAAATTGGAGTGTCTGTTTGTAATATTGAAATAGCCGTTTTTTACTACATGTATATGAATATTTATACACCAAAATATTTTTTTTACAATTTTTGTCTGTCTGTCTGTTTGTTCCGGCTAATCTCTGAAATGGCTGGACCGATTTTGACGGGACTTTTATTTGCAGGTAGCTGATGTAATAAGGAGTAACTTAGGCTACGTTTATTTTAGAGAAATAAAGTAATGTTGATCGACTGTTAGGCGGAACGTAGTTCGCCGGGTCAGCTATATTTTATAAAGTGTTCACACGTAAAGTAGCAAACAATACCTACGAGTATGTCTAACTTAACGTAAGTCTCAAAAGTCACAAATTGTGACTTTTGAGTCAATACACAAACATAATGTTCACTCACCCAAAAACGTTCAGAAATTACTTAGGTATTTTTATTGCTGATAGCATCATGGCTTGATCAGTCGCATGATAGGGTAGGTTCTTACAATGAAATAAATGTTACAATACTGCTGTCTTAAAAAAAAGAAAAATTATACTCTTGAGTGTTCTGAGACACAAGCTCTCTCCTTTTGTCGGTAGTTACTTACTCGGTAGTCTCTGATTGGTGTTGGAAACCACTTACTATTAGTACAAGTTAGAAGGTACCACACATTCCACACATTACAAACATAAGTATAATAATAGTAACAGAAAACACTGTACGGAAACCTATGCAATAACAAAAGATAGCACAAAAATATCCCAAGGACTAAAAGTTCTTTGCCCAACAAAATATTATAGTCCAATCACAATCAGATTTACACTAGACTGTTGCCCGCGACTCCGTTCGCGTGAAAATTATGTCTGTATGATCTAACGGTAATCGTACATTGTATCAGTACCTAAAAATATCAGTATAATCCATCTCTATGGCGAATCCCATTTAAATCTATTCATCCGCTACCACTAAAACAGACGAAATTTCACAGAAACTTGCGACTTCTATTTTCCCACATATAATAAGGGTAGTTTCTAAATATAAAAAAAGAAGTATTTACTTGTAACTTGGAAATCCTAATATAAAAACTATAGAAGTTTCATACATACTTTGTCACCACATTAATCTCTCTTTAGGGAGGGGGAGGGAGGGGTGTACCTATTATGCCAAATCGAATGCCAAATAATCGAATACCAATTGATCGATCACTATAAATTGAACGTCTATTATTCTATTATTTGGCATTCGATTTGGGATAGTACACCCCCCCCTTAGGCAATAAATTTCGCAAAATCCCTCAGTCTTAGTGAGCACCTATGTCATAAATAAAAGGACCACCACCATGCAAAATTTGAGACTCCTAGCACTTGTAGTTTCTGAGATTTCTTGATGAGTGACTAGAGTGAACTTTCACTTTATATTAGTATACCTGTTCCAGTTGTTAGATTTTATGTAACAGATTACTCATACAAAATTGTTTATAAAATATGTTTTTCTCAATCAGACTATTGCTGGTACAAGTAACAGCCTACTGCTAGCAGTAGGCTGTTACTTATACTTAATTATTACTTACTTGTTACTTGTTATGCTTATATTGGCGGCATATGTCCAGACATATGCCTCCAATATAAGCCATAACATTTGATCCTCCGCCTTCTGTATCCAGTCTACACTTTACTTTTATAGGTCTAGGGTGGTATATTGTCAGTTCTAATTGTAACATTTAAAAAAATCTGCTGTTTGAGTATGAACAGTACATTCTTTTACTGCAAAGCACAGGTCTGACCTCATGTAGAGATCATTTCAATTAAAGAAATACAGAAAGAAATTGTTCCTACACTTTTAACAGGCTGGTCCATCACAGACAACTTTATCATCATTATCCCAGCTGTAAAGATTAAAAGAAGAAAAGAAGAAGAATGCCGCACATAGGCTTACCAAATTGTTTTTCTCATCTGTCTTTGTGGATATCCTTCCCAATTATACTAAAAACATTATTATACTCTATCAACAACTATGTTACATAATTTGTTTTATAATGTATTGTGCCTAAGTGAAAGTATAATATAATAGAAATACATAAAAATTATCATAAAAGATTCATGTGATACCTCACTTGATCTAGCAGGCCAGTTTTGTTAATTAGTATACAGAAAAGAAAAAAATGCTTTTAATTCTTTTATTTGCAATAATGGAGGACAAGCTATATGCATATAAGAATATGCGTTTTCCAAAATATAATTGAATAATGATTCTTTTACTGTGACAGATTAGATATGAACAAAATTCTAAATGATCAACAAATAAATGTATTAGATAAAAATTCAGAGCTTATATTATAAAAAGTGAGAAATGAAACAGTTTGTATAGTACATATTGTGCCAAGAATATAATGATGCTCAATTCTTTTCAAGGGCATAGATGTACTCTATGTTCATATTGCTCATGCAATATCCATAAATTCTATTATACATAATTTAGACTATACAACAGGACCTAGTTAAAATAATAGAAATTATATTGAGGTTGATATAATTATTTAATAGTATATGTACATTCCTTATTTTTTTTATATCTCAGCTAAGACAAATGGGATTCATTCAAGGAATGTTGCACAATAATTTGACTATAATTTCATGTTTGTAGATCTAAGAAACTCAATATTAAAAATATAATAAAGATAAATCATACACTAATGTGTTACAAACACTTACATGTTATGAGAAATACTGATGTCAAATGGATAGAGACATTTTACAATTTAGGTATTTATATGAAATAATTTTGAGAACTAAATGTAAAAAATCACAAAAACATGTTTATTCATAACAGAAAACAAATTTACATAGACTTACTGTAGATAATATAAATAGTGCTAGCTTTTAAATAGCATCTACAGCATCAGCTTCATCTTCTGAACTAACCTCGTCGCCGAACTCAATATCCTCATCCAGACCATCTACAGAATAAACCACAGTCTCGTTGATTCGTACTGTTTCTGGGAATTCTCCATACGTCTTCAGATTTCTTGCTTCGTCTGGAGTGTATTTCAAGATGACATCAGCCTTTGCGTCTTGGTAATCTCGCAAGCCTATTAGTATTATGTCGCCTTGATTTATCCAAACTTTTTTTCTGAGTTTACCTCGAATATGACATAAACGTTTTATGCCATCAAAGCACATGGCCTCCAAGCGGCCATTACCGAGCATCTTTGTGACTTGGGCGTACTCTTGTCCGTCTTCTTTGAAGACCAGCTCACGTTTTTCAGTTTCATTTTCGTTCTTTCCTCTCCTCCTGTTTTTACCACCTTTTCCTTTATTCTTCGGCATCTTTTATATAATTTTGAGTACAAACATAAACAGTAAGACTACGAAAATCTCATAGAATTGCTCTAGACAGATTTGTGTGACATGACAGAATGACAGATATTTTTTAACATTCAGATCTAGTCATTCGGTCATTCATTTCATGTTGTTTCACGCTGTAGTCTCGAACGTCAAAATGCAAAATCGGTAGAGCTGCCCACAAATATCGGTAGACTTGCATTCGAAATCTGTTTATTAAACAAAATAAAACAATATTCAATCAAATATGTACGTTTATTTTATAATTTACACGAATTATAGTGCAGTTCAATACAATATTAATACGAAATCTAACGAAACTTACATTAGTGTATTTATAAAGATATAAACCATGTTAAATCAATTTTTTCCTATCCATAAGATAGTTAGGACCGTAATAGCCGGCCATAGCCGCCGCAATCATCTTTGAAATAATTTGGAAATCATAACAGTTAGCGTCTTTAATTAGTCGTTTTTTATATAATAAACTAATGATAGATTCAGTGGACAGCCTATTTCGCTGATTTGTTTTCATATGATTAATATGCAAGGAATGAGGGGCAGTGATTAAATGGTAAAGACAAAAGTAGACAACAACGGCAACATTTGCTTATAATCGCCACATTTTAGTAAACTAACGTTATCTCAAAATAGTTCTATGTCATCAGGAAATCTTTCTATATGTTGTATTCTCAGAAATCGTGAAAATCTCATATCGGCAGAAATACCGAAAAATCGGTAGGTTCGTGACCATTGGTTTCACGAGTCACGGCCATCCTATCCCACACTGCTTGCGTTGCAACTGTGCACAGATAAAACACAGTGAATAATAAAAATTTTCATTCATCGTTTTTATTTTGATTAAATTTTACCAAATACAAATAAATTACTTAAATATTTTTTTTACATGTAGCTATAGGCGAATGAAGAATTATTTTTAAAGAACAGGACTGAGTACTCACAGCTAAAAAACAAGCCGCGTGAGATACGGTTTTACAGTGGCCGTGTGTCCCTGTTTATGGACGTTATGGACACGGCACAGAACAAGTACTAGCTAGTGCTTTAGTACTTATTCTGTGGGACACGGCCTCTCTGTGCTACCGTATCTCACTTAGTAAAAGCATTATTGTCACCCTACTATACAGTAGGGTGACAATAATGCTTGAAAATTGTCTAATTTATAGATGCTATAGTTTGCATTGGCCTGGGTGTTACTATGACGTATGTATTTTATATCCGTACCCTTATCACAAGCTTTAATAATGTTATTATGCTTATTTGAGTCTAGATAGCGTTTGTAATTGTTGTGTTACCATCATGTTTGTTACTCTTTCACGCAAAAAATGAACTGGTACAAACTGAACGGATTTAAATAAAACTTTACAGTAATAATATGAAGCTGATACATCAGACCTATCGCACACTTGATCGGCGAGCGGGATAAGAGAAATACAATAAAATACTCAACTATCCATACAATACTAAAATAAAATGTATGGACCGCCAAACCAAGCGACCATGCTTAAAACCCGCCTACTTTGGTTGGAAACATGCAGAAACCACATCACAATCACATTTCACAAACCAAGATCATATAGCATGATCTTCACAGTTGGAAACACGCCCCGAAACCAAGGTGGCTTTGGTTACCCGGCCCACTTTCGTTGGAAACGCGCTCACAAACCAAGAATAATATGATGTAATTTTGTTTGTTACAACAGCGGTCTACACAGTTTGCATTTTTGCAACCAAGCAAGGTTACCTTGGTTTGTGTGCGTATGACAATTTAAAAAGTTACCAATAGTAAATATAGAAAAATAGGCTAAATAAAAATAATTATTGCTTACTGTATTTAAGAACATAAAGAGAAAATAAAATGATTAAAAAACACTGGCTCTGAATTATTAAAATGCCATTAAAATACAAGTGTTTTGTAAACAGTTTGCATTTTTGCAACCATGCAAGGTCTTCTTGGTTTGTCGGCGTATGACATTTTAAAAAGTTACCAATAGAAAATAAAGTCTAAATAAAAATAATTATTGCTAAAGAGAAAATATTATAAAATAATTTTATAAGACTGGCTCTGAATTATTAAAATGCCATTAAAATACAAGTGCTAAGTATATCGAAATTTTTAAAGTTTAATTTTTAATCGCGCAATCTTGAGCTTCACCAAAGTGAAGCCAAATTATATTTTTTAGTGAACGAAATGTTGAAATAGCAATTATAATGTTATTTTTTTGGATTTTTAGTTACGTCAACGCCCAACGAACTAGGTATTTCAAATTTTGAATAATAAAACTTCACAAAACATTTTCTTTGGCATTTTAATATTATTAAAAAAATATATACGGTCGAATTGAGAAACCTTCTCCTTTTTTTGAAGTCGGTTAATAAAATAAAGATCAGCTATTTAATGGTTATGGTAAAAAAATACAAATTGCTTCAAATTATTAATTCAACAATGAGAATTGAGATGATTAATTTCATCTTTAAGTAATCTGTGATTGGTTTGCCTAAAATAGTTGTCTAAAGCTGACACTTGGCGCTAGAACTCGGCACACATTTTTAAAAAAGGGATAGATACATAGGATATCTTTGTGTTTTATAATTTTGTTTTTAACTTTCAGTACCTATTTTATTGAGTATCACTTCATATTTTATAACATTGATAGCAAAGAAAATTTTTAAAATCCAATGACAAGTTAATTCAGCTTATAACACATAGATGTCGTTATTCTCAGACGTTAGACAAGCTCGAACCACAGAATAACTTTATATTAATAATAAAATTATATATCATTTATTTCAGTCATCATGGCCCATACAATAAATACTCCCTAAAATACATATTAAAACTTTTATCTAAAAACACAATTACTTTTTCGGCGTCGTATTACGCAGTTAGGTGTTGCTAAGCCTTCCACGATAGCGTCTAAACATTACACCTTTCGGCCAAAATTCTGGGTAACTTGTCGATGTGTTGAGTCGGCACCCGCATCACAAACGAATTAAAATTCGTTTTATGACGCGATTCTAACTTCTGAACTCTCAAAGTCCAGTTGGTTTTTAATTTCGCATACTACACCATCTCCTCAACTTTGGTGGTGTGATGCAATCGAGACACGTACAGCTGCGTCGTAATTTTTGCTGGACGCAGCAGCATATTTGGTCCTGATAGTGCGGTTCCGCATTTATTCTGACAAGAAGGCTTCTTTTTCTTCTTTTCGACTTTGATAAAGCCATCCTTGTCTGCCTCTGGAACGAGCTGTTTCACTTCTTTTCGAACGGGCTCAAGACAGCTCTTTTTAGCCCCTTTTGCCTTTATTTGCATCGTGTGTTTATCGGTGACAATAACAGCATTGTAGGCACGTTTAGGCGTTGACGTACCTATGCAATTCGACGCATCGGTTCGCGTCGATGCAGGGACGGCGGTGTAACTTAACTCGAACATAGTATGAAAACCTGACTCGCCTAGGTATCAGCAAATCTTTCGCACTCAGTTACTTAGGTGTAAAGTACTTATAATATTATGTAGGGTAGTGACTGGCCAGGCTGAAACAATCAGCCTGTTTGGAGGATTCTTCCTTTCGATTGAGGTTAGAAATTTTTAGTACCTCCACGCTTTAACCCATGGGACCAATTAGTTCATTCTGGGTCCGTAAAATAAAATGACCATCATCACGGTCCGTTTCCACATAATGAGTTTACTAAAAAAAGTGAGTAATTAATAAATGAACCGAGGTGTACTTATTCTATTGATCTACTTACTACCGCTTCAGAGCCGAAGGATCTATTGCATGAAATCCGAATTTAAAATCTTAGATTAAAGTTATAGCGGTCACTAGTCATTTCTACACAAACATCGCTACAACATGGTAAAATAACTGTAGACATATCAATGGTTTTTTTTAGTATGAATACTACCTGCTACGCTTACGTCGATGTTCTATGAGAGAGAAGTAGGTACTTCTCCGGTCGATCCGGCCCATTCATGCTGAAACCAGCGTGGATCTACTACCGTATAATAAAAAGTACTGTGTACAACTATATTCTATATTGCATGTAATTTGTGGAGATAAATAAATATAAGTAAATATATAGCTGCGCCCCAATCTTCGGGATAATAGTAGCCTATGTCCGTCTCCGGCACCGAATCCACACACACACACACACAAACTTACGCATTTGTAATATTATTAGGATTCGATCAAGGTCTCAAGTTGAGTAGTAAGTTCAAAACACTTGAAAACTGAATTTGAAAAGGCCAAAACTACATGTTTACATTGTGTCTGGACAAAAATATTAATACTTAACACAAATATTAATATTGAGTGATGGGATGACGAACCGCACCCTTACACGATATTCAACGCAATGGTAGTCGTGAGGCGACAACTTTGACGGGTAACGGTTGTATTGATGCCCGATCAGCACACTGGCCGGTGATAAAATAGATGAAATTTTGGTTTATTTATTTTTTTAGGTAATAGGTAAAAAGTGTTGAGTTGCAGTATAGCAAGCGTGCAGTCGGATCGGCGGCAAAGGAGGGTGGGAGGCTAGCAGGGGTGAGGCCAGACGGCGAATGAACTGCACAAAGGGTTAACGTTCGCTTCCCCTGCAGCACCGCCTGCGCTCTCCCGCCCACGGTCTATGCCACCAATACAGGACCTACGGTTACCTACCTATGCATAGGATGAGTAACTTCACTGGAAACATAACAATTATAATGTTTCAGGGCGCTGAACCTTTTTATTTCTTTTAGACATTATTTTTTCAATTTGATATGAAATTATGAAATCTCTTTCAATAAACGTGAGCAAATTAATTGCACTGAGTAATTTTCCGTTATTGAAGTCATTTAGAACGTTTTTGTATTCGATATTAGTTTACTGACACGCAGTGAAGGAATATATCGTAATGATCGTAGGGTAAAAGTGATCTAGCTTGTTAACCTACGATAATTTCACTCATATTTCGTAAAATATCTCCTTTTGATTGGATTTTCTCATCTCCTTCTGATTTACGAGACACTTATCGCCTTCCCGGAGAAGCCGGTACAAGGCGCCCGGTGATCACCGAGTTCCAAACGGTTCAAATGAAGTTGGATACAATAGCCTCGGTGCAAGAATTCAATAAAAGCAAAAAATCTGATGAGAAACTTAATATAGAGATCATTAAAATCCCAGGTAAAAGACAATCTGTTAACGTATCTGATTGTCTTTCAGTAAGTTCTATGAAGTTTTTCTATCTAGCACTAAAATTTGCAAATCATTACAGATCCAAATTCCGCTGGACATTAAATGGAAACATATTTTTTAGAAAGACGGAAGGAGAAAAACAAATCCTTCTATCTTCCGAAAGGACGCTACTGGACTTGCGAAATAATAATTATATGACTGTCATTGTTGGATCTTACTATAACATTTCTACCGCGCCTTATAAGATGTCTCTGCTTTATGTTGATTATGGTTAACAAATGTTTCTGTATGCTATATGTTTGCTATAGAAAGAAAGAAAGAAAAAAATCATTGATTTAGCACAGACAAAAGACACACATTCGCAAAAGCTAAACAACAACACAGGTACTTTTAAGCTATCGTTCTTCTTTTTCTGAAATATAAATTGTCTGTTATTTAAGAATAACATTCACACTCTACTCTATTCACACACCTTTACACACAAAATATATACACACCTACATATCCACATTCACATCATTCACACGTTCTCGTCTTTCGATACCTTTATTTTATTTTTTTGAGTATCGTAAATAGCTTTTATAAACGACATAAATAATGAGCTAGATTCTTATCCCAATAGAAACTCGTATACCCCTACATGCCAAATTATAAACATAGTCTCAAAATAATTCATGTAAATATTTGTAGTTTAAACAAAAACTTTGATTAATTTTGTGTAATGCTATCGATGACTATGTGATATTATATTATATTGTTTGACATTGTTATCCTCATGGAGTGCTGGCTCAGTAAAGTAACAAATCTACCTCCTTTAAAAAGGTAACGCTCAAAAACTTTATTGAATCAGAATGACGGTATTGTTATCTACACAAAACGGGTAATTTAATGCAAAATGAGTGAGCCACATTTTAAGGGAGCTTCATACTAAGTTTTTCACATTAACAATATTATTAGCATGTAGCTGTCTATCGCTCACTGTCCCTAAAATCTCTTGATGAGCACCATAATTTTGTAGATAGCCTGAACAATGTCTAGTTACAATACTTTGGTAATGCAACACTTGATTCTAGTTGGTGATAAGAACATAGATATAAATGAAACAGTCCAGATCCATTGTCAGAGGAATATTTAACTCCAAATGCCTCCTATGGGTTCTTTCTCACTTATACCTTCACCACAAGATCTAGTCTTAAATGCGTAGACCACATTTTTGCGAAATCCAGTCTCCATTCTACTACAATATTAGTTCTGAAATCTCAAAGGACCGCTAACCTATGCCTTATTTTTAGGTCAATTCAAACCCTTTCGTAATCATGGTCAACAAAACTAGTAGCAACTATCCTCTAGCTATTAATGAAATTGAAAATACTGACTCATGTATACTAAAAGTGAATGACGCAAACTTGGCAGCTAATAATAAAATTATTACCTTCATAACGTCACATACAAAAATTATTAACGTCACTAGAAGAAATATCATAAAACCTCGGATAAACCCGAGGCTAATTAAATGTACTTGTTAAGTCTAGAAAATAACCTAATAATGATTTAAACAACGTACACCCGTATCGTAAATTCTGCAATAGTTTACTCCGTAAAGCTAAACTAGCATACAATAAGTAACTCATTGATAAAGCAGGATCTAAGCCGAAGGTCCTTTGGAAAGCTTTAAAGAATGTCATAAACACGCAAAATAATAATAATATTTCTACTAAGCAAAAGCAAAGATCTTTCCATATAATATTTTATCCCTAATTTCATCCCTCTAAATCAAACCCAATTGAAAAAAAATTATGAGGTTTTTTTATTTTAATAGAAGTATTCCAAAACAAAATTTCAAAACTATGAAGAAGTTTCATACAATCGTTTTCATCCCTTTTCAGACCACCCTTAACATTTAGGGAGGTGAAAAATAGATGTTGTCCGATTTTCAACCCTAGCCTATACCTAGAAGGTATAAATAACAACCCAAAAGAGTGAAGCGAGAGCGACTTGAAAATTGAAGAAAGGGAGAAAGGAGGAGGGCGAGAGAGAAGTGAGGGGAAAGGAAGGGGAAGTGAGAAGGAAGGAGGGGGTAGGGAAGGAGAAGGGCGGGGAAGGGAGGAGGGAGGAAAGGGGCAGCGAGAGGGAAATGAGGGGGAAGTGAGGGGGAAGTGAAGGGGAAGTGAGGGGAAAGCGAGGTGGAAATGAGGGAGAAGCCAGGGAAAGGCAGAGTGAAATGACGGAAAAAGGAGAGGTGAGGGAGGCGGAGAAGGAGGGAGGGAAGAAGCGGAATGGGACGAAAGGGAAGAAGGGAGAGGGGAATAGGGGAAAGTAGTGAAAAGTTTACGGGGGATATCTGTAGGTAGGTGAAAGAGGGTTTGTAGAATAGGAGATTAGAAATATCTATTTATATAAAAATAAATCCCTATTTCCCTTGGTCACGGCATCACGCGTGAACGACTGGACCGATTCCGTTAATTCTTTTTTTGTTGTGTTTGTTATTGTCAGAAGAGAAGGTTCTGCAAAAAATTAGATAATAATTAAGACAGGACAACGTACGTCTATTTGTATTAAGCGGGAATCGAACCCTCGACCTCTGCGTGGAAGTCCGTACACAGCACCACCAAATCTTTAATACCACCCATAATCTTTTCAAAGATTGGCTAACAATAGACTATAGAAAACAGAGAGTTGTAATTAAGGATCACGAGTTCCCGATTAACCACGGTGTGCCGCAAGGGAGCGTTCTAGGCCCTACCCTCTTTTTGTAATATGTAAATGACCTCTGCACGATGGCTCTCCCTTATATTGACATATTCACCTATGCAGACGACACAACAATAGTTGTAGCGGGTACCACCTGGTCTCTTATCAAGGACAGAGCTGAGTACTCTCTAACACAAATATTGGCCTGGCTAAACAACAATCTTCTCACATTTAATCTGGATAAAAGAGATTATGTATCCTTTTCCTATCCAAACCAAATACTCCACCTCATAAGTACTTTATTAAAGCTCAAATCTGTGTTACGGCAGAAAATTGTATGTGAAGTAACGCGAACTGAAAGTGCAAAATACCTAGTCATGCATACAGATAGCAGATTAAGTTGGATTATTCAGAATAACTCCGTAAACAAGAGTCACAAGACTCATCTTAGTCATCTTTACTTTTAAAACCGTGCGTTCCGTGATCTTGACATGCTCTCTGTCAATCAGTTATACAATATTGTATTTCGGTTTGGGGAGGGTTTGCAAATGGGTCATTCTACTGTTGACGATAAAAAAAAAATAAAAAAAAAATTAAATCTCAATTTTGTTCAGATTTTTGTCTTCTTTATATTAATTGAAAGAAAATAACACCATTAATATAGGAATAGAGCTCTTTTTCTGTTAATTTGAAAGAAAATAGTAAGAATCTAAAAAAGACTGTTAACGGAATAGATGCTTAACATTACAGGAATGACAATATTTTAAATAAGTAGTGCTTATAAAATATATATACGAGATTGATTAGACCTTAAATGAAAACACACACGTGAAACAATAATAAAAACCAAGCTAAAGTTTTCCCCAAAAATAGTAACAAATTCTAAAAAAGATAAAAACGGAATAATGACAGAAATGACGCCACTAAAAATCATTTCTTAAATAATTGTTTATAGTATGTAACTGTGCATAAAATATAGTTAAATCAACTTTAACAAAAATAGTAAACTAGAAATCAGTGAGATTACATATTGGGAGAGAAAATTAAGATCAGTTCTTATGACTTTCAACTATGTTTTCAACAGAAGACGAGTACGTGTTTTTTGAACATTGTCTTTAGTCTTTAAATTTAACACCATTGATCGTTAACTCTATAAACTTTTTCGTTTTAATATCTCTCTCCAAGCTGTCATCTGAAGAACTCAACAAAACTGACACAGTAACTAGTTCAGGTTTCTCATCTAAAGCATTAAGATCAGTCGCATTGTCACCATTAGAATCGCTGGCAGACATATCTAATTCTAAATATTCTTGCGTAGATAGATGTTCAACAAGACTTGGGTCATCACTTTCAAAATCTAATATATTATTTCCTGTGGAGTAGTACAACGTCCAGAAATTTGTGAATGAAGGGTAATTGAATTAGTTGAACTATTTTCCAGTGAAGAAATACCCTTGATAGTGACTGTGTCAGAACATTCATTATGTGGTAGCGACAAATGAAGAACTCTGAGAACTGATTCGAGTAGGTTCCATGTTAATAACATCTAAATCTTTTCTTCTTCTTTCTTCAAGCCGTTCTTTAGTTAACTTTTTCTGATGTTGTCTCATGGCAAGCTTGACTTGTTCTCTACGTTTTTCGCGTTTTGTACTCCATCTTATTCGTCTTTCTTATTACTTTTCTTTTGTCGAGTGTGAGTGTATACTGCAACTATAAGAAAACAACAGAATATTTTAACGATTATTTCTTTACTTTTGTGACCATGATATGTTTAAATATTTTTTTCTATTTCATCGCACAATAAGGATTTTAATACTACAATCTAGTACAAACGTTAATTTATTATTGATTGAGCAATTATTTACATTATACTAGGATCATAAATGAAATTTAAATCAACTCAATTTCTAATCGTGTCACTTAAGTGAACTTTCGTCATTTATAATATATATTATCATCTATTTTATTTTAAAAATAATTTTAAATTTTATCATCTCTGTTATAAATGATATAACAGAGATGATAAAATTTAAAATTATTTTTACCGTTAGGTGGAAGTCAAGTTTAAACTGGTTTACCCGTCTTACATCGAAAATAGTCATTGAAAATCATGAAAGCTGAGCACTTTTGATATTAAATTTTAAAAACTTACCTTTGTACAGTTTTAACAGATATGACGAACGAACTTTTACACAGTAATAATTAGAAAGAAAAGATTTTTTTTGCCTTAAAACTAAGAGAAACACCTACATTTTGTAGTTTCGAGGCAAATAACGCATGATAATGTTTCTATTTAAAAATAATAAATCCACTTAAGTTACGTTAACAGTTATTTTTTCAAAAAATACCTTTGATCACAGAAATGACGAAAAATTTGTAACGCAAGTAGAATCATGTAGAACTCATTGTTATACTGCACAAAAAATATACGCTTAAAACATCATGAAGTAGACCATTTTTAAAGTATATTTGCAATACTAATAATCTTTCTCGTTAACTAATTATATATATTTGGCCATCGAAATGTGCTAACCTTTGAATTACACAGATAACAGGACGTGATTTTTGCCTTTAAATCATAGTGTTATTTATTCTTAATGTGTAGTTATATTGTTAATTCAATTATATAATGATAATACTTATCAATTTTCGTTATAAAGTTGTAATCACGATGTCAAAAAACGCACACTTTTTATACAGTAGAATAGAATGACCCAAAAATTTAAGAGAACACAAAGAGCAGTCCTTGAAGTTATGAAACATAAACCCATAAGATATCACACTGCACAGCTTTATATAATTATAGTAAAGTTCTGACAATGAGACTCGAGAGCTCTTTCTTTCTCTCTTCTTTGTTCTTAGGACTATATTAAAAATGCATTCAAGTGTACCCATATCTGATCAAATTAGACGTAGAAATCAAATCAAGTCGCAAGAAAACATCGCTATTCTAAACCACCATGAAATTAAAAAAAAGAGCTACTAATCGGTTACTCTATCTAAATTACGACAGTACTAAAGCACTACTAAAGTATCAGGAATAATAAATACACTATTAAATTACTCAGGTTGACTTTCTTATCTATCCACATCCTCTCACTCTCTCTCTCTCTCTCTCTCTCTCTCTCTCACACACACACACGCACACACACACACGCACACATACACACACGCACACACACGCACACACACACACGCATGATCGCACGCATTATCGCATGCATGATCACACGCACGATCAACTCACATTCATACAGATCACAATTAATAAATACTAAATTGTTAACGTATGATTAGGTATCATTACTTACTAACTTATATTAATGTCTACTGCTACATTGTCTTAGCTACAGCATACAGGCTTAAAGCCTAGTTGGGAGATCAGGGTTAGTATGTATTATATAGTCTATAGGTATAGAATAAGTTTCATACATTATAATTATTTTTTTGTAAAATTAAAACATTATTAATATTGTTATTTTAGTTAGTTATAATAATATAATAATATGTGGACACTATCACACAGCACACCGTCATCTAGTCCCAAGCTAAGCAGAGCTTGTGTTATAGGTACTAGATAACTGAAATATAATACACATACATACTTAAACACCCAGACTGAGGACAAATACAAATGTTCATCACACAAATATTTGCCTTCCGCGGGAATCGAACCCACGACACCCGGCGTCGCAGTCACTAGACTTATTGTGCAGTCAAGTTGTCACGTGTCTTAGGTTACTGCTCTGCTTTCGTCGCCAGTAACGTGATGTAACATAGCCTAAAACCTTTCAAGAACTGAAAAATAAATAAAATAAAATAAAGCCGACTAATATTTTCAGAGATTAGCGCGTTCAAACAAACTAAAAACTATTCTGCTTTATATAATAGTACTAGCTTCGCGCAGCGCGGTTTCACGCACGTCTTTGGAAAGGAAGAAAAGGAAAGAAATAGGTTGGTAATTAGTACAGACTAGACCCTTTTAGGCTGTTAAAATTATACAGCTCTAATGGCAAACGCAAATTAGACTTTTGAGGCCCTACAGTTCCAAATACCTATTTCATTATAGTGTAGTTTCCAATAATATTCACTTGTTTACGTCAAGGTTACCAAACAGAAATCATAATTACCATAGTATAGAACTGCCACATACCCTTTCTTCCATAATAATGTACCTACTGTCATTAATGAATGATATTACTATTGTCAGAACGATCTTGCTAACACGTACATGACTATAACATTTGAAAGCCAGGATTAACAATTGAAGAACCCTTGCAAACACCGAATCATGATACTGGAGAGTAATGGAAAATCAATGCTATATTTGTGTTTAGTTCAAATTTCCTAATGATGTCGGGTTAAATTTATATTAATAATTTTCTATGATAAGAACCTACCTACATCACTTCAGATCCAGGCATTTTAGATGGCAGTAAATTTTCTTCTATAGAGTTGCCCTTAGGACTTCTATGTTAAATGTTCATGTCGTAGAACGATGCGACACAGCCATCAAAAATGTTTTACGAGGCTGCTTAAGGCGTTTTGTAATTAAGATTTAGTGTACCGTTAGGATCAATGTACTTACTGCTAACACTGAAAGTAAATTACGTAAGTAATCAATAAAGCTGCCAATAATTGTTATAAAAAGCTGTTAAACTAAGAAACTATCCTTTAGGACCATAAAGATATCAGGTACTGTGTTGTTAACACAGTGTGTTTACATCCTAATTTCATGCTTAACCCAAGGACAAAAATCATTCTAGTTTGAATTAAGCTATAATAAATTGAAAAGCAAACTTCTACCTACCTCACTAATAATTTTCGTTACAAAAACTGCAATTATTTAATTTTTCAATACCACGAGAAATTTGTGTCTTCCACCAAATTAAATTCAAATACTGAATTTAATAAAAAAACGTCATACATTGATAGCTCGATGACTTTTGTTCTGGTCAAACATTGCAAACTAAACTCTTTCCTACCCTTATTCTGCAAGATATGTCACATCACGGGTTTCGTGTCCATTACTGGTAGAAACATTTATACCTATGTTGTCACTTTTATTAAATGGGTTTGTGTGGGTTTTTTGATCTGAAAATTCTCAGTAGGTACTTATTAGCCCGAGTATTGGAGTTTAGAGTTGTTCTTGTGTTCGGTAATTACTTACACTAAGCTCACTTCCTGTTACATGGAACCCAGTTGGTATAGCTTGCGAAACATGGGGAGTTATGTTAAAGGCGCGGTTATGTTGTATCACAAAATTGTACCACTTTCTGCTGAATCACATATTATCGTAATGTTGTCGGTTACGCAATTTATCTACTAAATATGAATTTGAGAACCTGGTGAAGTCACATAAGAAGCAAAACATCATGAAGAAACCTGGTGTACTACAAAATATGTATGTATTATACCACCAAAGATGCCAAAGGTACTCTAATCTATTACAGCCCTAACCATAAGACAAAGATTGTACTAAAACATAGCAGAACCTTGACAGCTCTTGCATAGAGAGTCCTATTATTCCAAAAGAAAGCATTGACCTTAATCAACTATCAGAATAAGTGCTGTCAATACTTTCTTTTTTAAGTTTCGAACGTCATGCCACTCGTCATTGATGAAATTTATACACACGAAATTTTCGTATCTTCTTGGAATTTGATATCGTAAATATAATTTTGTAATGTACTTTCAGAAAAATCATAGTTATTGTTAAAGGTAAAGGTAAAATATTCTTTAGTGCTGCTCTAATAGTAGTTCTTAAAAGCCATCTATGTACGAGTACCTATGATTTGTTTTTGGATATTTTGCTTTGAGGTACGATGAGATAAGCTTCTTCTGTTTTCTATTTGAGTCGGTTGTATCCATATATAAAAGCTTAACTCCTTTTGTTTTTCAAAGTTCGTCTGAATAATCTTAACCTGAAAAAAACAAGTTAATTTTAATAGAATTTTAAGTAAGTACTAATTATTTTACGTAACCCAAGTTCATAATACTTCATAGACAGGCAATATAAACAGAAGCTTCGTTATGTATATACATAAAGGTGTGGGTTTATAAAATGATCGTTTCGTAACAGGGTCAGGGCACTATGTGACGGTGACAGCGCGTGCGCGCGTAAAGGTCAAGGTTAGGTGCCCTGGAAGATTTCCTCGGGGTCGTCGGCCGAGGCTCTTATTTTCAGCGGGTTGGTCCGGGACCTGTGACCTTCACCGTGTTATGACCTCATGTGGCACGTGTATTGTTTCTGCGTAGGCGTTTATTCCATTGACCTGTGTTGTTATTACCATAGCTTACCTCTCTGACGTATTTGATAGTTCACCCTAGTTTATTTTAACCATCAATATGGAGAAATAATCATCCTTATAAGCTCATTCTTAAATTATCAAAATTTATAGTTTAATAATATTAAATACTTTAAAAAATACTAAAAACTAGACGTAAATATACAAAATTACAAATGTGCCGATGTAGAGCTATTTATTCAATCTATTATAGTGTTTACAGTTTTAAATTATGTTGAAATATCAAATATAGATAGGTAATTATATAAAAAACTTAACAGAAACAGAGTTCAACTTGAGTTATTAGTGATAATAATACTTAGTCATACTGGATTTTCTTTCGTTTAAAAATGAAGTATAAATTGCCATGAGGATGATTCTACTACGAATACATTATGTTTCTCCTAGATGTTTCTCAACACCTCTAACACTAACTACAAATTAAAATTACCCAAAACGTACTCTCTAAGCTTCGAAATATCAGAACTACTTATGTTTATCAGGTCTTTTTTTTATTGTGTACGGTGGCAGACGAGCCAATAGCCCATCTGATGGTAAGTGGTAACTGACGCTCATAGACTTCTGCAATGCCAGGGGCTCTACGAAGCCGCTGCCTACCGTGATATTAATGCTCTCTTTAAACCTCGTTTGAAGAAGGACATGTCATAGCGCTCGGGAAACACCGCAGCTGGTAGTTCGTTCCAGAGCCTGCACGTACGTGGGAGAAATGAACGCTGCAAACGAACCGTGCTAGACGAGATCGTGTCCAAGTAGTATGGATGAACTTTGCTGCGATGTTTAGTGGTGCGATGATAGAAAGGAGACGATGGCACCAAGTCAAACAGTTCCTCAGAGCACTCCCCGTTAAATATTCGATAGAGCAGGCATAGAGAGCCAAAGTCTCTCCGCTGCTCCAGTGACTCCAATTTGTCTGTGAGATTGGGATCGTCGATGATTCGAACAGCTCGCCGTTGGAGGGAGTCAAGTGGGTTGAGCTAGTATTTGGGGGCTCCTGCCCACAGGTGAGAACAGTACTCCACATGTGGTCGGACTTGTGCTTTGTATAGCACGAGCCGTTGAGATGACGTAAAGTACCGCCTAGCTGTGTTTAGGACGCCCAGCTTTTTGCTCGCCAGTTTGGCTTTGTCTTCCAAATGACTCCCAAATTGGAAATTGCTGGATATTTGAACGCCGAGGATCCCAATGTCATCGGAGATACGGAGAGAAACTCATTGGAAGTGAGGCGCCATAACAAAAGTGTCCTTCTTCGTAGTGAACGCGCATACTTGTGTCTTCGTGGGGTCGTCCCATTCGAGAGCCTGAAGTTGAGAGCTCTCTCGGGCGAGAGCTCTCAACTTCAGACACAAGTTGTAACCGTCTCTCATGCACGGAGCTCCGAGGGACATTCTGTTGGCTAGTGTACCGCGCTTTACCCGTGCTGTCATCTGCATAGCAATGCAAGTTCTCAATGGTTAACATGTCATTGATATGCAGAATAAACAGCGTTGGTACGAACGAAACCTTTGAAAAACTTGGATTGATCTGTGTACTAGAATGTAGAGTCACGCTTTAATAGCCCTAAATACGAGTAGGTACCTAAAAATAATATTATGGTTCTTTTTATCCGTTCTTTGCAGACTTGTGTTCCACACTTATCATCAATCAAACTTCCTCCAGAAGCTTAAAAGATACCCACAAAAGACACAGTTTCAGGTTAAGACTAGTTGAACCTATAATTTCTTTTGTATTATAGAATTGTATAAGTAAAATTTAAGAAGAACTGTAGGTATTCAAAACTTTTGTAGTAATAAAGTTTGACTTTCGATCGCTTTTTTATTTTTTACGTACCTTGGAACTATGAGAAAATTCTCATGTTAGGTAATTGAGTTAAATTACCATATTTTAATTGCTCTTGATTTATTATGTTAATAAATTTAAATAAATAACAATAGTACATTTTCAAAATTCTAATTAGAGTAAAATTTCTTATTAATTTTTTCAAGCATTCTGATATTAGGGTTGCGGTTTTCATTAACATTATTATAGAACTTCTTTAGAATACAGGAAATACTGGTAACCTTTTTTACCACATTAGGTACCCACATTGACAAAATTAATAGGTATACGACAGTATAATGTCATTCAACCAAATGCTACTAACAGTTTTCAGGAGTTTTCCTTTATTGTTCTAAATAATTTCTATTTGTTTGTAAGGTGTCCTTTGAGATAATAATATGTACTCGTATTATTGCCACGGAGTCACAATGCTAACATCCGCTTTCTATGTACGATCTGTAAGATTATTATAAATCCCGGTTTTATGCAATGAATTGTTCAGCGCTAAATCACTTTTTCATTATGTCAATAAGTCAATGCCATTATATTTTAAGCATGAATAAATAAGGTAAGTACCCTATCTACTTAAAGTTAAGTATAGCTTGTTCCATATGAATAATATTTTATAGGTAGACTAGCTTACCGCAGTGTGGTAACAAAAGACAGGAGTCTTTGGTTACTGCTTTGCTCCCGTCGCCAGTACCGTGATGTTACATAGTCTATAACCTTCATCAAGAACTGGGCTATCATACACAAAAAGAATTATTCAATTCCGATTGGTAGTTCCAGAGATTAGCGCGTTCAAACAAACGAACAAACTCTTTCACTTTATATTTATAGGATTATAAGGTTTTCTTTGTAAATTAACAAGTAGCTTAGGATTAAAATGAATAACAAAACCTACGTTTTTATTGCCTCTTTAAATATAAAATATTGGTATGTGGTCTATAAAATCCTATCCTGTATGTGCCTAAACGCCTGAACCGATTTCGTTAAAAATTGGTATGTAGATAAATTCGGTGCCGGATACGGACATAGGCATTTTTATCCTGAAAATCGATCTGGTGCCCGAGGAATACAACAAACCATATTTTACGCGCGTGGGAAGCCATGGGACGCAGCTAGTAGACATAATAATTTAACATATTCTATTAATTTTCATAAAGTAAAGTTATCATAATAATGCGTTCCTCAGCTGGCAGAGCACAAAAATCCCTAAAGTAAGACTGGCAGACATTACCGCGCGGCACCAGCGCTGCACCGGCCACCGAGTCAACGCGGGGTCGGTGTATTCTTTTGATGATTTCACGATGAATTTGTATGTAGGAATACCTAGTTAGAATCTGCATTAAATTTCCTACAGATTAATGTGTAAATATTCCAAAGATTTGTTAAATTTGCTGGAAAAAAGAGGAAAAAAGAAAATTGTGAGAAAATTGCATCGCACTTTTGAAAAATAAAAACAGAACACGAGAACAGTTATAAGTACAGTTTTTGTTTTTTTATTGTGGCTAAACCTTATATTTATGAAATGAAATCATCAAACACACGTTCCCATACAAAATAAAGTATTATCATTTTGCTTACATAACAGAAATCTAAAATAAATTTTTTTTCGTGTGTTTATTTTTACGTGCCTATTTGTATCTCATTAAATATTTATTGTATTTGTTATCTTACAAAGTGTGCAAAAACGTAATCTTATTTTAGATG
This sequence comes from Parascotia fuliginaria, assembly GCA_963082885.1. Taxonomy (NCBI): domain Eukaryota; kingdom Metazoa; phylum Arthropoda; class Insecta; order Lepidoptera; family Erebidae; genus Parascotia; species Parascotia fuliginaria. The sequence goes on along the minus strand of OY720174.1, from coordinate 9,996,178 downwards.
CATTATGAAAAGGTGGTATCATGTTAAATTATAATGCCTTTATTTTTATATAAGTAGATATACGTACGTAAAACACAAATGATTTTCACCATCAACATTTCAGTCAAAAGACGGCTACTGTCGTCGCGATCGTGAGAACCGCGCTCAAGCATGTGAGCTAAACTTTATCAGATCATCAGTCCATCTTTTGAAAGACCTACCTTTGCTGCGTCTTTTAGTGCGTAGTTACTATTCGACAATTACACGTACTTCGTATCTATATGTTATACATAAAAATAAAAGCATTATTAAATACCATTCCAGAGCACAACATTTAAATGGAACACTACAATGCACGTGTTTTACACAAGATACTGGATTTATGTATTGTATTATAGTGGTTGATAAGGCGTATAAAATACCGAATACGTATTTATTATTATGTTACCAAATTATTTGACCTTGTCCATATGGCGTTCCTAACACATAAACATTTGCAATCACGTGTAGACTTATCTGTTGATATCCAGAAATAAACGTGATTATCGTGCATGTAGTTTAACCAGACTTATTTAAAAATAATAACTAACATTATCTTATTATTTGAGGCGGATACTTTATAATTGGGTGAATATTGCCAAATGTTATCTTTCACGTTGTCTGTCATGTGCTATTCGATGAAAGGGTCAATGTAATCTATTTTTTACACGTAAAAACATGTTAAAATAATTCGTGTATTTATGTGCTGAAAGACAAACATCATTTTTCATAGCACGTAGGGCTCAGCAGTAGACGATGGTAGGCCTAGCGTTACGTCGAATGTCTTGACTTTTTTTATTGTCAATGATGACCGGCGAGCTATCCTATCACCTGATGATAAGTGGTAATCGATATTTGTGGACCTTCATACCAACAGAAGCACAGTTGGCTACGCTCATGACGTGGCACCTCCACCTGCCGCTGTCGCCATTTCACTTGTAACCAAGGATATAATCTATTCGAAAATTGTACCTTCAGTGGAAACGACGTGACTATAGACAACAATTCAGAAATCTATATCTTCAGTTAGTTGCTACAGAGCTTAAAATTCCTAAAGCCCATTTCTCATTATCATCAGTTTTCATTGAAAGAGCGAAATATTCGTAAGTAACTCAGTTATGTATATAATGAATGACCGTACTGAGGGTTAGAACTCGACCCTCTAGATATAGTTTATTAATGCGGGTTTATTTATATACATTATATATAATCGATTTTCTGGACTAGTAGTTTAGAATTTGATTTTGTACATATAAAAATATTAATAATACAAGCCTGTTATTATTTCACTACAGAGCAAAGTATTTTTCTCATACAGAGAAGGCATGAGCATAGATCATCACGCTTGCACAAGGCGGATTGGCAAATTCACCTTTTTTCCAAATTTATATGTAGGTACTTTCTAAACACATTCTAGACACTACTGACTTATGGTGAAGGATAATATCGTGAAAAACCAAAACTTTGCACATAGATTTTATTTTGTATGAAAAACAGCTCTATCTAATTTTGAGGTGAAAGAAGATTAATGTTACCCTTATGTTTCTAGATGTAAGTTCTTTATGTGCAAATCAACTAAATAGATTTATTTATATGCAGCATTTGCGTGAAAATATTGGAGCGGCAGCTTGTTTATTTGTAGTTTGGTAGGCACGGGTAAGGTTGCGCGGGGTGAGGTGACGGTCACGGTCGAGGACGCGGCCTTGACACGCGCCGCGCAGCCTCCGCGCCCGCGCTGCCCGCTCTCCGCGCACCGCCCGCACCTTCCACCAGCGCTTTCAATACATCCTCGTGTACTATTATAATTAGTTAACACATTTTATACACGTAATATAAATAGTTAATCTTTACTAAATAGAGAGTGTTAATTTTGGGTTGATATATTTTGAGAGTAGAATAAAATGGAGAACAGTAAGCAGCTATAAGTAAGTATGAAATGAATTTGGGGTAATATCTTGAGTAAATCTGGATTATAAAAAGATGGCAAAGTAGTTACCAAAGGTAAAGGTAAAATATGGTAGGTTATGTTTAAAGAGGTACAGGATCTATATCTAATAAGATATGTACCTCTCTAACGTCAAAACTCCAAAAAAAATTTTTATACGTGACAAAAAAAATTACGTTCATTGTTTATGCCAATGCAAAATATATAAATTGCACTGATCTTATTCTACAACTACAAATACCTAGAATAATGTACACGCATTTATTTATTGTAAAAGCACAATGTTATGTGTGACTGATGCAATGACTCTAAATTTTCAAAGATCAACTCTTGTTGACAACTCGACCTGGATAGGTAAAAACTGAGATCCAACGACAATAAATGTAGCTAAGTAAATACATCTGATTCAAAAACTAAAACTTTCTGAGGAAATATTACGTACCTACTTTTATGCAGTCTCAAGTGCGCGGCACCGCAAATTAAATTCCTCAGCTTTAATGTACTATTAATTATACTGTGGCTATAGTTAGTTCTTCAGTTCTAGTTGGCATATAGTGTCTTCATTTTATTAAAACAGCTTATTATCAAAGTACAATAAGCATATTTAGAACTTTAGTAGTTACAAAACTTAAATGTCATCTTCTGATGATTCATCTTGGTATGTTGACGTACAAAGCACAAAAAGCTTGCAAACTGAAAAGTTTGTTTGTACCTACTCTTATATACTTGATCAATATTTAACCTAAATTAGCTACCTAACACAATAGGTAGCTCGCTTTTGATTTAATATGCTTACCTACATTTTGTGGGACACTTTGTTCAAAGTATTGTTCTATCAAGGTTATTCGTATATAGGTATGTAGAAACGAGGCAGTACTATTGTGCTATCTATATAATTAGAATGGAATATATCACCGTATTAAAAAAAGGTTTTATTTTCTCTGATTTATTTACTAACGAAATTCCCTAAGCTATTACTTTCATAGGTGTTTTATCATCGATTTTCTTACTACCTAATACCTAGTTGGTGTGTAATTATCGAATAAAAGTTGCAGCATACATATAAAATATCCCTAGAAAAAAGAAAATGCGTGCTTGAGGAAGTGCTTATCTATATGAGGCGCGTTGTCTAGGTTTAAACGCGTAAGCATAGTGGGGTAATTGTTTAATATTATGTAAGAAACTTAGTCATAAGCTTCTAGCTAATATATATATAGTGATATAGGTACTTAATTGTGATTTCATCAAACGATTGTTATAGTTAATTCAATAAGAGATAGTTAGAAGAATATAGTAGAAGAAACTTGGGGCATATATTTTTTCCAGCTATCCGATAAATATATTTTTATTAGATATCGCCGGCAAACCGTAAACTAAATTTATCTTTCTATAGTATCAAGTCTTTTAGGTCTTTAAATAATGGAGTCGTAATAATTATACCTACATTGTGTTTAACTCCTTGGTGACCTTGCCTGGCAGCTTGGAGTTCAAGGCTGATAAAGACTAGTCACGTAACCGTTATAGATCGTGTCGAGTAGGAACCCGTAGGTACGTTGTGAAGCTAGTTAAGTATTTACTCAGCATTCTTTAGATCTACCAATTTCTATTTCAAAAGCCTGGTGCGGTGACAGCGTAAATTATATTTGTTTGAAAAATGAACAGCGCTCCTAGTGTTTATTTTGTGAACAAAACTTCAACAAACGTCAAACTAAACTTATGGTAGAGCTACCTACTAGTTTTTAATGAAAATACGAGTACCTACCTCGTATTTACGTAAATTGATCCTCTAGAATAGTTTTGCCTTGGTTTTGTTTTCTAAGCATTATTACTTGTGCGATGCTTGAAAAACACAGTCATGTCTCTAGGTTACTGTTGCCACTTACCATCAGGTAGACCATAAATATGCTTGTTTGCCACCAAAGTTGTATAAAAATATGTCAACTTGTTTTTGTACGAGATTAAGGGTTCAGCATAAACTAAATAGTATTGTGTCTTTTCAATGCTTAATAAAATAATCTCTGATATATTCTTGTTTTGTGTTGGCACTAAATTCTGATAAAATTCAAACTTATTTAATCATTTAGATTACACTTTTTCTTCTTTTTGTGTCGACAGCAAATCTTTTTATATCGTATCAGTCCAAAACTCAGCTACGACTAGTGCATTGTCAGCAGCGTTCATTAATGAACGTCAAAATAACAAAGACAAAATGTCAGACAATTAACCTACAGCCATTTCGCTGACGAGGTACAGCCATGAGAAGATCTAGCAAGAAACTCAGACTACTCTTATTTAATACATGGAAAAAAAAAATCATTAGTTAATATTTTAAGTAACATAAAAAGTTACTTAAAATAGTAATTAATGGTGGACCCGGCAATATGCTTGTTTACATCATACACAGGTAATAGATTGAATCCAAACTAAAACGCGCGATGCCTTAAGCAACCTTTCATTACTTTTATCTTTTGTTTTGTGTTATTCATGTATGTAAGTATATATAATATGTAAATACATAGTATATATTTATTCAATTTCAAAATTAGTAATATATTTGTTCAATTCAGCAAATTTCTTAAGGCTTCTATGTATATTTTATCGTATTGTTAGCAAGCCTTAGTGACTTTGTAGGACTGATATCAAGATACGATTTATTTATTTTGATCCTATCTACGTTGCAAAGACACTAAGAATAGGTTAAGATATATAATATAAACAAAGTAATAAGCAAATTTTCTATTTTGTTTACATATACATCGATTTAAATATCATCATACTATTAGACATGTGTCTGCAGGCTAATAGTATGCTGCTAATACTGCTGAAAATACGAATGGGCCGCCTCTGTAAAGAGATCGATTTCCCTAAAGTGTCTGTGGAAAACGCTCAGGTTGTTGACCACAGCAAGTTTATAACTATTTATAGTACGCTTTAAATGCGCCACAGAGACAGTAATTTATTAAGAATATCAGTTAGTCATTCGCAGATGCACACCAAAGGAAAGTATTCCATTGCGTGTCCATGGTTTGATAGTACAAGTATTGGGATTTGACGATTTTGCATTTGCTATTTGTTGCTATCTGGCATAAAAAAACATTATTTCTAGAACTAGAAAAAAAGCGTTTTTACTTGATAGTAATAGAACACGTATTTAATTATTATTTTTTTAATTTATGCACTGAGGTTACTTTATCTTTGCAAGAAAAATCTTTATTACAACATCGACATTTTAGGGTCATTCTAACAATGACTCTAAAATGTCAGTGGTATTCAAAACGATGTCAAAATTCTTTTTGCAATTTATGTTTTATCAGTTATCACATACAGTCTTGTCCAAATCCATTTTCGGACAATATAAACAAACAGTCTTTTCAATATTTTCTATCAAAAACTCCATAACCGATGACATTTTGCAACTATTTTTACTAATGGTTAATAATCAAATCTAGATTATTTAATAAAATTACGAATTACTTTTTGCGGTCGAATAAAGACGTCAAATTGATTAACAGTTTTATTTTTCTGTACTCTCTATTGTCTTTGAAAACCAATGTTGTAATTTATTAGAAGAAATAAGTTTAACGAATACCTACATATCATAGGTACATAATATTTTGTAATTCATCATTTATTTTGGATTTGCCCTCGCAGGTCTGTTCATTTGTTTTATTGTAATATAGTACCTATAATAAAATCGTAACATACATACAAATTCCATTTAGTCCATATTTCACAAATTTTCATCGGGCGGGAAAATGTCCAAAAGTATCTCTGTCAGTATTCCATTTTAGTCCGTGGTCAAATAGTTGCATTTAGAGGTCAACGCTTAATTTAAATTACATTTATTTATTAGATTGGGTACTACATTGTTTGTCTAATTATCTTAATGTTTATAAATAAACGGTTACAATAAAATACAATATCATATTTAACATAAAAACAAATATTTGGAGTGATAAATTAAATAGAATTAATCTATTACGCAAATAAAGAGTTCGTAAACGTAATATTATTCAAAAATGTAAGAAAAAGGACGAAAAATAATTATTTAACAATGTATTGATGTCATTAATTTTATTTTTATTATCCTTGTCCCCATCACTAGTAAATTCATGAAACCATAGACAATGGCAATAATGTGGATTGTTTACATTGTACAAAATTGGAGTTGGAATGGACTTTACTAAAAAATTACATCAGTTCCTTTCACGGCTCTAACCTTGTCAGCGAATTGAAATCTGTTAGATATAACAATCATAGTACCTATTAGGTGTGAATAAATCACTTTGACTTTGACTTTGAAAACCGCTTACCAACAGGAGGCCGCGACCATGTCCTTCGTTGCCACGTTACAGTGGTTTAAAAATATTTTTCTCCTATAGTGAGACTCCAGTCTTTTCCGTCAGTGACCATATCTCTGGAATTGTCGTAATATTTTTATAATGGGTAGGTATTATCATAGTCTGGTCATAAAAAAAATTAAAAGTATTTCATACTGATATAATGAACTAATGCAATTATAGTGTAGATTGTTTGAATGATATGGGAGCCATTTAGTTCATACCTATCTATACTTAATATCCTTTGCCTGTATTGTTATCCGCTGTATGGTTAATTGCATTTTTTGTGGTTAAATTTGCTTAATAAATGGGATAATTTTCATTAGGTTAGGTAGGTTATGAATAACCTACCTAACCTAACCTAACCTAATGATGCGATTTCCATCACATGAATTCATGTGATGGAAATCGCATCATAACTATAACATAACATAAAAAAGCTTGTGGTGACCTCATTTTACATTATTGTAGGAATGATACATTTCTACGTCTTGAAATAATTTGTAAATAGACTGCAACAACAAAAAGGATAGGGTCAGCCTATTTGATTGTCTCAAGTATGCGAGAACGTTATCGTTTTCATTAGCTCAACGAACTGCGAAGAGTGGAGTGCGGCTGATGCGCGATGGGAGCGCAAAAACCCTGGTGCGTGGCGGTGGCGCGCCGGATACGGGTTCCCGTTGGAGTGGGAGTGAGGTGCGGGAGCGGGGAGCGGGCCCGGGAATGCATCGGGACGTTGACTGTCTGGGCCCTGCCTGCGTTATCTGCAGTTGCCCTTTCGTACGATGCACTGTAACCCTCCTTCCACCCCAGTGGGGGCTACCAGACTACTGCAGCCCCCTTTATTTTAGAATTTGCTATTGACCTGAAATAAGAAAGTAAACATGTTTTTAGTGAGGTCAATGAACTTGATTAGATACCTATATATGATAAAAATACTGATAGCCGAAATCCGGTAGGTATTACATGATACATGTGTGATTTAGTTATCAACCTAAATGTGTTCTCTTTGAATTTTATTGATTTTGGGCTTTAAATGTAAATTGCATCACTGAATCATTATGCAACCTGAGTGATTGTACATTTACGTAAATAGATGATTGTTTTTTTAAAATTAAAATACATATCCACTTCCGATTATTATATAACAATGATAGAACACAATAGAAATTAATATTCTAACTACAATATATCATGAAAAGTTAGTATTATAACAACTATAAGTTATATTAGTAAATAAGTTTATGTAGGCAGTGTTGACGTACTTGCGAGGACATTGATAACGATAGCATATAAGTTATGGCCACCGAGCCTTGAACCTGTAGTGTAAGGACCTTCACAATGTCTCGTTCATTGTTTATTGAGTATTGTTATTTGCACAGTTTAAATACTGCTGTATTGATTGTTAGTCAGTGGATGAACGACGAGCGATTTTATATTGATTGTTGTTTTAACTGGTAAGATGTCATCTGAATAAGAGTAGTCATATTGAAAATAACGCTACATGTTCTTTATCTTGATCTACTACTACTTGTTGAGATATTTTTTCAGGAACGCTGAAATTAAAGTACCTATGTCAAACAAGTAAGTCCAGAAAATCAACATTCTAGTCAGCGCAAAATACAGTACATTCAGTGAAAATACAGATATTTTTATATACATTTCATAATGTATATATTTTACAATAAATCAAAACAATCCTATATGGTGCTTTCAGTTGATCTAGAATTATGAAATTTCGCTGTCTCTTTCTACTACCTTATGTTGTGCTATTCTGTTATTTTGTTTTGTAATATATGGTGTGCAATAAAGAATATTCTATTCTATCTCGTAGCGCAAGGGTAAAGGGTAAAATTTGAAAGAGGTTATGTTTAAACAAAAATATTATGTATTCAATTAAATGAATCTCTATCCCTGATATCTCTATTATAGAAATATGGAGACGGGTAGACCGATAACCTTTTAAATTTTTAAGTTTTCAAAATATAAATATTAATAAACAAGCTTTCTGCGCCGCGTCTTTGCTTACAGCTCTGCTCCCGTCGCCAGTAGCGTGATGTTACATAGCCTATAACCTTCTTCGAGAACTGGGCTGTCATTCGCAAGAATTTTCAAATTCGACTGGTGATACTAGAGATTAGCGCGTTCAAACAAACAAACTCATCCGCTTTATATAATAGTATAGATTATTTTAAGAGATTTATACATTATACCTGTAAATGATCATCTAAATTTCAAAAGAAATGAAAATATATTGGGATGATGGGAAGACTTATAAAACTACTTGCGGTGTCTAATTCATGCACAACGTTGATAATATGGCGTGTCGTTGTTGAGTAGTAGGTATACGAAATAAATGCGTAAATGTAATTTATCGTGGTAAACAATAACAACTGATGTTTTAATAGAAATGCCATAGATAATTGTAAAAATAATTTGAATTTCCAGTTGAAAATAGTAATAATAATAATAATATATGGACACTATCACACACCATCATCTAGTCCCAAGCTAAACAGAGCTTGTGTTATGGGTATTAGATAACTGAAATATAATACATATACATACTTTTTTTAATAAATACATGCTTAGATTACATAGGAAACACCCAGTAAAATAAATATCATAACTAAACAACCAGGATTTTAAATTGTGAATTTCATAGAAAAGTATCAATATAGTTGGTTTAAGGTTTAAGTTTGAAATAATGTTTGAATATCTACAATTTTGGACGAGACCCGTAATGAGCGAGTGATACTTTTGCTGGTTCGGTTTTCGCGATTCAGCGCTGAACGATCTATTGCATAAAAAAGGATCTTAGATTATACATTATATCGTATATAATAAAAAGCGTCTGTAAATCGATTATACTGAAACTTTTAATAGTGAAATAATATTTTGCTTCAGTAGAAGCCGATTGTATCGATTAAAATAGTAGTCATAAATTTCACCCCACTGAGGTATTTCAATTTGGAATTATAATTATACATTTTTGAGTCTTACAAAGTTTATATTATATGGTCTGATGTACCTAAAGATTTTGACGATAACTATCACTCTTTGGACAGTCGCTTATAAATGGTATAACGTTTATTTTACATAATTATGTGTCATCATTATATGTAGATATACACGCGCTGAATTAAATACTGGGTCGCAGTATCGCTTTGTTCGTAATTCATTTGATATCACGATTCCTAAAAAGATAAAACATATTATGTGATAAGCAAGGATAAGTTGAAGGTTAAATTTTTGATAAAGGCAGATTTACGTCACTAATTGATTGGAGTTATTAAACAATTTATTATAATAAACACAAAAACCTCCATTGTTCCTTTGTGATTTTGTAATTAAGTACACACACTTTTAACTTGAAAATGTTATAATGTAAAAAAAATACTACTCTGTCAAGAAACACAAAATGTTAGTTATTCATTATATTGCCTCTAAAGTATGATCCTTCAGAAACGTTACATTTACGTCAATTTATAATCAAATCATCAAAACATTTTTTAACGCTTTTTCCGAAATTGACTTCAGTTCTCTCTGCGAATTCGCTATTATGTCTTCTACCGAATGAAAAAGGTGCCACGAAGTGGTAATTTGAGTTTAAAAAAAGAAAAGTCGTCTGGAGAAATGTGTGGTGAATAAGGTGGTTTCTTGATGGTATTTGTTGAGTTTTTGGTCAAAAATTCGTTCATAATGAGAGCCTTGTGCGAAGGTGTATGATCGTGGTGCAGAATCCAAGAATTTTCTTTCTACAAATCTGGCTATTTCGTCGAATTTGCTCTCTTAAACACCGCATAACGCATAAATTATATTCTTCTTTATTTACCATTTGACCTTGCAGCAAGAATTCCTAGTGCACAACACCGCGATAGTCAAAGAAAACAGTCAACATGACTTTAAGAGGCTCCATGCTAAAGCTTGTTGACTAGTTTGCATGTCAAACTCGTAAATCCACGTCTTGTCACCAGTAACAATGCGTTTCATGAATATTGGGTCCGAATTGACTCGTTCTAGCATGTCTTCAGCGACTCGTATGCGATTGAGTTTTTGGACAATATTAGGGTCTTTTGGTACTAGCCGCACGGCAACATGTTTCATACTTAAGTGATTATTTAAAACGGTTCAGATCGACTTCTATCACATCTCGACCACTTTGTACCACTCGACCACGTGATATTGATAAAGTCGATTCACCATAAGCCTTCTTCATGAAATTGCCTGTTCATGAAATTCTATTGGCGATGCAAAATTTTGGATTGGATGTTTTTGTCCATTATGAAATTCGCAATACACACTAAATATGTTATAACTAAAAACAAACCTGTATTTAATCTATATAACAGATATAACCCAAACTCCGCGTCAAAATGGAGATCAGTAGTGCCTAACTAACAATAAAATAAAAACATTTTGACAGAATGTACAAATTAAATTAATTTTATACTTTTAAATCTTCAAATTAAAATATTTTCAAGAACTTTATAGGAGAGAAGAGAATAAGAAATAAAAAGAACATTAGAAATAAATAAGAAGAAATCGTTTCCATAGTTATAGATTTCTATTATTTTCACATAGCACTCACTGCCTTGAGTTTTCAAAAGATTTATAAAATGACTGACGTTACGATTTGCCTACGCCATAAATTCATTAAACTAGAGTACCCATATTACTACTACTGACTAACGTACTTGAGCGTACTTTCACATCATACGTTAAGATAAATCTAACGAGTTATAAATACGTACTCATATTTTTTAAATTTTATTTAGAGACGTAAACAAGCAATATGTATTATTAAAAAAACAAAAAGCTCTCCTGCCTAAAAAAAAGTGAAGAAACCTATTCTTTTGCTCGTATATATTTCATTGAAATATTATGTACCCTTTGTCACTCCCACAATTAATACGAATCTAATGACACCTCATAATAATATGTTAAAATCCATTAAACATTTAGGCTGTAGAGAGTGCCAAAGAAATAGACATACATACATACTTACATACATATATACATTCACATTCGCATTTATAATATTAATAGGATAACAGAGTAGATCAAGTAGTTTTCAGGTATTCGTGTTTAGTCAGGGCGTTATCCTATCTATAGTTAGAAATTAGTTTGAAAATGTGACTCTACCTTCAGCATGAGAAGAGTCCATGTAATGGAATAATAATGAACAGGTACTCTGCTTTATTTAATTGAGTAATTTGTTGGTATCATATAGATTTTAATCATGCCGAAAGTAATAACAGGTTTTTGTTCAGTAATAACAAGGTGTGGTGTACATTAAATGCAATAACATAGTACTTACGCAAATTGCTCGTAAGTATTGCATGAATAAATCGCTCCTACAATGGACTCTCGAGTTTGACGGTCTTGTCTTTGAGGTGTGATATATATTTTTGAATAGTAGCTATTCAGATGGATCTTCTTTCATACTAGTAAACGTTTTACCTAATACTTTTAGTACTACAGGACATATTCTGATTTAGGTTCAGTCAGTGTAAAATTGGATATTGAACCTGAAATCGAACGTCATAAGTACGTTCGATTTAAAAGAAATTAGGTACATAATTACATGCTTTAAAATAAAGTAAATGTACCTATACGTAGAATACCAGATTGATGCTTGTGAATCTACTTGTATTATGTGGCGTGTTAGGTCACGGCGTGGATCGAATCATTTGTGACCCCTATAACACACATCTCCTATATCTCGTGCCAAATTGATTGCGAATAAAGGTCATTGCCTCCAAAAACAAACTTGATATAATACGGTAGTAGATCCACGCTGGTTTCAGCATGAAAAACCTAAAAGATTTTTAATATTGATAAGGTCACTTTAAGATGTTGTTATGTTAGCTAACTACGTAATGACTAAAACTTAAGGTCCCTTAAGTAGGGGCTAAATAAAATAACTGACTTGGTATTACATGTATCTCACAATTTTTACGGTAGAAGAAAGGAGTTGCGAGACTTGGTTTCCTTTACAAGTTGTTTTTGATGGCATAATTATGATACACTTACCCACTGATCTCTGCCCTTCAAAGATTGCACCGATTGTATTAATCTCATGAAGAGAAAACGACTGCCCTAGAGAAGTTTATAGTAGGCGTGTGTGTACCTTACACACATGTATCATCGTACCGATATATAATATTTTATACCTTACAAAATTTTATTAGCGTTTGCGTCCATATCTGCCGATGTTCAAAACTTTTGTTAGGGCTTATTGAGGGCTATGTTTTAGAACGAGCGACCTTGGAGCGAGTGTCCTCGGCCCGTGTCAACGACAGCGAATACTTTGGCCTCGGCTTCTACTGAATTACCCTACACCACCCTTAAATTTTTCTCCCTACCACCCCACTCCCTTCTTGCCATCACTACGTTGTTATGATCACGAACAAGTTATTTTCAAATAATCATTAATAAGGGCTATATTTTGAAATAATTTGAATTTTATTTATAATCTCAACGATTTTTGCCAACTACGTAATACTGGAATTGGTTTATACAGTAACCAGAGTTTTGCATGGAGCGACTCAACCTATTACTGGCCTACTGGGCAAACACCAATATTCGAAGGTTAGTTTACTTTTTATTGTCAAAGTTCGTCGAACAAATGGAAGCGATTTATCTAGTACCTAGTCGGAGATGTATCGATCTGGCCACCTGTTACTTAGACACAAGTCTTTGTATTCCTTTATGTAAACAAAGTATTAGTTCATTGGAATATTTATATAGATTTCGTTGATATTGATGACATCATATCCGTTTCAAAGCAAAATGTTTAATTCTACCTACAACCTACAATTTACAAAATATAGCATCTATAGTAAAAATGCTTATAAGTACTTAGATTAAAATTGACAAAACCGATTTCTTTCTATCATAGCAAATAAGGCGCTGATATGCAACATTGCAGTTATCAAACATACGTTAAACATGATCCTTAATTCAAAATCATTATTTTGAGAAATATGATAATTTTTAAATTTAATTTTTAAGACAATACTTAGTATGTATGACCCAGAGAAAGCTAGCCACTATCGGCGGCTCAACAGACTCTCTAAGTCTTTGACTCGGGACCTTCGCCAATTTGACACACAACGTGATAGAGCGCAACAAAGGCTTTAAAGTGTTCGCACGAGATCGGTCTGTCGGGCAGAGTCGACTTGTCAAGGGGGCGGCAGGATCATCTCGTCTAAGCCAAAGGTTGCAGAAGACGTCAAGAGGTTGTACGGACAGTTATACGCGACACAACATGCACCTGTTAGCTCGTCATTACACCGAAGACATCCCGGACCCGGTATGGCCCTCAGGCAGCTCAACAACGAGGCACTGGGTGAGGATGAAATCATAGCCAACCTACTGAAAGCTAGCGGAAATCCTGTCCTGAAGGTCCTTCAGAGGCTCTTAAGTTCCGTCCTCCTCGGCAAAACGCCGCAGACATGGCACAGGGGTGTGGTGTAGCTGTTCTTCAAGAAAGGCGACAAAACCCTTCTGAAGAATTATAGACCTATCACGTTTACAAGTTGTTCTCGAGAGTCATCATTAATCGTCTCGCAAACAGGTTCGACGAAGTCCAGCCTCCCAACCAAGCTGGTTTCCGAAAACATTTTAGTACTATAGACCACATACACATGCTGCGGCAGGTTATACATAAGTCAACAGAGTATAACCAGCCTTTATGCTTAGCATTTGTCGACTATAAGAAAGCCTTTAATTCGATCGAGACCTGGGCCGTGCTGCAGTCTCTCCAACGGTGCCTTATTGACTATCGATATATCAAAGTGCTTATAAATATGTTTCGAAACGCCACCATATGAGTACGAATTAATGGAATGGACTTGGCATAAACGGCGGGGACATCACTCACCTTCGATTCGCTGACGATATCGTGGTCATGGCTGAGACCGTGGAGTACCTCAGTGCAATGCTCGATGACCTCAGTAGAGTCTCTCGACAAGTGGGCCTAAAAGTTAACATGGACGAGAACAATATCCATGTTACACCCATTCCTATTACGGTCGGAGGCTCGATGTTTGAATTCGTTGACGAGTAGGTACTTTGGACCAACTTACCTAATCGGATCGGACTGTTTGTTCCAGGTATATCCTGGGATAAACAGTCCAATGTCACTAGTCGAATTTAACTCGGCTGGGCAGCGTTCGGGAAGCTACTACTTATTTTCGTCCGCAGTATCGCATCTCAATCTCAAGACCAAGATCAGTGTGTTTTTTTTGTATTAATTATATATATGACTTGATGCCCGAGCCTTATTTGAACAGTTTAGTACACATTTTGTATTATTTTGTTAAAATTGTATAGTATTGTTAAAATTATACATTGTGATTTATGAAATAGAGTTACATTGTGGATTTCGAAAATTTGTGTGACAGTGTAGTCGCTAACTATGTGTCTTATCAGAAGGCTCAAAGTCGCTCAAAGGGCAATGGAGCGGACTATATTAGGAGTCTCCCTGCGCGATCGTTTGAGTAACGAGGAAATCCGCAGACAAACTAAAGTAACTGACGTGTCTCACAGAGTTGCTTCACTGAAGAAGCAATGGACAGAACACTTAGCTCGCAGAACTGACGGCCGTTGGGGCAGAAAGGTTCTAGAGTGGCGAACACGAACCGGAAGACGCTGCGTGGGCATCACAAGGTGGACCAAAGACCTTATAAGGGTGGCTTACAACCGATGGATGAGGGCGGTAAACGACCGGCCACGTTGGCGAAAATTGGTGAAAGCCTATGTCCAGCAGTGGACTTCTTTTGGCTGATATGATAATGATGATTTAGTTTGTAAATACTTTGGAATATGTTTGTTACATAGTGTATTTCATTTACCAAGTTATATATCGATGGTCCCTATTAACAATGTCGAATATACATTTTTGGTAATATTCACTTTTTATATAAATAGAATTACAATAAGAAGATCCATTGTACACAATATTTTATTTTATTGAAAATCATGATATTCAGTCAGTTTCTAGGTTAATATTGTCGGTTGTAATAATTTTGTCCGCGCAATAGTGTTGGTAACAGAACTGACGTAGTTCGTGCAGCGTAATTAATGATTCTTCTTTAATGATTTGTATTGGTAGCTACAAGCAAGTGAAGAAGAGGAGCACCATTTATATAATTACTATTTTTTAATAAACCATTTGTACTTTGCATACTATAAGTATATTCCCTTTAATAAAGTCGGTTCCGGTAGATACATCTATTTTCAATGTACTTCAAGCAGAAAATTTTGTTGGATATACCACTTTCGACATTATTACATGTACGTTTAGTAGATCATTTCGTTGGATGTACCACTTCCGACGTTCTTAAAGCAGACATTGTGTCAGATGTGTCACTTTCTACACCATTAATTGCAATAGGTGCATATTTTTTTGTCGAATATAAATATTGACTTGTCATTACTTCAAATTCAAATAATTAATATTATAATATATTATAATTTGTCTATGTCAATACGTAGTTATCAATACATTAAACAATCAGTAAAAATTTGAACATCCACAGTCTTTTAACTATCTATCTATTGTCAAAACAAACTTTGAACTGCTCTACTGAAAAGTAGTCTTTTTGCAGAAACGATTTTGTTAATAGGGACCATCGATATATAATGAACATATAAAAATGGTAACATTTTACACAGTTTTAACAAAAACTATCAGACGTATTTTTATAAAACTTAGGCTAATTTAAAGACAATTAAATTACACAAAATTTTCGTTATTTTTTTAATGTCAGACATTACCTAAGTTCGTGTTTTTTTATTGTCAATATTAAACTGATCTACGCTGGTAGAACTGATAAATGCTAACGATGAAGCTCTTGTGTACTATAGGTTAAATTTTGGTGATATATTCCCTGATTTTCGAAGTCATTACACTAAGAAAAGAACGATAAGCGTTATAAATTATGTACGTTATATAGTTATCTGTAACCGAGCATTTACAAAAAAAAATCAAATTGAAATTGTGGTATTCATTTGAGTGAAACGATTACACATGACTCAAAAGTCGATTTATTGAATGAATGTTTAGCACAAACAAACAGCTACTTTTTGCGCAGTTAATGAATGATGATGTTATTAACTATCGATAGGGGTAAGCAAATATTACGGTTTCAGTGAGGAAAACACGTGAGAACGTTGTTTTCGGCAGCTTACATGTTGTATTAATTAATCTTCATAAAGACTGTTCTTAAAAACAAAGCATTTCGAACCTTGGGATTGTTTGAGCTATACATAGTTTTTATGATCCAGGTTTTCCCACGATATTTTTATTCACTATGAAGTAAAGAAAAACGAGTGACTGATAAACTTAAAAATTATGTGGTGGCTCATTGGTACATGATAAGCAATTGCTTGACATTACTAGTCTGATAATGATCATTTGATATGTATGTTCTTACTAGTAGGTTAGGCTTTGTACAATGCATAACCTGTTGAATGAGTCGATGGCATGTCATATTCCTCTATACTGTGAGTTGGCTAACAGTGTGTGTTCTGTGTACCTTACGTACTCAATAAACTGTAACAGAAAATGTAATTGTTTATTTACGGAGCTGTTTTAATATGGTTAAGGTAGTATTGGCGGTGCACAGGGCGGAGTGCGACGGCCGCGGTCGGGGGTAGTGAATGCGAGGGCGACGACTGCCACCTAAAGCCCGACATTGAGCTATCCTCACGAGGGCATTCCACCGATGCCGATGCACTCCTCAAGGTTCTCAAGAGTTATACTATTACATGTACTGATAAGCCAAAAATAACTTTCACATTGAGTAATACTTTAAATTAAATAAATTAGATTCGAGTATCATAACTACATTAATTGATAGATATTATTTGTTTTAATTAAAAAGCACAAAGGTTGTAAGCATAAAGGAGTGCTTAATGTCAATGATATTCTCTACCAGGTAACCTTATGGTGATGTAGAGATACGAATGGGTGGATAGGAGCACTCACCAGTAAAAACAATCGGTATATCAATATTGTAATAATAATTGACTTTTAATATACCGTTTGTTATCATTATTAGTTGTAGCAATGTACAAGCTGGGTAGGTAAGAGAAATTTCTGTACATGCAAAATTTAAGAGCAAATGATAGTGATGGCTGTAGCTGGTTTAAAAAGCCTTGGTATATAGGCTATGGACTTCCACAAGACGCACAGACGTATAATAAATGTGGCTGAATAACGTTAAGTACAGGCTGTTTTCGACTAGACCATTCGAAAATTTGGCTGAGAGACTACTAAACAGTTTGGCAGAAGTGAACTGTTAATGTAAAGCTGATATTATTAAATACATATTTATTTTACGATCTTTAAACAAAAATTAGCCATTGCACTAAAAGAAGAAGAAAATCTGCAATATAATTGAGTCCAGAATCCATTAACGTTCTTGTCATTACGCGTTCAAGTCAATTATGTATGAACCATAATTTATGGCACAAAAGCAAGACATTTTTACATTCTTTATTTACACGTGAGATAAAGTGACGTTGTTGTGTTGTGGCTTCTTAACGTTTTCGTATGTACATTTTTCTTATTTATCTACACTTGGACATTAGGTACTGCCTGGAAACCTAGAAAATGCCTAAATTGCCAATTCGCTTTGAGCAAGCGTGGTGATCAATGCCTGTATGCGATTTATTCTACAGAGGGGTAATAAGTAATGAAATTTTTATAATTTTTTTTATTTTATAAAAAATACAGTTCGTTAATTATTATATGGAGTCATTTTGTATAACTTTATGTGTAGACCGTGTCAATTTAATAATAAAATATAATAAAAAACACTAGCGATTATAAATTCAGCGGACTCAAATAAATTAGTGCTACTCAATTAAATTTGGTATAGATGCTTGTGTCTGGGGGAAGAAATTCATGTCTCGACATTGCATATCGATCGCCATAGACCACGGCGGCGGCGACTGCCGCTTTAGGTTGCATTTACACCGACGGTATGCACATTTCGATTATAAAATATCTACAGATTAAATAAATAAAAAAAAAATTTAATGAGAGCAAAAAGGTTGTAAAATATATACTAGTGAGAAGCCCCTTAGCCTTCTTAGGCTTCACACGGGTGCAATTACACCTGAGTAGATCCTGACCCTAAAAACCTGAAAACGGTGGACGCAGTGGACACCATATTGCTCTGTGGACATGACGTCAGTTGGCCGTGTAAAGCACAATAATACACTATTCTTAGTTTACTGTAAACAATATAAGGCACAATAATACACTTCAGCGTTATCCATACTTAATATTATAAATGCGAAAGTAACTCTGTCTGTCTGTTACGCTTTCACGCCTAAACCACTAAACTGATTTTGATTAAATTTGGTATAGATATAGAGCAAACCTTGGAGAACAACATAGCAATAAACATATCTTTTATCGCTAAAAAATGGCTTGGAGATGTTGAAATAGGGAATGAAAGTTACCGACATTCACGCGGGCGTAGCTGCTTGCAACACGTAGTATACTATTTATGGCACAATAATACATTTAGGCATGAGTAACTCCGGACACATCTATATCTTCGGATATATAATTATCTCGGAATGGATATACCACCACTCCTTCTCTTTCCAAAATATTAATATATCCGACATATCCATAAATTATATCTACGTAACTCCCGAACAATTGAGCGAGAGGGAGCGAGCGCGTGCATCAAGGAATCTAGTAAGTCTTGTGTCTCTGTGCTTAACGCGCGCGCTAAAAATTTCTTTAAAAAACGTAGTAGGTAGCAGAGAGGACTTAAGCGATAAAATGGCTATAACTCTATTTCATTTCAAATTATTTATACAATATAACAAGCAGTCAAGCAGATTACTACTCATAATTTGTATAAAAAATTGGATAATATGCAAAGACATATTGGCATAATAATATTTTAAATAACAATTTTTGTGTAAAAGCATGCATACATTGTTTACTTAATTCGAACTGTGATTTGTATGCAGAGATATATAACTCTGTGTATATATATATATTGTCTGTGTATCATTATTACATACTGATTTCAATGACAATTTTTATTCAGATATACTTAAATCTTTCTATGTAAGTATGTGAAATATCGAGGTAAAGTATGAAGAGAATTTAATTATTGCATGTAGGTATATTGTTTTGAAGTCGGTTTTCGTTTTCTTTCTAAAAAATAATTTTATTGATTTAATATCACTAGAAAATCTTGAGCAAACTTTTATAATATAAGTTATAAAAATAATATAGTAATACTAGAATGTTTGCTGTACCACTGCAGGGCAAAAGCCTCTTCTCATATAGAGAAGGAATAAGCATTAATACGCTCCATTATAACGCTTGCTAAAAGCGGATTTGCAATTTCAGACTTTTAAGCTCAGGTTTCTTCACGATGTTTTTCTTCACCGTCAGTCAGAAATGTTCAAGATAAACTTAGAATGTACTTATGATTTGAAAAATCATATTGGTATTTGCCCGGATGCGAACCCACAACCTCGTGTTTACGAATTGGGTGCCTTATCCACAGGACCATTTCGACACATTTTATGCTTCATAAGCTTAGTGCAAAATCATGCAATAATTACACCATTATTGTTTATTTATAGTAAGTTTTCCGTCGTACCGAATCATAATAATAATAATATGATTTTCGCAAACTGAAAAACAAAATCTATCTAAATAACATGTGATCAGTCGGCTCTACGTCGCGACGAGAGCACGGAACGGTTTTGATTAACTTTGTCAATCTGCCACTATACTGTCACTTTCTTTTACAGTACATGAATTTACTATTTGCCCGACTGCCGAAGTCAAGGAGCGTAATGTTTTTCGAGCGTATATATGTATATGAGCGTATGCATATCTATTTCTTAGGCACGCTCAACAGCCTAAATGGCTTTATGAATTTTAACGTATGAGATGTTATTAGATTCGTATTGGTTGAGGGAGTGACATAGGGTATATTAAATTATAATATAGCGTCAGCACGAGAAAAAAAATGAGTTTCTTTCTTTTCACTTTGTTTTAGGCAGGCTGGTTTTTTGTTTTTTAATAATATATATTGCTTGATTATTATGAGTGTCGAGTATATAATAAATAACTTTTAAAAAAGTTAAATGTTTGAGATTCATACATTCAAGAACGGTTAAAATGTATAAAAATTATGTTATAGAATCGGTGTAAGTGCAGCTCTGCACATACGGTTGCGTAAACGATGGATGCGCATGCGTGCGCCACAGACGCGGTGGTCGTGTCTCCGCCACCCTCGTGCACCCCATCGCTGTGTCCTGGTGCCCTTCCATGCTATCCAACTTTCACTCCCGACACTAACCCATCAAAACCATTGATAAAGCACATTTTAGCATTTTTTAATTACGGTGATGGTAATTTCTTGAATGAGTTTTTTTTATCTGTACCTACTAGGATGATAATCAATTTGTTTAATGTTGAAGGTCTCTCATCTATGTGTAAATTTATTAAAACATATAATTTAGTATTTATGTGTAAGAGATTTTATTGTATCTCAATTGCCAAATTGTTAATTTATTAATTGAATTAAACAAAATACTTACAATTGAAATAAATAAACCAAAATGTTAGCAAAGTAACATCGGCATCGGCATCTAGTACGTGATATAAAATATTATAGTGGTAATGTTTATAGCGTAAACCTCAGAACAGTGATTATAGTATTCTGTGGCGTAAACCTATATCTATACTATTATAAAAAGCGGCAGAGTTTGTTTGTTTGTTTGTTTCATAGCGCTAATCTCGGATTTGAAAAATTCTTTTTGCGTATGATAGCCCAGTTCCCGAGTTTAAGCTAGTAAGTAATTTAAAAAATAGGATATATTATTATTTTTTGACTATTTATATTATTAAAAATAAATGTATCACTATATAAATTTCTGACTATGATGAATATCCATTTTTTATTTATTTTTAAAGTAACCATTTATTCAGCAAAATATTAATTATTATTCGAGTCAATATGTTTATGATGCATGAGACCAGCCAGAGTTCAGTGAGACTGTCGCCAAAATAATGGTGAGCGTTGAATCCGGCCGTGAGCCGCCGGTGGCAGTGACCTCGGCGCACCCAGCTGCACCGCATCCCCTCTCACCCCACAGTCACCTCGCGCCTAATGCTACCCCTGAAAAGCAGGGGTGGCTCTCTTATGTTTATGTTTCAGAATGCTGTATTAAATGGAAGAAAATTTCAACATAGCCACTCATATGTATCTTTTAAATACAGTTAATTGATGTTCCGATTCACATGCTCCATTGTATACATGTAAGATTGTTTAGTTTGTTATGAAATTTGGTTATTGAAATTAACGCGTGTTATACGTTAAATTATTATTATATTTGTTTTTAGTTTGCGTACCTTGCAGTAAAGACAAATAAATCCAATGAACTTCCTCGTAGCAAGCGGTTGCCAGTCACCTGAGAGTTTTTCTCTTTTTCAAGAGTCACCTTGCTACCATATTTGAATCTAAACGTTGTACCTACGTAGTGTGAAAAGAGTAAGTACTAGACTTGTATAGATTAAGAACTAAAATCTCAAGATCGACAAAGTGATCAAATATCTTTATAACTTGTGTATACTTTATATACTTATACTTACCTTTTTGTGATCTCTTTAATTAGAATTAAAATTATAAATAATTATAGAAGTTTTTGATTGTTTTCCCTACTTAGTAACACACTTGACTCAATACAAGGATAGTTCACTTTTGTATTATGTCCATGTATAGAAAGTCAAGTTATACTAATTTAACTAAATATGAATTCATTGTAAAAAATATAATACTTAAGAAATGTATTAAAGTATATAAAACACTATTTGGTAAACTTACTAAAAAAATATTACGCCAAAACGTAGATTCAATAATACGACGTATAAAAATATAAGTGGTAGTTGATCCATTTTTAGTATACAAATTATCAAGGAACACTAGTGTATCTACATTATTTCATAAAATAATAAAATAATCAGAAATTTATTTTACACTATCGATAGGCCTTAATATTTTTAATTGATTATGATTAGTTTCTTTTTCTTGATTTTATTAACATTTTAAATATAACCATTCATTCTTCTAATCGCCTTCCTGTAATATTGTTAAAATTTACTTGACTCAGTATACTTAGGAGCCATCGATGTAATGGTTAATGAGATATAGGCAATTAAGGTTAGTACAGTCAGTGACACATTACCTTGGCTAAGCCTTTTTTTCTTTTTTGGCATGAAAAACGCATTACGCGTATTCACCCGCGCGGGATAGCAGCGGGTGGTTATGTCGGACTCTCCGGCCGCACATAATAAGCGACCAGCAGATGTCCCTTCAGATGGTCAAATGGTTACGGCTTTCGGTTATCGCTCGCACATTAATCCGCAACTCCGACGAGCCATGGTCCGCCACATTCTGGCGAACCCCGTACGGTTCTGGAGGGTTGCACCCCTACTCACGAGAGACGCACACGGAACACGTGCGCGCCACCGTCTCAAGCCTGTATAGTCGGGCGACGACTGCCCAATCGCCGCCCACAGTCCAGCACTCTACGGGTAATTTTTTATAGAGGTTTTCTTCTCGTGGCCTTCCCCCTGAAAGGCGGTGGCCTATGTTCCCAACGTGAGTCGGGTTTACGAGTTAAAGGGTCTAGCAGAAAGCCAGACCTTTCCCTCCTGGTATTTTTTTTAAAAAGGTTTTCTTACTTGCAGCCCTTTTACGAACCTTTAGACGAGGCGGCCCCCGTTCCCGACTCTCCAAGGAAAGTCAGGCTTACGAGTTGGCAGGGCAGTGACAAGAGGACTGACATAAGTCAGGCACCGACACAGCCCCGCCCCACACCGATTCTTCACTATGCCCTCTGCTATTCAGTGGGATATGCGTAGAGATCCCGACTGGGTTCCTTTTGGTTCGCCGTGGAAAAACGTTGCACAGTTACTAAGTCCCCACGCCACGGCAAGATGCGAACCCCTCGTGGGGGTTTGGCTGTGCTATCGTAACTGTACCCAATAGTGTTAAATGTCTGAATTTCAAAGTCAAAGTCAAAAGGTCAAAGCCTTATCCATTGTGTATAATGTATAACATATACGTGTGTTCCAAAATATTAGACAGATGTAGGCACCAAGACTAAATAAAAAATAGCTATCTTATTTTATTACTGTACTAGCTTTTGTCCATGGCTTCGCTCGCGTGAGTGCGGGCAGTTAAAATAATTCGTGAAGATGGTGTACCTACTTACTCAAGAGTAAGCAACGTAAGTAAGATAAGAGTATTTTTATCTTTGATAGTAGGTGGTATCCCAAAACAAATATAAATATATAGTATAAATTAAAAAGCAAAGAAGTTTCATACAATCGTTTCCATCCCTTTTCACACCCTTAGAGGATGATGTTTAAAAACCCTGTCTTAGTAAAAATCTAGACATCAAGACAAATACGCCCTATAAATTTCAAGTCGCTAGCTTTTACAACAAAGATCTTTACATACAAAGATTCATCTCCAATTTCACCCTTCTAAAGCCTCCCTGTGAAAAATATTCATGAAAGTTTTTTTTTTTAAAGTAGTATCCCAAAAAAATAGTAAAATAAAAATAGTAGTTTTCAACCCTTTTCACTCATTTATGGATAAATTTAAAAAAAAACTCTTTCTTAGTTAAGTACATCTCTAGACATTAAGATAAGCACACACTCTAAATTTCAAGTCGCTACGACCAGCCGTTTAAGCTGAACGTAGTACGTACGTAGTCTGTTCAGTAAAGAGAAAACCTTTTATAATATGTATGGATGTATCAATAATCATCTGCAGAGTTTACTTATAAACGGTTAGTGCTAGGCTTACTCGTATCATTTGACTTTTTGTCATCTATATTTATTCTAGTATTTATTCATATTGGCATTTTTTTAATACTTATAAAATAATTTTAACCAAAAAAAAAACGACGTCAAACAGCAAGAAAACTAAAAAGTAAAAATTAAATTTACTTAGCATAAAGTAATTCGTATTTTGATTTACTTAATCACAAATGATTAAATTAGTATGGAGAATGTTTCTCAATTCGACCGTATATATATTTTTTTATGTGTGTTCGCGGATAACTCCGTTACATTTGAACCGATTTTGATGATTCTTTTTTTGATGGAAAGGAGATATTCCAAGGGTGATACCACGATAAAAAAAAACAGGATCTGATAATAGCATCCCAGAGAAATCGAGAGAAACTATCGAAAATCGTAATGACGACTAGTGCATTTGTTATGTTTTTCATTAAGTATTTTAAGGCATTACTAATTAGTGAAGGTTTAGAGTCGATCTGATGATGGAGCCGAAAGTCGGTCGAGGAAACTCCTCAACGATTTACAGCAATTACTTGATGTTTGGTCTTAATTCATTTCTAATGATGAGAACTTTGCACCAGTATGGGTTATAAGTGCCATTACAGGTGACCATAGACAGTCGAGGGATTTCCTCAATAGCAATCATGTCGGGCTTACTTCATACGGTTCAATATGCCAAAATGTTTAGTGTATAAAAAAATAATACCTAAGTAAGATTTAGGTCTACCCATCACTAAAAATGGTAAAATAAAATATTTTTTTACAAAAAGAAAACCGACTTTAAACAGGAAGGAAACTAAAAAGTAAAAAATAAATTTACATAGCAAAAAGTAATTCGTATTTTGATTTAGTTAATCAGAAATAATTAAATAAGTATTCTATAATTTTGAAGTTGGTGCCAAATAAATACTCAATAACTAAATATTATAAGAACCTTACTACAATAGCAAATTAAGATTAGATAATACATAGAAAGAAAGAAAGAATAATTTGAACAATGGTGCAAAGTGCAAGCTATATTCTGCCTGTATTAGGCATGCAAATATTTATACATTTTCAGATCCAGAGTTATACCTAAGAATTTAATACTATCAGTTTCTTCTATAATGTCATTTTCTATATTTATCTCAATGTTAGTATGTAAGTGTTTACTTTTATTCGTAGTGAATTAAAAAAAAATTGTTTTTGACAAATTTACAGATAGATTGTTGGTTTTTAACCATCTTAATACTAATTGTACCTCTTTGCGTATTGTATCTTCGTGAGATGTATTTTTATCCTTGTGTGGCACTATTATAGATATGTCGTCAGCGAAAATAACACTTCAACAGTTTAATGAATTTCTATTATCTACGGTAGTAGATCCAAGCTGATTTCAGCATGAATGGGCCGGATCGTCCGGGGAAGTACTACCCTCTCATAGAAGATCGACTTAAGAGTAGTAGTATCTGTACTACTGCGTTTCGTTCGGTGAGTGAGAGCGCCTGAGGCCCTTTCCCCCCTTTCCCCTTTCCTCACCTTCCTCATTCCCTTCCCCTAACCCAATTCCCAGCAGCCATAGTGGAGGCCACCATACCAGCAGTTTAAGACGATGGCTTTTGGTATAGTGGCCGCCACCTCTGGATTCCGCTAACTGCTTACCTTCAGGCGGGGTGGCGTCACTTTGGTAGGCTATAATATAAAAAAAAAAAAAAATTTGGTGAGTCATTAATGTACAGCAAGAATAATAAGGGGCCTAAAACGCTCCCTTGTGGAAATCCATATTTATTGATTTTATATGGAGATCTGTGTATACTGCGCTCATTACTATTACTTAAACTAGAGATTTCAACACATTGCCTTCGATTGCTTAGACTTTTTATCCATTCTAAAGCTACACCTCTACCTCTAATGCCATATTTTTCGCATTTGTTGAGTAAGATATAATGATCTACAAAATCAAAGGCTTACTCATATCGAAGAATATGGCTACTACCAGTATTTTCTTATCAATGTATTCAGTTATATTTTTAATAAGAGAAAATGCTGCTAAAGAGGTTGATTTATTTTGTTGAAATCCATTCTGCTCTTGTTTAATTACATTATGTTTATTTAAGAATTCCGTCAATCTCTTATAAAAACCTTTTCAAAAATTTTTGACAGTATAGGTACGAGAGAAATAGGACGATAGTTATTAGGTTCCTTTCTCTATCACCTTTCTTATACAATGGTTTAAAAATCGAATACTTTAATTTGTCTGGAAATATTCCCTGAGTCAATGAATTTGCGGTAATGTGGTCAAGAATTGGTGCAATTACCTAATACACTTGCTTTAATTATTTCTGTTGAAATAGAGTCATGCCCTTAAGCTTTGGTGTTGTTTAATGTTTTAATAATATTTATGATTTCCAGTTCCGTAGTGGGTATCAAGAATATTGATTTTTTATTAGTGTCTATTGGAATTGTTTTATATTGTCCCTTTGACAAATGTAAATTATGTCCATTACTAACATTAATAAAGTAGACATTAAGCGATGTTGCTATTTGTGTTGGATTGTTAATAATATTTACGTTAATTTGTATTGATGTTATGCTGTTGGCGGTTTTGATACTATTATTTTTATCTTTTATTATATTCCAAGTGGCTTTTCCTTTATTTTTTGTACGATTTAGTTGTTTTCTGTTTATAGTTTTTTTAGAACATATGATGCATTTCTTTAATAATTTATTATCTATCTTCTATCTATATATATAACAATGAATTGCTGTTCGTTAGTCTCGCTAAAACTCGAGTACGGCTGGACCGATTTGGGTAATTTTGGTCTTGAATTATTTGTGGAAGTCCAGAGAAGGTTTAAAAGGTGAATAAATATGAAAGTTGGTAAAGGTCTGTTATTTATCGATTTAGGCCATACGAAGTCTGCCGGGTCAGCTTATGTATTATATTTTTTAAGTGAGTCTTGTTTCTTGTATTTATAATATGTAAACCGTAATTGTCTTTTAATGGCACTGGCTTTTTTTAGGCCCTTAGTTATCCATGCAGGAGAATTACTATTTGAAGTTATTTTAGATTTATAGTAGGGAAAACATAACTCATAATACAATGTAAGTTCCTGGTGAAAAATACTAAATGATTTGTTTACATCTGATTCTGCGTAGACTTCTTGCCAAGATAAGTGTGATATATAATATAGAAATATTTTATATTGTCATCACTAAAATCTCCTTTGTTAACGTACCAATATCGTGAGATTTTTTCACACTTGCCTGGAAATTCTAACATTTGCGCAGTGTCGAGGTCAGACAGATAAAGACGGTGTACTGTACCATACGCTTCTTCAAGTTCCTATATATATAAGTACCTAGTTATTGTTTTACATTATTTCTGATTAACTAAATCAATATACGAATTACTTTTTGCTATGTAATATTATTTTTTACTTTTTAGTTTTCTTCCTGTTTGAAGTCTGTTTTCTTTTTGTTAAAAAATATTTTATATAATTTTGAAGTTGGTGACAAGTAAAACAATAACTAGGTATTATCAATCTTAAATTGCTATTGTAGCAAGGTTCTATAGTATTTACTTGGCACCAACTTTTAAATTATAAAAAAAATATTTTATTTTGCGAGTTTCAGTAATAGGTAGACCGTATGAAGTAAGCCCGACATGACTGCTGTTAAGGAATTCTCTGGACTGTTTATGGTCATCTGTAATATATATATACTAGCTGACCCGGCGAACTTTGTTCCGCCTTAATGTCAATAAATAATCATATTTTTTTTTTATTGGAAAAAATACAAAAAAAATTAAATTTCTACATCAATCATTCATAATTATTTCTTTATTTTAGTACGGAATAACAAAATTGACGTATAATGACAGCTATGTAATGACGTGTGGATGACAATTTGATATTTGTAAGAAATCAATAATAAAACTATTTCTATTAAATAAATAATTAAAATGATACATCTATCATACAGCCAGGCACGTCCAAAGAGTTTAAAAATTCAATTGGATAGTTGGTGGCTTCATCTTCATTTGTGACGCAGTCAATAGATTTGAATGAATGCATTGTTCCAATGATCTTATTTTGAATTATGTAGTTTAGGTCATCTACATCTTTATTCTTAGCCGCTAAAATTGCTCGCTCACTCATCCATTCATAATTTTTGTAGTTAGAAATAATTTCTGGAAATACATTGTTGATAAGTTCGTCTTTTGATGAGACAAAATTACAGAAATTATTTGGAAATGATATTAATCCACTCGATTCATCGACAGGTACTTGACCATTACCGATAGTCAGCAATTGCTCCGAGAAATCTTCAGCAGATGTATCATTAAGCAATGTAACTCTCATGTTTGTTGTCAGTTGCAGTTTCTTCACATAGCGCCATAGATTTGACGATTTGAGGCAAGCGTTTATTTCGTCGGCAGCCGTAGATCTTGGAATTACTGGCAGTATTTGGCGGAAATCGCCAGAAAGTAAAATCATTGCTCCTCCAAAACATCTCGAGTCATTGCGTAAATCTTTTAATGTTCGGTTAAGTGCTTCTAATGCACGTTTATGCGCCATTGTGCATTCGTCCCAGATGATGATTTTCGATACCGCTAAAACTTTGGCCATTGCTGAGTGTTTTGCAATATTACACGTTGGTTCTTCAATAGTTTGAAGATTTAACGGTAATTTGAATGCTGAATGAGCCGTACGGCATCCTTCTAACAATGTGGCTGCTATTCCAGAAGAAGCAACTGCAACCGCTATGTTAGATCTCGCCCGAACAGTTGCTAAAACTAATGACATGAGGAATGTCTTGCCAGTTCCACCAGGGGCATCTAGGAAATATAAACCACCATTTTCATCATCGATTGCCTTCATTAAAGTATCATAAACTTCCTTTTGTTGGTAATTCAACAGGGGTACATTCGTTTGAACTACTAAATCTAATTCCTGGTGATCATATTCACGTTCCCGTTCCAATTCTCGATTAAATGCGTCATTCATTTCACGATATGGTGCTGGCATTCCTAACCTGATTAATAAATTACCGCACATGAGGTAACACATATCTTCGATCAAGAGTAAAGCACGATTATGTATCTCCTCATTCATCTCAATATCGTGATTTCTGGAACTGACACGAATTTGATGTAAAATATCTTCTGACATATTATCCTTGTATTTGTGCCACAGGTTACATGGGTTTGATGGAAAACATGTCGAAATTATGATAGCGAATAATGTGCGTATCTGACTTGGAGATGCAGAGATAATGGCTTCAGCGATTGTCGTATCCCAATGACTATCGTTTTCTAATAACTTCAATTCTTAACATGCAGCACGATATGTTGGGAATATTACACCATTAACAGTTCGTAGTGACTCAAACAATGTATGTCGCCGGCAGAATAGTTAATCGACCAATATTAGCTGCATTTCCTTCAGTACTAACTGCATCACGTAAATGGATGTACTCCTCAGAACGCAGTTTGGCTTGGTTCAACCTAATGAATGTTAAACGTTCCGTTTCTATTTTTACATACATGTCAACGCAATACTGCTGAAACAATCGCGAAGTCGAGCCATACTATCGCGGCGCTGTTCACGTGCAATTTCTTGTTCTTCTTCAGTCCTTTCATTTGCAGTATTTCGTATTCTTCTTGCATCACGGCTTTGTCGGGAAAGATTCGATCGTCTTGGTCGCGGCATTATTAATTAAACTTCACTTCACCTAAAAACTTAAATTTTCAACCATACCGAGTTTTATAGTTCACTTCACTGTTTATACGAATGGGCAATTGGGCAATAATGTTAATTATTTATTTAATAGAAATAGTTTTATTATTGATTTCTTACAAATATCAAATTGTCATCCACACGTCATTACATAGCTGTCATTATACGTAAAAAAAAAAAAAAAAAAAAAGTAAAGATAAAAAGTATCCTATGTCCTTCTCCTGGCTCTAAACTACCTCCCTGCCAATTTTCAGCTAAATCGGTTCAGCCGTTCTTGAGTTATAAGTGAAGTAACTAACACGACTTTCTTTTATATATATAGATATGCAAAGTTCTCATATGGATGCAAAGTTCTCATCATTAGAAATTAATTAAGTCCAAACACCAAGTAATTGCTGTAGTCTATCTAGTCCTTGTCCTTGACAGCTATTGATAGTTATGGAGGGAATACCGTTGCATCTGCTTACTGTCTTTTGTAATGAAAAAGCAACCACTAATAATAATACCAACCTGTTTTACTGTCACACTATAGGGCAAAGGCCTCTTCTCATATAGAGAAGGTATGAGCATCAATCTCCATGCTTGCTAAAGGCGGATTGGCAAGTTCAGATTTCCTCATTGTGTTTTTCCTCACCGTCAGTCAGAAATGTCTAAGATAAACTTAGAAAGTACATATGATTCGAAAAATCACATTGATAATTTGAACCCACTACCTTATATTTCTAAAGCGAATACCTTATCCACTGGACCATTTCGACCACTGTTTACTAATAGAAAATATGTGTATAAAAAAGAATCAAGAGAATGATAGCTCCAATAGCGTATGGTTGAAAAGTATGGCAATAAAAACAATTCCATTCCCATTTATTAATGATAAAAGTAAGAATATGGTGTATGACAGTTGTCTGAGAGTTTGTGGGTTCAACACGGGATAATATTTTGAATAAATAATTTATCGCAGCCGTAAGAAATCCACTGGTAAACGTAGGCTTGCCCCATGCATTTTCCAGGGGTTTAATGAAAGGAGGGTTGTTTAGCCGCCTTTATCTTTAGTATTTTTGTAATCTGTGAATATTTTTTGCATATTTGCATGTGATCTGTTTACGTGTGAAGGTATGTGTGTATTTGTCGAACCACCCGCTATACAGTGCTTGTGTCCCAGAGTTGCCGACGACATTTACATAGTATGCTATATCAGCTTCTGTTCTATCGTGCACGTCATAAGAATGATAAAAAGATCGTGTATTATCTTATATCGGCGATAAAAAAAACAGTTGAATTAAGCACATAATGTTCGAGTCCAGTGTGCTATCTCGTAGATGGTTATCAGTTGTTATCAGCGAGCGTGCTCATGCGTCCCTCGACCATCGATTGGGACAACTATATCACATCTATGATTTCGCGGAAGTGATAATGAATTTTTCGTTATCTACCGACATTCACATTGACCGGGTTAAAATTAAGTACGTTAATTTGGCAATCTTTTGTTTCTTAACACTCTCAAGGTGTCATTAAGAAAGTAGGTCTCTTATCGCAGGCTATCTAGTTGGCGATCCGTAGCGGCTAGTATAAGTAATAGTGGCTTAGTTATACAAAATGCTTGATTATTATTATTCTACTATAGGGTGGCTTGGCTCTCTCAATTATCTGAAGTGCAGTCCCGTATTTTAAGTGAGAGATGGCTATACGATCATAAGAAGGCGACAGGAAAATCGAGACGATACAATACTTTCGCATTTATAATATTAGTAGGGATTGAAGGTTTCAATGAACTGGCTTATCGAAATAAAGAGAGAGAAAATATAAAAATAAAAATAAAAATAAACAGAAATATAGAGACCTTGGCAATTACAAATATTAGAAAACCAATCTGGACTAATACAAAACATTATATTATGCATTAACACAATCTGAAATGGCTTGATGTAATCGCATGTGAAACGTTCATGATTCCTCTTAAACGAACTAAACGATCTCTAGCCAAAGTGATAACGTTCAAAAAATTCCTACTAAATTCTATAAGAACCTTACTACAATAGCATTTAAAGATTAATTTATAATTAAGATTAATTATTACCTATACCTAGTTATTGTTTTACTTGGCACCAACTTCAAAATTATAAAATACTTATTTAATCATTTCTGAGTAACTAAATCAAAATACGAATTACTTTGCGCTAAGTTTTATTTTTTACTTTTTCATTTCCTTCCTGTTTGAAGTCGGTTTTTTTTTGGTTTTACGATTTTCAGTGATGGGCAGACCTCAATCTTATTTACGTAGTATTTTCATACGAACTAAACATTTGGAATATTGAATCGTATAAAGTAAGCCCAACATGACTGCCTGTAATGGCACTTTTAACCCATATTGGTGCAAAGTTCTCATCATTAGAAATGAATTAAGCCCAAACATCAAGTAATTGCTGTAAATCGTTGAGAAGTTCCCTCGACCGACTTTCGGCTCCATCATCAGATCGACTCTAAACCTTCACTAATTAGTAGTGCCTTAAAACACTTAATGAAAAAAATAACAAATGCACTAGTCGCCAGTACAATTTTCGAAGGTTCCTCTCGATTTCTCTGGGATGCCATCATCAGATCCTGGTCCTCCTGGTCCTGGTCCTGATGGTGGATCCTGGACCCTTGAGATATCTCCGTGCCAACAAAAAAAAAATCATTAAAATCAAAAATATATGCCGTCGAATTGAGAAACCTCCTTCTTTTTTTGAAGGCTGTTAAAAAGGGACGATAAAAATACATGAATCACCTATTGTAGTAACTGAAAATGTATTTTTTTGATTTCAAAGAAATAAAATATCTTAAACCAGACAATTTGCATTGATCTGGGTGTTTCTATGTACGTACATATTTACAAAAAAAGTATTTAAGTATGTTTATCTATATTTGAGAAGCCATATCACAAGCTATTTAATGTTTATTTTGGGTCTTGATAGAGTTGTGTAGTTGTTGTGTATAATAATTATTATATCATTATTGACGTCTCTATGTCTAGAATTGCAATTGAGTGATAAAATTGAATTTTTATTATTACGTTTTTGGGTTTTTAAGACATTGGAATAGTGTTTTTAATCATACATACTCATAATACTACGGAAAAAAAAATTTGATACAATTAAAAGAAACATTGCTTTGTGTAGTTAATGGTCGCCGCGTCGTCGAGCTGAATAAATATAATGTTTGTTACCTTGTGACTTGCGTCACCTCTCTCAAGTTCAAGGCCACCATGCACACTAATTAACTTGTGTACCTTCTTACCGAATAAAAATCCCTTGCTGTATATGCAAATATTTGTATTATATGCATAAGTAGTTATAATTTACTGAATTATAGGGCATTCTTAAATTTTCGATTAACTTGCTATTTTTTTGCATTATTTATAAAATTGAATAAGGTATGTATGTATCGTGAGTGCAGTGCACTCCTATAAAGGTCACAGTTAAGGTTAAAGTTGATGTCGGATGGGCGTTGCAACGGCACCGAGTGCGCGGCGTCGACAGCGACGGCGGCGGTGGCGGCGCGGCACTGGGCGGGCGGTGCAGGGACACCTGAGGGCGGCGCGGCGAGGGGCGCCCGTTGCAGATTCACTTTCGTCCGGCTGCGACCGCCCGCCACGCCAGTGAGAGAAAGTTGGCCGCGGCGAGCGAACGAGTCTCGCGAGTCCCGCGGCGCGCCGCGCACGCACTATACGTGATTTACGCGCTCGAACAACGGAGCACGGTCTCTGCACTTGCCCTTAAACTTCGCACCGCACCGACGTAAACAAAGCGTAAATGTCCCTCTTATGACAATATTTCCGCATCGCTTGTGAATTTATAAACGATATTCTGTGTAGAATTTCAATAATTTTGTAGTACGTTAAGTTTACTGAGACTATTCGTTGATTAACAATTTAATTTAAAGACTTAGTGACTGAGCAGTATCTAAGGAACAATGCAGTGCTATCCTAAGTTATCTCCCAAGCGCGAGCTGATCGACCCTGGCTACGAGGCCACGGAAATGCTGCCCGGTGTGAGAAGGCTGGAGTTGCCGGCGCCCCCGGGCAAGGAGTTTCGGGCACCCGTACTGCTGACGGCGCCCAGCATGACACCCACGCATTCAGTGATCCAGTGCATGCGGCCACCGCCACCGCCACCACCACCGCCGCCACCACGTCTGCACAAGCCACCTTCCTTCGAGGAACCATCTAGCTCCATTCCAGATCTAGGTAAGTTATAACATAATATTGCATTAGGCACAAACGTTAATGTTTGTTTATTTTGATATTGTAATAACCACAAAGTCCGGTACGTAGCGATGCTACGCGGTTATTTACAAGATAAGTAAACATTCATGCACTAAAACGTTTTAATACCATCATCATTGTTGTCATCAGCTGTAGGATTCTATTCTACTTTCATTACAACAAAAATAATTTGTATCGATGTGTTGTGTATTTATAGTAGAGCCGTAACGCTAACGTGCCGGTTCACGTGACATTATCATTTTATTTTGACGTAAGATTACAGCACGTTTCTGTAACAGCAAACAATCTGGCAATATTGTGTATGTATCAAACATTGTATTGTTTTCATTTTAGTTTACGTATTAATTGTACACAAGGTCACATATTCGTATACCTTTATTATTTATATAAAAAATTAAAGGTATGAGTATATTCTTAGTACAGACTAATCTATATCTATACTATTATATAAAGCGAAAGAGTTTGTTTGTTTGTTTGAACTCGTTATTCTCTGGAACTACCAGTCGGATTTGAATGATTATTTGTGCATTATCATTTTATTTTGACGTAAGATTACAGCACGTTTCTGTAACAGCAAACAATCTGGCAATATTGTGTATGTATCAAACATTGTATTGTTTTCATTTTAGTTTACGTATTAATTGTACACAAGGTCACATATTCGTATACCTTTATTATTTATATAAAAAATTAAAGGTATGAGTATATTCTTAGTACAGACTAATCTATATCTATACTATTATATAAAGCGAAAGAGTTTGTTTGTTTGTTTGAACTCGTTATTCTCTGGAACTACCAGTCGGATTTGAATGATTATTTTTGCGTACCATAGCCCAGTTCTTGAGAAAGGTTATAGGCTATGCAACATCACGCTACTGGCGACGGGAGCAGAGCAGTAATCAAAGACGCGGGTGAAACCGCATAGCTAGTATATTTATAATTCAAACCTTGAAATCTTAATTACTTACGAATAAAACAATCTTAATCTAATTACATGTGCAAACTTTATACAACTTATAATGTTTTAATCACAGTAGATGCTTATACCGAGAGTATAAAAATCTAATTGGTCCCTTCGAGAAAGGCAAGATTATTTAAATAAATAAAAAGAGGGTAAGGAGTAATTTTCTAAGGTTGCATTATTAATTTTGATAAGTCACTTAATGGAAAATGTATTTTTACTATGAGCAGACACATCAAACAAGGCTGACAGAGTCTTACGACTGAGAAGATGATGATGATTATAATAAGTTTTTTTTATTAAGGTACCTAACGAAAGTTGAAATTTACAAGAACAAGCATCCAGAATACCAATAGCGTTGTAGAAACGCTCAAATAATGATAATTTCATACATGACATAATCAATTATATTTTCATTATTAAATCCAGATAAATGTATAAAACGTTTAATTTAATCAAAGTCTCCGATTATAGACGACTGAATCTAGTCCAAACCCATTAAAAGTTTATTTGATGCTTCTTCACAAATTCAGCAATAACCTAGAGTACTGAGGGACAAACCACAATTATTATGCTGATATCCAAAACTGTTGCTGTACACACAGTAGACTATATATTTAAAAAGTCCAAAATTGACTCCATCTGATGTACTTCTATCATCTTTAGACACCTGGGTAACAGTCAGGATCTTTGACTGTACTATTCTATTATAAAGATGAAATGTCAGGATGTTCACGATCACTAGTTTAGATACAGGAGTGTACATCGAGTAATTTTGTCTGGAGATAGACTTTGTCTGTATTTTTATAAAATTATCAGAGCCTTATTTAGTCTATCAATAACAAAATTAACATTGCAGTTAAATAATTAATAATTTCAATTCTTATACAATTGAGAAAGTATACTTAATTATATAGCAAGACAACATAATTTAATGGTTAAAATTATGTTCTTACGTGGTAGGTTGATAAAAGTAGGAGTACTTAGGTAGTCGAAATCCTTGTCCACAATTATTTATGTTAAGTTGATATACCTCAATTTTATCAATAGATTTAATAATAAACACCTATACATGCAACATATATGACTATTACATAGGTACATAGCGTTCACATTCTTGAACGTAGACTACGCTCAAAATACCACTGACATCACACAATTTTTGCAAGATAGGTACGTCGGTGGCCATCTTTACTTCTTGGAGATTAAAGCGTTGCACACCGCTTTGCACATAAAGGTACTGATAACCTTGAAGGTCCAAGGATCACACAACAGGTTTGAGTTCCAAACGAAGGTAAGGTCAAATCTCTGAAAAGCGGTGCACGCTACGAAGTAGCTTAGTACAACAAATAATGAACAGATAGAATAAACAAAACTTGTAGGTATGATATAAATTCACCATTAAAACACTCAAACAAAAAGAAGAATACAGCTACTTTGTTCTCTTTTATGTAAATAAAGATGAGCTATTTGATGAGGTATTTAGGTAACATTTACAAGTAACCTTTACATCAAGTAATACCTATATAACTAGCAAAAATGATTGCAAACTATAATTTTACATCGCCTTGGCCGCTGTGAATTCATACTTCCTGCTTCGGAAAATTGTAACAGCGTATTACTGCTACACAGCAATTTCCGGGTGATGACGACAAATGATGAAGGTCGTACTTATTTAACAAATTTCATTTTATTGCATTGATTATTTTATTATAACGCATAATTATAAACAAACAATGCGAAGGACGTGCGTTTTGCTTGTTCTGTTTACGAACATCTTCTTCCTAATAATTGTGTCAATTCGTTTGCTAGAATTAGAACTAACAACTTGCATTCAAAGAAAAACCATTTCTTGATTATAAATGTACATACTCGTTTATTCGAGATAAATTTATTAATAGATTATGTTCCATTCATAGATAGTCTTAAAAGGTTGGAGGCCGAAGAGGCATGGGTGGTATTTGCAATTAACTTCGAATGTGCCGATTTGCTGATAGCACCACAAGCGACTGTTGTAGTTTCGATTCCACCAAGAGACAAATGTTTTTGCAGCTTATAGATAGTTGTTCTAGTAAGTCCTTTATGTATAAAATTTACTTGTCTAAAGTCACACAATACAAGAATTATGAGAGTTGGTTTAAAAAATACTGTGTGAAATTAAATTTCAATATAAATATTAAATTGAAGCCAGAGATGATGCAAGGAGACGAGCCGCTTCACCTCTGTACGATTATGTTATTAAAGCATTAGCCCTATATAATAACATCCATACCAAACATTTATT
Organism: Parascotia fuliginaria; assembly: GCA_963082885.1. Classification (NCBI taxonomy): domain Eukaryota; kingdom Metazoa; phylum Arthropoda; class Insecta; order Lepidoptera; family Erebidae; genus Parascotia; species Parascotia fuliginaria. Next base: position 9,958,771 of record OY720174.1, on the reverse strand, counting down.
ATATAAAGAACTATTTTTTTTATGATTTTCACTATACGTGGGAAAAAGCCTATGTCTGTCCATGACACAAGCTATATCTTTACCAAACATAAGAGTATCATAGTCGGTTCAACAGTTTTAGATATTGTTTAATCGTAAGAGAGTTTTATATTCTACCGTAGGTTAGGAACAGCAGCAGTCCGTCGGTAATATTTGTTATAACTACAAAACTAACAACCGATTCTATAATATTATCTGATATAGCAATCAGTTAATAGAATACGCGATAGATATTATAAAACAACTAAATATTTTATGTAACACAACACAGGTAAAAAATATAAAATTGTTTGACATAAAGGAAAGGATTAATCTGATTAAAGCTTCTTTAGTCGTTAGTTTAAATAAAGTTCTATCTTAGTGACCCGAGGGACTAGAACAAGTGGCATAAATTTTATGATACAAGGCGTGAAGCTTTGTATCTATGTATGTATTTAACATATAATTTTCAGTCATTCTCAGAATTTCAATATTTTAAGCATCTTTGTATATCTAAATGATGCAATACGACACTATTGCTATGATATTTTCCGTAGTAGTTTGTTGTGAGATCGAATGAAACTTTAGATACCGAAGCGAAGCGAGGGCAGACCTCTAGTTTTAAATGTATTAAGGCTCCTATTCTAACCTACCCTATCCAAATCGAAGTACTCTGAAATTAAATTGACACCAAATAACTTTATTTAATAGATCACGCTTTGTCCATATATAAGTGGCATATCAACGAATATTTTCCAAGTCAAACGTTACTTTTGACTAGCATTCGAGACTTTTTGACTTGGCAGTCCAACGGTCTGTAGACTCCAGATAACATTACTGCTCAATTGTATTTAATTTAGACAATCATCATCATATCAGCCGAAAGATAAAGATATCCACTGCTAATGTAAAAATATATAGGAATAAAAATAATTCAAACAATAATAAAATTGAAACAGTTCACACCTTGTCATTTGCTTATATTTAATTTAATTTTAGCGAAATTCGCGTCTAAACAATAGTTTATAAGTAAACATTTTGCATATAAGATTTATAATAATGACCCAACAAGGGCTTAAAGTACGAGATTGTGTCGGAAATAAGGAAAGTTATCTAAAGGTTATCTTGTAGATTGATTCGTATCGTCAACACCGACCGTTTAGTTCTTGCTAGGTTAAATTTAAAAAAAAACATCATAATATTGTTCGTTACGCGCCAGAATGCAAAAAATGAAGTATCATTTATCAGTCCTTCATATTATGCCCTTCTTTGACATAATAACCTCGTAAGCGATAATAATTCACCTAAATGCTATTTTTTGTTTGCAACCAAATCCTTTGTCTTTTTTAGTGTTTGTACGAAACATTATACACTAACACTTATATGGAAAATAATCCTGCTAAAAATATTTTCGCGAATAAGATTAGATAAATATCGCAAGGTTATGCGGCGAACGTGTACCACCGCGTCATTTGGTGTCATTAAGGTCACTGTGACATTGGACCGATAGCAGTGACAAAATAATAGCCGTATCTTATCTGGCAATGTCAGCGTCGCGGGCGCAGCAGGTGCTCGCGACCCCTGCACCCTACTTGTTTGCGAACCCTCTCGGACGTAATAAACGATTTGACAGCGATCCGTCAGGTGACTCATCTGATATACTTCGGGTTTATTTATTGCTAATCACAATAGTTATTGCGTCTAGTTGCGTCGTCTGAAGTACATAATCATATTTTTATACAATTTGATATAAATAGTGAGGTAATTTTAAATAAATACATTTGTTATCGGTTATATCGGTGGGTCTTTTACTGAGTATTTAGATTCTACAGTACTTATTTTGTATTAGCCTACCAAAGTGACACCGCCCTTCCTGATGGTAAGCAGTCAGTGGAAACCAGAAGTGGTGGCCATCATTCCAAAAGCTGTCGTCTAACTACTTTTCATTTTGAACGATGCATGCTAGTAAAAGCATGTAATGTAATGATGTCCCTGAGATTGGACGCGTCCTTGGTACAGTAACTGCGCATCATCGTAGCATAATATTCATGTTCAAAGCGTTTTCCCAATTATATCAAGGTCGACTTTCTGACGAACCAGTTGCAACTGGGTATTTTACAAGAATTGGACCTCCTAAATCCTATTAATCGGTAACACTGAAGTTCAATGGCTAAGCCAATAGTCACACTTGTCAGGCTTCTGATTAACGTAACAATTTTCATGGATATTCGTCTAAACCCAACCGTCATCCCATCTACGAGTACGGAGTGACCGAGACCAGATAGATGCAAGTGTCTAGGTGGAAGGTAGAGATAATTTTTTTTTGCGGCAAACGGGCTTTTATCCTTATTTTGATCCATGAGCGCTACTAGAGGCATCACCCGTTGCCAATCCATTGAATGTCTCTTTTTTCAGTCACCTTATATTTTATTATATTTGTGGCTGGTACGAATATACTATCAGTTTCACTAATATCGATCAAGTGCCATCAGAATTGCTTCACACATGACTTGCGCGTAATCTACATACATACACGTAAGTGTGTATGTGCTGAGAGTTAACTACAGCGAATGATGTGTTATCACCAACCTTCTATGAGCAAATTACTTCCTGCTGATATTCGCTGCAGATATATATCTATTTATTTATCACACCTGTTATAATATTTGTGCTTTACAAATTGGCTCTACTTTAGCTCTACTCTTGTAGATCAACATGTCTTGTGGTCTAGTGTTTAAGGGGCTCCCTTTTATGCCTGCTCGGGACAATTGCGTGAAACACAAATATTTGTTTCGATTGGATGCAAAGTATTCCCAGACTGGGTGTAATGTTGTGTCCTTTCATATTGTATTTGTAAAGTTCTTTGCAGCACACAGGGCTTATACTGCCTAGAGTCGTCGGCGTCGTTAAAACACTGCCGATAAATATTTTTAAGGCCTATTTATGTGTAAACATGTGTCATAAAACGTGATATATGATAAGTAAAAAAACATATTTTTTAAAAATTTGTTTGGCTTTGTCTATGTGACGTAATAAAATACAAAGCCATACAACCTATACTAGTGGTCTTGCAGTTAAATAGTTACCTACCTCAACCTTCATACTGCGTCGAGTATTTTGGGCTCTACCTCCATTTTCCACTGCAAACAAATATTTGTGTCATATATAATATTATTTCATTTATATTTAAATACCATAATTTAAATTATAAACTCAGATGGTCATTGTAAAAAATCGTCCGATATAATAATATGGAATATTATTATATCCCGGAAAACAATAAACGGGCATATGATTTGATTGCTCTGCCGTATTAAATGTATCATGTATAGATTTACATAAGTATCAACGCTATAAACAACTGAGTACACAGGGAAGTGTTGGCTCGCAACCTTGGTCGAGGTCACGAAGCGTCACTCGCAACACTTATAAATTGTTTCATAACAACTCAATCGTAAGTCTTACTAATTGCTTAGTGATGTGGTTTCTTGAAAGTCTTCAGTTTCTGTAACTGTCGGTCGGGCTGAAATTCTGACAGGTCTATTAATCGTGGAGTTGTCGGACACGGTACTCCTGGCCGCGCACCGCCCTCGCCCTGACTCCCGTGTCCTTCGCTTTGAACCCGTCCCGCGCGCGGCCCCCACCCTCGCTTTTGTGACCGAGCAGAGGTCATGGCCGCACATATTTTCGAAGCACGTGTCCCATCAATTTTCAATTATAACTTGGTTAAAGTTTTCGTGTCGGTTACTGCATATCGATTACAGTTGTTTAATGAAAAGTAGGTTTGATAACAGGGCTATACGGCCTACGAACAATTGATATAGTATCAGTAATATGTATGACTATATCATAAGTCCTACTGTTATTGACATTCACTATGTATGCTTTGAATATACAGTGTATTATCGCTTTTAAATTGTCAATATGCCAATTAAGTTTACTTAATAGTACACAATCAAAACTTCAAGGTCATTTTTTTTTCTCGTGAATAAAAACTGCATAAGCATGTGTTCCTATGATCTATTTAAAAATCACTGGACCCACATCTATAGATTGAAGATAGAGTTTCCTTTTGTCTTTTTAATAGAGCTTCACCGAGGATTTGACCAGCAGATCCAAGGCGACTTTATTTAGTGACAATTAAACGTAGATACTCTTCCCTAGTCGTATTAGGATTGCTCCAATTTTAGCGATAAAAGTACACAATGTTGCTTCCCTGTATTCTATTTGTCCTACGCTACTAGCTAAATTCAACTCAAAGATGGTTCACTTATACTAGACTATATCACAAGTAGAAATAATCCTTATACGTTTGTATTTGTACGATTGTGCAAGTCCGAGAGAGTATGAAGGTCACTGATAAGAAATCAGCAATGTTAAAACCGTTGTTTGAGGTGCCTTATACTAACGTAATAAAAACATAACGTAATCGTAATAGGTACACATTGTAGATTTGATTAATTAATAAGTTCTTGTTGAAATAACTAACATTTTTTATTGTTTCAAGGTGAATTATTAATGTAATAGAAAAACATCGTCTTATTTTTATATACTCTCATGGTTTTACCTAAGTTTGAAACAAAAGGGTTAAATAATATACTTAGATGTTATAATAATTCAAAGATTATGATATATTAATATGTTGGGCCTGTTTCGGAACACAAAAGTTGGCTGTCTATGGTTGGTAGATTCGTCCATATAATTATTATTAAGTAATGCTAATATCGAATTACTATGCTTGTTATTTCATTAAAAAGGTGTAATTTAATGTTCTAATGTTTCTTTTATCTCTATCTTGCTAATATCGTGAAAGCCTAATAGTTAATGCAACGACTATACGACGATGCAAGTACTGATATAAATGCATATTTTCGTTCGTTTCGGTATCAAAAGTTTCATTCGATCTCACAACAAACGCTTACGGACAATATCACAGTAATAGTGTCGTATTGCATCATTCAGATTTACAAAGGTGCTTAAAATATTGCAATTCTAAAACTGTCTGATAAAAAATGTTAAATATAATAAAATATAGCCTATGTTACCCGCTCAATTTATTGATTTCTAAAGGTGATAGAATTTTTCAAATCGGTAACCTATATTTTTAGTTTAATCGTTGCAAACAAACAAACATATCAGAAATCTAATTTTTCTCTTTATAATATTAGTATAGATGACTTCCTTAGTATAAAATAATACCATTTAGAGGAAGTCTGGGCTCAAATAACAAATATGAATCTGAAATTGCCAATGAGTCTTGATATTGTTGATGAAGACTCAAGCCTGCTCAGTTACCTTTGCTTTGCAGTGAGACAATAATAACTAAAGTAGCACATTTCCATTTTCACTATGTCGTATAGATCGTTTTAAATCTGATAAGCAATGTAGTAAAATATGTTATTTGTATGGCTATTACTAATCGTAATAAGCATTGTTAAACGATATCGAAACTCTACGTACGGATACGTAGAGATTGAACGACCGTGTCATAGGTATAATCAAATGATGAATAAGTACTTTTAGTGATCACGTATATGAACAATTGCGTATCACTTTTACTTGTTAAAAGAATTATTTATATTTATTGGTGGCTCTATTTTTACTTCAAAGGCCAAAATTAAATAAATTAATATTGAAAAATAAAATTGACCTTATCATGATACGGTCAGCAATACCTACATTCAATGACATTGCAATTTATCCCTGAGAAATACAATACCTGTACACGGACTGATATTTCAAGGTAATTGTGGTGTGGCAAAAGGTGACTGGGGAGTAGGTCCTAAAATTTGGCCGTCGACCAAAGGTGGGGTTGGCCTTGGAGGAGAAATATTATTCGTAAATAATCGTCAAATTTACCTCATTGAAAACATATTACGAAATATTTATGGCAAGGGAAAATTGTGTGACTGAATTTAATCTGGACCTAGGCTATAACAAGAATATGTCTAACCAAAACGATATTTAGGCCGAAAATTTCGTTCTTATCGATCAAAGTCCAGGTCAAAAATTTTGTTTTTATTTTTAGATCATAGTTCAGGGACTCCTATTCTTGAATTTATAGGCAAGATGATAATATGTTATTATTATTATTATTATTATGTTCCTTTTTTATATTATTGTAGTAAACTGCCGCTTTCGCCTATAGAGCACGCTACCAATGCACCATGCATTAGTGTCTTTGAATAAACATTTCGCCACTCCGGAAGAAATCTTATTCAGGGCCAGGACAGGTGCAGGCTCACCCATAACAAAACTACAGAAATAACGTGGACATAGCGCATGAAAAACCATTTAGCAATAAATATGATAAGCTAACCAATAAGACATAGCTGTGTTAGAGAACGGAAGAGCATCGCTATAAACTAGATGTGGAGTGTGGAAGGAGTTTAGTCGGCTGGCAGCGGGCGGGCGCGCCCCTGACCCACGCACTCCACTCCGCGTTGCCATGGTCACGGCCGATCGATGCGAGCGGGGATGCACCCGGAATTACATTTAATATCCACGTTCAAGGTTTCCTGTATCTAACAAGTGCACTGTGCACTGTTCATAAGTGCGCCATTCCAGGCCAATACAGCTTATAATATTTCAATAGGTACTGAAAATTTTGTATATGAACATTTCTAATCTCTAGAACTTGCATTACTATTTTTGCATTATTTTTATTTGTGACTAGCTACAATAAAAAAACTTTAACAAAGAAGCTAATACTTGTTTATACATATCAATCCATCGTCTTCAGAATTAAATAAGGTAACAAAAAACTGCATTTTTTTATAATATATATACCATATGATACCATATCTAAAACACTATATGTTTCACAAACAGACATTTAAACATTTAATAGCGCAGGAGTACAGTCGTTTTCGCATAAAATAAAAATATGTTTAGATGTTTTAGACGATGGCTTTTGGAAAGGTAACCAGCACTTCTCGATTTCCCTGACTTGGGTGGAGTCAATTCGGTAGGCAAATGTAAAAAAAGTGTAATTAACACTTATCGTATACCTATAATTGATATAAAATATGTTTTATTTTAAAAACATTTCAATGTTTAATTCCGTCTTAATATTTTTTGTTGGCAACCTCCACCGTGTATGTTGGAGACAAGCTGTTTCTGTAACGATATTACGCGTTTGTTTGTACACTGGGTCAACGTTCGCTTGGATAAAAATAAAGAGCTCCCTAAACGTGCCACATACGTCGTACAAACGAGAATAGAGATCATAATATGTTAATCCCAAAAGAAAAAAGATTTGTAAAGGCATATTTTTTTATAAATAGCATAAACTAAAAAGTGCTGTACGTAGCTACGAGCTAATGTGCGTAGATATTTATTGCTAAGAGGGCATAGCAAGAGTTTGCGTTTGAGTTTGCTTCTTGGATATTTAGGATATTTGTTGTTTTCCTACTGGTGAGTTAAGCGTTATATTAGTAGCGATAGAGATTGTTTCATGGGGTGCAAGTAGTGCCACCACTTACCATTAGCAGAGTTGCTTGCTCGTCTGCAAATCCACTGATAGTGCAATATTAATTGAACGACGGGATAGAGGGAGAAGAACGAAGAAAACTTAGTTATCCTCTTTCTGACCAGTTGAAGAGCAAAAGTAGGATTTTTATTACTTTACGAGTACGTCGATATTATATACGACGATAGTAAGTAAATACTGCATCCTTCGAATCGACCCATCCATGCTAAAACTAGTAATCAAATATCAGTATTTTAATATTCAGTGTTCGATGAAATCAAATTGAGAACCTATATTTTTTAATTGGAGTGAAAATAATCTTGAAAAATAGGATTATGGCCTATCGAATATAAGAAAGTATTATTACCGTTCCTAACAAAAGTCTCGGGACAACGCCTACATAACAGGTATCGCTGTTATTAATAACTGACTAAAAACAAATATTTTCTTTAACCATTTCGTCTCTACGTAACGTTATTTCTAGAACAACACCGCATATTCTTTTTATGTAATTGTCGGAATTGTAATGACCTTCAAATTAATTATTATTTATTTATGCATGTTTAAATTAACCTAAGGTAAATGCACCAGTAAAGGACACGGAACCAGCGATGGACATTTTATTATTATCTTGTAGAATAAAAGTAGGAATGAGTTTTTATATGTTGGTAATATTTGACCATAAACAACAGTCATCGAAGTATTAATGTTTACCTTTTTTTTAATTTAGTCGTTCAATTTAATTTGGCGGGAGGCACAAGGTATTCGTGGTATTGAAAAATAATATTCACGACTGTTGTCACGAAAATTATTAGTGAGATAGGTAGAAGTTTGTCTTTCAACTTATTATAGCTTTATTGAAACCAGAATGATTTTTTTTGCTTGGCATAAAATTAAGATGAAAACACTCTGTGATAACAACATTGTGTTTTTATCTTAGCTGTGCATCATTGGTGCAAAACATTAAAGTTTTTATTTGATAATAACATTAAAACCAATTGCAGTGTCCTACATTAAGTACAACAGAAATGAGGAAAACAGATTACCTTCGATTTTCAATATGACGTATTGTATTGAAACAATCACTACAAATTTGCACATACAAAAATACTACAAATTTGCGCTTAAAGTGTCTATTACTGGTGCTTTGCCTATATTACATGAAATATCAATAGTTAATTAAATGCGTGTTATGTTCACTAGAAGCATGGTAATATTGTAGTTACATGTCAAAAGTTATCAAAACGTAGCATCTAACCTTTTCCCAAGCAAGCTTACACCATACTCTACCTTAGACAATTCCCGCTTAAAAATCCTATAACACTTTCTGTCTGACTCGAAAATCGAACTCTATAGCGCGCCAAGACTGTCTTGGCAGCATTGACAGTCGCTAAAAGTCTTTATTAGATTTAAATATGTAATTTAAATTAAAGGTCGCCGACACAACATAGTGGAACTTAAATTATTCATAAAATAGTCTACAAACAATACAGTTTTAGCTAGTCCTTTTCAGACGCTTTTAGGACCAAAAAAGGGTTGTATGGTTAGCGAACCTTTATCACCAGGAGAGCAGAGTGTGCGAGGCGTTTGTTTGTCCACGTCGCCCTATCGACATCACAGAGCTACGTCAATTAGTTACGTCCAGCCATTCGCACAAGTTGCTATACATATATGTACCAGTATAAAAATATATTTTATACTTAAGTGAATTCCACACTGGCACTTTTTAATCCTTAGTAAAAATACGAGTACATTAGTAATTACTACATGGTTGGTACATGTTGTTGGGTTGATATTGGTGGTATTTTATATTGCTACTATGACTGTGTAAACTGTGTGGAATATGGAACCTCCTTCATATCTTCCTGTGAATGCCAACTAAGGAAAAACCAACCAAGTAACGGGAGGAGCGTTACCTGCACACTAAATATCATACTTTTTCCTTACTGCAGTCACAGTACCACCCGCCAAGCATCGTAAATACGGTAAATTCTATCCTTTGGGACAACTTTTGTGCAGCAATTGAAGTTTTCAAACTAATAAATATAGTCAGTATTAGATAAGGGTACATTTAATAGTTTTAATAAATAAACTAACAAAAGAGTTGTTATATGCTGATAGATAAAGAACGAATGTTATAAAAGCATTTTGCTTATAAATGAAATATGTTTTTAAAGAAATTAATATAATCGCAACTGCCATTATGAAGAATAATCATATGTAATATAACTCTGCATGAGAAAGTAATAATTATAGTTTAGATATATGAGCATTTTCTTGATTATCGAAAAGATATTTTATATGAACGCCGCATGTTACCTACATATGAAAATCAAGAAACACATTATGCACTTCTACTACAAACTTTACAACCAATCGAAATTGTGAACGTATTGAACACACATATATACACTGCAATTTACACTTCATTATCACGTTGAGAATGGCTGCACACATACACACAATCAGGCTATCCTTAATACACTCGTTGCCAGTTATACCTCTTTCGAACTGCATGCGTTGCGCCATTTTCTTGGCACGTGCATACTCTTCGTCTCCTCAGTTACCCTGGTAGATAGCAGTGGAACTTAACAGTTCACGATAATGTTAGTGAACTCAGATGAAATGTATGCAACTCATGACAAATAAATATAATTTGAGATATCAATATTACTTATATTCTCAAACTTGCTGGATTCGACATAGGTCAAGGTCCACATAAATTTAGGTTAGTGATTCAAAATGTATAAGAAAAATATGTTTGGACGCAGATAAAATGTTCTTAAGTCTCTGCTAATTATATAATTTTATTAGGCTAGAGATTAGAGAAATAAAAATAGATAAATAGAAAATAGAGTATGAAATCATAAGGGAGTGGCGATATTATTAAAAATGGAGACGCTACGCTACGGGCGCGCGGCACTCGATCGAGAATGCAGTTCAGTGCAACCAAGTACCAGGGCGGCACGACAATATAAGAGTTACGAATGCACTTTTCTTTGTATACGAATTTTACATGTATACATTTGTATTGTCTATACAAGTGGTATGACGCACATACAACACGATTCATATTTATAATCAGAATTACTTATTTCATGTCTTAGAAGGGGTTTTTAATATTATGTAAAGTTAATTTCGTAGAACAGAACTTCATTTGAACTAGCTTTTCAAAATTAAAAGTGGAACTATTAATTCAAATCACATTAAATATAATGTATATGTAAAAAAAAATCTGTGGTATGTTGATATTTTTATAATCAAATCAGTATAAAGTAATTAACTACATCTCGAGACAAAAAATAAGTGGACGAGATGTTTTAAATAACATTCACCGAACTGTCTTCAGATGTATAACCCTCAATTTGATTGAGAAGTCATAACACTGTCTTGTACAAATATTTTTCTTTATAGTCATTGAAATGTTTAATTTATTATTGTTATTAGGACTCGTTTGGATATGGGAAAGCGTGGGAATCGTTCTTACTTTGTTGATTTATTATAAACAAAGTACAGGCATTGATCTGCATACGTTTGGTGTTTATGTATAAAACTTAAGCAAAATTGTTTATTGGATGTGACAAAACATTTAGATTAAGCTGTGATCAGTGCTCTCGCTTTTACTGGTTGCCAAGTCGGTTATTACGCTAGTAGTAGTGAGCGTTAGACGTAATAGGCGTTGCTTTCTAAGCAGTGAAGGTGAGGTGCACGCTCCGAGCTCGGCGCATTGCTCGCAGTTCAAGTTTAGAGTTGCACGGATAATTGCAGAGATCGTTGCACTTCTAACGCCCTGCGCAGGGGCAACGAACGCACGCAGCTGCCCGGGAAATAGATCCCGTCCCGACTATTTCAGAGCAGGCATGCTTAGTTAGATAGCTACGACCGCACCCGTGCATCGCCTTAGCTAACGACCTACCTGTAATGTGAGATCGCGACGTAAAAACATGCCCGAGCTTGAATGAATAACTAGAATAGGGATTTATCCTACTGATCTATTTATACTTGTGTCGATCAGAGCCTAGAGTATATCTCATTTATACTCTAAGATCAGAGCACTCTCACACATCATTAAGTAAAAAAACACAATTACATGGATTCAAATTAGATGTACAAAACTAAACTTGTATTGGACTTTAAGGCCCTGTTTCACCACTAATTGTTAAAGTGTCTGATAAATATCTAACAGATAAAAGATGTTCTAGTTAAAACTGCCTAATATTTTTAAAGAATTTATTTGTTAAGGTTATCAGGCACTTGTAGAACTGATTTTTGAGTACTATCTATTAGTTAAGTTTCGAACAGGTTATCACGCATTTTATCAGCAAGTGGTGGAACGGGGCCTAAGCCGTGTAGTTAGTTATTAATAAAATACTACATTTACATACTACAATTACATTTATTTAATTCTTATTACACGGACTCTAATAATAAACTAAAGGCTAAGCTATGAGAATCTATACTAAAATCATGGTAATAACTTTTGTTATACAAAAAAACCAAAGTACCGTTCGGCATGACTTATTATATAGTTGTTAGGTCATTCTGTATATTTTGGTTATTTGTTCTTGATTTATTGTTTGGCTTTAAAAACTATCTCAAAAAAGTACACGCTTTCCTTCTTTTTGTTCTATATAACTCTCTACAAACCCCTATTACATCTTCATTTATTCAACAAATTTATTATTATACCGTAATAATTAAGATTTTAATATAGATGTAAGTAATCAAACTGTGCATAAGTTATACATTTGTGTGCGCATGGCCCAGTTAGTAGCGCGAAGTTCATCAGGGCATTGCACTTTCCGTGCGATTTAACTGCGGAGAGGCGGCCGGGGCGCGGCGCAGCGCGAGCGCACTCCCCGCGAAAGTGATTCATTATGATCTGAACACAGAGTGGTGCAGCATGCACTTCTAAGAATTGAATTCTCTAGCTCAATGATATTTTTTTCGTAAAACAGCATACTGATTACATTATAACTTAGGATTTACTAATTGCACTTGTGCTCTACTAATTAAAGTTGCCATAGGTACCTTAATTGGAGAGCATATTTGCACAGAAGTCCCTATGTCTTGGTTTTTGGAGATTTGTTTTAAGAGACTATCAAAATTTTTGTTATTTAATTGTATAAAGAATGAGTCTTCCGTTTCAATCGTTTTTAAGATCAAAAAGTTTTATTTAAATTTCTTTGTGTTCCTATTATTTTATTCATCTCATTTTAAATATTACTTTATTTATAAACTTATCAAAATTAAAACTGAATAATTTTTATGTTTAACCGATATACCTCACTAACTGCAGAATCGATTTGAATAATACTTTCGCTGATTGTATGTACATATTAATGTACTTACGTATGTTGTACGTGGTATATTAATACCATGTACGAGACTCCTAGATAGAACTTCAGTTCAAATTAAAAATAATGAGTAATAAAACTTTTTTTTTAATAATGCAAAATGTTAGCAGTATACAGACATATTAAATGTTTTCACAACCGTTTTTGTAGGCAACTTGCATGTAAAGATATACAGCCGCAGTGTAGGCTTTTGCATAGATACATATTCATACAACTGATATAAATAGTATCATGAACAAAAACCAATTCATCATAATACAAATCTATTAGAATAGGTAAAGGGTGCAAAAGGTGCGTAAGTATTGGGTCCACTAATAAAGGCGTGTAGGTTACCCACCTCTGAGATGAATATTTGGTAATTTAATTAATCATTCACCTATGTATAAGTCAAAGTAAAACTCATTTATTAATTTAAAAAAGGATTCACGCGAACACACATAAAAAACTTATATACGGACGAATTGAGAAACCTCCTTTTTTGAAGTCGGTGATTAAAAAGGGACACAACCATGACACAACTAAATTATTATATTTAATTTTAGAATTACATATCTTAATTAATTTAATTGCATTCCTTTCTATTTTAAGTTAGATAAAGCGTCAATTTAAAAGCGTCGTGGTGTCAAGCAACTTGAGGTTTGCATGCCCGTAGCTCGCTGTACACGTATATTATAAAGTGGTTTGAACGCAGCGAGTTGGGAATGTTAGCAATAGAAAAAAAAACTTGCAATGTTAGAAGTATCTAAGCTAGTTGGGTGCAGTGGCCGAGAAGTGCCAGTGACCTGCAAGTGAACGCGACTCGGTGAATATGCTAGAGAACACGTAGCAAGTTGCTACGCGACTGCTACGAACGTAGGCTCTGATAACTTATTTAATTTTTAAGTGAAACCTTTATTCTTTTGTTTTCTTATGTAATGAGCTAATGAATAAAGTGTTGATAAAACATCGATGTAAATAGGAAGTCAATACGATTTCTTTTTATTATGGAAAGTTTAATACGACTTATTCCGCATTGTTCAATCAAAAATTTGTTGGATAGAAATTAGTTTTTTATCTGTGTTGTTAATGTTAACAAAAAGAAATGCTGGCAAGATTTATTTGCAATGCTGGAATCCTTATTTGTTCGTAGAAATAGGTCTGTTCACCCCAATACTCTCTAGGGAGAGAACATGACGTGTCTTGATCAATACTGGAAAGCCCACTGAATCCTATTGTGATGACTCACTTATTTCAGTTGTGGAAGTCCTTATAATAATTCGAAGTAAAGTATTCTTTGAATTAGTTCCATATAATGTTTAATATATATATTTATTTATTTATTTAACAATATACAAAAATTTGCCTATAATACAATATTATGTAATAATTTAGCCGTTAGTTTTGTAAAAATGAAAATCGCATCTGGTATTTCCTTTGAGAACTATTTTCTAACACTAATATAAAGTGACAGTGAACTGTACATTGATATTGGGATGTATGTGAATAATAATCTACAGGACCATTGTATATATACAGGTACATGCATAGTTTAATCTAAGCGAAAGTTTAGTAGTGGGCCACTAATAAATAACATGTTGTTGTTAAAATTGTACCATAACCTACGTTAAAATATCACACTTTTATTGTATTCGTAAATTCAAGTTCAATTCACAGTTGTATATTATAATTTTTGTAAATTACGTTTAACTTATAAATTTCATCGCATTGAAATTCAGTAAGATTTACAATGTAGAGAGTGGAGGGTATTGGGAACTGCGCGTGTCATCGCTCGGATATGACCGATACGACTCAGATGAGGTGCATTTCCAATACAGAAACACGTAGAGAGGTAGTGCACAGGTTTTCTAAAGAACGTGACTGACTGAATTCTAAGAAAAAATATGGATGATAGATATTTTTTTTAAATGAAAACGTCATTATATAGTAAAATTTTAATAGGTTACATATTTTTTAGTCGGGAGCACAATACTCACATTTTCCACAGATGCACTGAACGCTTACTGGAGTCTACAGACGCTTGCAGTATCAGAGCCCACACTTAATTTAGCATAGAGTACTAACATGTAGTGAGCTGTTAAATGCATTTATTTAGACTCATTCTATACGTTATTATTCTATAGTTGTACTCGTACTTATAACTCAGGTTATCCTATTTTAAGTACCAGCAGAACATTATAATTGAAATTCCTGTACCTACATTAAGGTTCCACTGTTAATTACCTACTTTTATTTGTGTCAATACAGAATTTTATTATTTTTATTATTATAGGTGTGGTCACTGTATACTTTTCGACATACCCTTAAATACGACAATTTGCTCGTTTACTATGGAAAGTTCGAATCGGTTTATTAGAAATCGTTGATTTAAATAAAATAGAGCAGAATAAAAATTAAAAAAAAAATTAAAGGTGAAATACGAAATTTTATTCGATGCGGAATCTTGAACTTTAATGAATACTTGAGTATGTTGAGGGTATCGACTTGAAGTGGAAAGTGCGAGTGAAAATGTGCAGCTAACCGACACTGTCCTAAGTAGCTGTCCACGACAACATGCTATTACATCCAACAGGTGTCTAATTAGTTATCCGGAAAACCAGTCCTAAGTGTTCCATGTAATTCATTCCCTACAACATTAACACGTCTTAGAAAATTATTACGTATCTTTTACTTTTATTTCATGTCGACTTCTTAGTAATAAGTTAATAACTAACATCATTCATTCATAATGAAATGAATGAAATCAATTCATAATAAATACATTATTACCTGGTAGGCTATATAATTTTAAATGCTGCTATGATAAAAAAGATAGTGGAAAAATACACCTGTCTCTATTTTAAAACTTCTTTTAAATTTTTATCCCTGACGGTATAGAGACGAGAGTCATAACTCATAAGTTAGAAATCTTCATTACATCTGTCAGTACATTCGTAGTTTTAAGATGTATTGATTCTAATACGATTTATGTTTGCAAGTTGATTTTATTGGGAAAATTTCTGCTGATTTTAAAGAAAAATATTTAGGATGTAACTACTGAAAATGAATTAAAGTTTTAATTCATAGTAGTCCAATTTCAAGGCTCTTTAAATGTTACTGCGAATGGTTTCATTGTTATCGTTATTTGTAAAGTACAGTTTAAGTATTTTAAGCACGTATGCTTGTGGCAGTAAAGATGATATTGGAGCTATATAGCTACATCAATGCATTGGTGCAGTGGCGGTGGCGCGATCAGTTTTTGCTCTGTACTGCGGGTGCGCATACTGATGGGCGACCTGCGCCCGCGCCGTCGCGCCATAGGGCCGACGACCCGCCCCTGTACGCCCGGCGCTTGACCTCATCGCACCACACATCTCCCGCCACCCTGGGAAAATTATACATATAACAAACAATCACTTCTTTCAATACCATGAAAACCGAATGATCTTGTTAGTATAAAAACATCGAATGTATCGAAGTAGATCTGTAGCTTTACCTCGAACCTTTTCTTTTCAGCGAGACAACGTAAAACATTTTCCTTATGAGAACATAGAGAAAATTCAGTGATACCGGGCGATTTCTATTTTTATACAAATACAAATCTTTTAAGTTACCGGGATATATTCACGTTAAGTCATAGCAGAATAATTATTTTAGGTTTATTGCATGATCCAGTTTTTGCTGAAGGACAAAGAAATAGTATTAAATAGAGAAAAGATTTTTAAATATATATATATAACTTTTAACTCAAATTAGTTGCTATAGTTTCTTTATCGTCTACCCTAGTTCCATGCCAAGAAAAATATTACGTATGAAATCAACTATTTATTTTTGAAATGTCATTAAGTTATAATATAACGTAGCACAGTTAGCAGTCAGTCAATGTGAAATGAATGTTTTTTCGTTTACTTACTATTTAACAAAAAATATTAACTCAGATTTTGTAAGTTTGGAGCGAAATGTGTGCGAGTTAAATATATAATCTGTTTTATAAAATGTACAAGACATAGGAACCGGCAGGTTATAATCATCTTTATTAACAAAACATGTTAGCAAACAGACACAGAACGAGATCAATTAGTTTCAATCTGAATCACAAGACCGGTAGAGTCTCCTAAACATCCTTGACGCCAAAACGATCAATGATATACCGGCTCAGAATTCTGTCCCTACTATGTGTCGAAATCGAAACTAAATCACCTACATGAACATTTCTTTTATAGCTACTACTATACATTCAGTTTGATGAGTTCGAGTTTTGCGACGTTAAAATGGGAAAGTAAGAAATAGTAGGGCTGCGGCACGAGTGCGCGAGTCGACGGCCGCGGCCAAGGCCCGCTCGGTCAGGGACGCGATACACACTATCTTTCTCGATTATACCTACATTCAATAAACAAGTGCTTAAACATTATATTACTGTATATTTATCCTTTTTATTTATATTCAAATTTCATTTTAAATAGTTAGTTAGGTACTAGTTTTCTGAGATTTATGTTTTAACTATTAACAAATTGGTACAATGATTTTTATTAATCATTTAATTGCACTGGTTATTACAAGAAAAATATAAAATTATCTGTTTAGATTTAGTATCTCTACATAGGCAAAGCAATGCGCGGCACGTTATAACGTTAACGTTATTACGTTTTATTCTATAATTTAAATTTAATTTGGTTTTGCTATGTGAAAATTTGTGCAGGTGTAAGTTTGTTATTCTATTACAGGTAAATCCTTAAATATGTAGATCTGAATGTAATCTGACACTCTGCGTAATAATATAATAGTAATGTAATAGTAAATAGTAATATTCTTGAAGGAATACGGTAATATTATTTCAAAAACAGTTTAATTCTAGAGTTATTAGTAAGTGATACTTGTTCACGGTGACTAAGACACCGGCAGTAAATAAGTTGAACAATTTAACCCCTTCCATAAAAGATTATTATATTTTGATAGAGCACAGGCCACGTTATAAATCTAGTATCAGAGTTAAAACTACTTCTTTGATCATAAACGATAACGCATAATTGATTTCTTATATTTTGAAGACACAAAGGCAAGGACTTATAATACAGGCAGAAGTAACACTGGATACTAGATCCGTCTATAGGCCCATTTGTAGCAAATGGGCCTAATATCTAGTAACTGGGTATAATTATTACAGAATGTATGACTTTATAAAATTTATTTGTTTATTTTTATTTATTTATTTATGGAATAAATAAATCGGTAACAAATAAATTGGTAACATAGTTCATATAACGTAGTATAGCCAATTACAGTTATCCGCTAAATGTCTAAATAGTGGCACATGTGAAGGTACAAAAAAAAGAAATGTAGGCACAATATTAATATTAATATGAAATTTCCCTTACAGTTAAAAAAAAGGTAAATAAAAGAGTATAGGTATGTAATGTACATGCAAATGTTAATAATAGTAGGTAGCTTGATTACTTCATAAAGTTGAGTTGACGGTAACAGTGAAAACTTGTGTATCAAAGTATCTTTAATGTGCACGAAGACACGGGAGTGTCATTCTGCAATAACAAAGCCTCAACAATTTTATAAATAATTTTATCTATTGTTTAGTAATAATAATGTTTTAATATTTATTTGTTTTTTCTTAGTGTGCAAGGTTTTATTGAAATACTTAACATAATATAATATATATGTATGTATGAATAATAAATAAATGATACTAAATATATATAATAAGTATATATAATACATATCTATCTATCTATATATATTTATATATATATATATATATATATATATATATATATATATATATATATATATATATATATAAATATATATAGATAGATAAAATATATTAATATAACTACGATATAACAATAAATATTATTAGAGCCTAAAAGTGTTCAATATGTAGTTTGCTATGGTATGGTACCGATAATGATATCGTATGTTTCATTTTTCAGTCTGGTTTTAGAACCATTAAATATATCAATGTTACTAAATTATTTGTTGTAAGAGCTAACTTTATCATTATATGGTAATATTAACTGTCGATTTAGTGCGTAACTTAATTACCTATTTCCTTTTTCCTTACAAAGTCTTTAAATTTTCTACTTTACCTAAATCAAAATATAAAATAATAACTCTACGCAGCGCGGTTTCACCCGCGTCTTATGTTACTGCTCTGCTCCCGTCACCAGTAGCGTGATGCTACATAGCCTATCATCTTCCTCAAGAACTAGGCTATCATACGCAATAAAAAAATTCTAATCCGACTAGTAGTTCGAGAGATTAGCGCGATCAAACAAAGAAACAAACACTTCCGCTTTAAATAATAGTGTAGATAACTGTGTTATATTAATATTATATAAACTTCTGTGTTTACAAAATAAATCATCGTCATGATGATTGCTGAAGGGCAGCCATTTTGACTTTAACCTCCGCTAAGCATCTTCACTTAGACAGAAATCATAACTTTTTGGAAATTAAATTGAGTTTAATTTATTTTATTTGGTTTATCGTAGATGCTAAGGTGTCCATCAACTCTAATATGACAATAAAGCTTTTGAAGCGCATATGTTTAGTCATGTTCCATCATGGTTTATACATGGAAGGTAGAAAGAAGTGCTTTTCAAAGTATATAAAAGCGCGTGCCGTAAGCTTGCAATGTAGCAGACTATATTGTGGGCTGCGATTACCCTCGGTGCGAGAAAACTTATATTTGTATATGTTCCGTTACACTACACTTTGGTGCGGAAACGAGGTGCGTTGGGTTTCTCCCGTCTGGCCTCACACCACCAACCCACCCTGTCTGCAAGCCCCCCTGCCTGCAGCGAGCCTGCTGCCCCCTCTCGGATGTAATTCACTCTCACTAACCCACTGCAGCGCATTCAATCATGCATATTGTACTGTCTACCTAATTCAAGGTGATAGCTGTGGGGTATGCAAAGGGTATGTCATTTTGTTTGTTTATTGATTTCTTATTCAATACACACTCATTAAATTTGAAGAGGCATAGTCTAATTTATAAATAAGTAGTCACATTCAAAATACAAGATGTTGTAGATATAGGTGAATTAAACTCGAGGTTTGTTGGATATATAATAATGTAAAAGTACGATAATATACATTACTATAGGTTCTTCTTCTTCCATATACTATGTCCGATTTCAGATTTGATGTTAATGGTGAGCTTGCATTGTCAATCACCACTAATAACGTAAAATTTTGCCTAAGTCGAAAAACTATTAGCGACTACAATAAGACAGCCATATCACGATATTAATAGTTAAATATAATGTCAAAAATAGAGAGAGACACAGAGACGTGGTTTGTAAATGTTTTAATTGCAATAAACTAATTCTTAAATAAATTGCACTGTACACTAGTATGTGATATGCATACATATTTTATTACTCTTACAGCAAATCCCTTGTAACTAGCGGTTATTATATCGTTTGTTTTTAACGTTAATACTCTTTTGTCCTACAGAGGGTTCATTTGAAATGCTATGTGAAAACGTCTTTTAAATTTTTCATCTCAATTTCCCACAGCTTTTTGTTTGCATGTTACACTCCGCGTCACTCAAAAGCTTCAGTGTGTTCTCTTTTTATAATGTCTGCAAGTCGGTGGTGAAAGCGCCAGGGTAGCGGGGAGGGTTAGCTGGTAGCGGGGTGCTGCGGGGTAGTGAGGAGGGCAGGGTATTGCGATGTCGAGGGGAAGTGCCCCCATGTCTAGACTGGGTCGGTAGTTTTCCGGGATTCAGTTGGTTTTGCCTGCAGTCTGTTCACCCACTCACTGCAATGTTGCTACATAGCTAAAGATGTATATGATATGTCTGAGGACCCTCGTCGCGTCACGAGCAGTTTTTGTATTATTTGTCTATAACGTTATACTGCTGGAAGGGTGGAGTAATGCAACCTGTCGACTGCACGTGATATTTACAATTTTAAAATAAATATTTAATACTCGTAGGATATAATTAATCAATTAACGACACCATTAACTTTTACAATAGGAATTTATTTTACTGTGAAGCTCTCTAGTGAATAATTACCTCAGTTTAATTATTTTCTAAATCATATAAATTTTATTCCTTTAATACATAATTATAATTAGAAGCTTAGTTTATGTTTATTATTTCACACCGAAAGTGGGCAAATTATTCAATCGCCTTTAATACATTTATGTAAGGTAAGTAAAGACGCTAACATAAACGAGTAATTAATCATTTAAAAGCCTAGACAAGATTGAAATGTAAGCTTAGCATTCAGCAACATGAGCCTAACACTCAACAATGTATGGGAATCTACATATAATCAACGAGACTGTTGTAAAAATTATTAATCGATGTTCGAGCGAGGTGGCGTCCGCTCTATTTCTTGGGAGTGGCAGTCTCCAGTTCAGACTGAACAATACCTTAAAGGTTTATAGGCGAGTCTATAGTTTAACAATAGGCAGTTTCCTTGTAACAGGCCTTTGTGATATTAAACTACATGCGTGTAAATAAGTATAAATAAAGGTAACTTAGATCGAGCCTGTAATAAGAGTGTACTCATACGCGTAACGTTCAATATATGTACCATTTAGACCGATAACATTTTGAAACCTGTTTTTCGATTCCGATGTAAATATTTCACTTTATATTGAAAAATACTATTTCCAATTCAATTGTTCGTTATATATAAAAAGCTGTGGATTTTTAAAACAATTTACAGTAATAAATAGGTGTATACATGTTTATATTTCTATATTAGTATTCTTAATCAATAATAACTAATATTTATGCAATCATGATGACTTTTTGATTAGAACGAAATAAGTACCTAATTAAACATTTTTTTTCTGTTATTAATTAAAATAGTAGCATAATATTATTGCCAACATAGAGCCAAATAATAAAAGGTAGACAAGTCCTTTATAATTTTAACTTTAGATAAAACTGCGGAATTGTTTTTCGAATTGGATTAGATAGCAAATGAGGACGCTTTTATTTGCATCGATACGTATAATACGGTCATTTAGACCCGTAGCGCTAGGTTTTGAGGTTTCAAAAATATTAAAGTTGTTTATTTTTCGCATATAGTTTCTTGACCGTTAGCCTAGCCTAAAACATTAGTTTGTGTCATCCTAGGTACTTGCATAGGTAGAAATTTAGGTATTTTGTCTTTTCGCTCAGTATTGGACGAAAAGAAAATTAAAGACAAAAATTTGACTTCCATGATAATAACAAAGTAGTAACTGATGTACATAGGCTTTTTGTGTCATCTCTGCCCAAGGGAATCGTGATATTTAACTAGTACCTAATACGTCACCCAACTAGCTCTAAAAAAATATTAAAATTTGTATTAGAGGTGTTATGTGTTTTAGAGTTCGGTTATCTGTTGTTCAAAATATTTTGTGTCGAATTTATCTACGACATTTATAGATATTTGATTTTTTTATTACAATACTCTGTAAAAGCCACAAAAGAAAATGCAAGTTATTAGAGATTACGTGTTTTTGATTATTATGGTGTAACAAAACCCTATTCATAATTTGTGTTGTTTTTATCCACGAAATCTTAATATTTAAAAAAAAAACGATTTCTTCGCAAGAAGGGCGATCGCGGGTAAGAGCGCGGGCGCAGGCGGCGGGCGCCCCGGCTTGTCTGACGTGCTGACGGGCGCGAACGTGTTGTTTGTTTACATTCGGTCACAGCATTCGGTATTCGGTGCAAGCTGCGATAAGTGCGTGCGTTATTCGATTTGATTGACTTATTATGCACGATCTTCAGGTTTAGAAACCAACCTTCTAACAAAGTTCACCTTGGCGGGTGCTTCAAACCGCGGTTTGTGTTGCATCTAGTCTAAATGGATATAAACCATGCGCCAACACGCGCGCGAGTCAATACCGAGCGATTCGTCTCCGGCGTGAGATCACTAGGGTTGGCACCTTTTTCCGACGGAAATCTAAACTAATCTTATAGAGAAAAAAAAACTTTTTAGTTTGTAATATTTGTAAATGAAAAAAATGTGCATTATTTATTTTCATTTTTGTAAGTGAAAGTAAATAATGCACATTTATTTTCATTAAAAATTATACTTATAATTATACCATTGAACAAGTATTGCAATTATATTTAATGGAGGCGTTTGTTGTGAGATCAAAAAGAGTTTACATTATTTTGAAGTTTATACGGTGTGGAAAAATAATATAATACATATACTTGCGCAGGCAAAGCCGCTTGCAATAGCTATATATATTTTTGAAAAACAGCAATATTATAGTATTTTCGAGACTTACAAAAAATTTATATACAGTTTTGGATCAATAGTTCTTCAACTTCCAACACATGGCTCGATTCAGTTTACAAATTATTCCTAGTGCTAGAGGGACACGATGAACATGACACCAGGTACTAAATATAAATAAAAAAAAATTGTGGGTATGCAAAATAATATTTTTGTCGCTAATTCAAATGTTACGCCTTTTCATAGAGTCACTAAGAGAGCCGCTGCTAACAAGCACCTCTCCCTCGCCCTCGTCGCTAAAACGTCAATGTTCCAAGAATTATCAAAAATCATAATTTAACTGACGGAGTAATCGCGTAACAAATATACAAAAGATTAACAGTGTTGCTGTAAAGGCAAGTTTGTAGCCACCCGCTGCTGTTGGAATTTCTCACGATCATGACACCTCTAACTTGGCATGAAGTGATAAGAGTCTACCGCTACTAAAACATGAAGACGCTCAAAATGAAATGCCACAAATGGTCACCCATCCACGGACACGTTGTTTCTAACAAATAAAGAATTTTGAAAATCAGTTTACAATTGTCAGGACGCATTGGTCAAACACCTTGGTCTTTAGGGTTTGCGGTATGGGAGACGTAAAAACTTGACGGAGTTTGTGAAATGCTGCCCAACCCAACTGAATCCTCCTGTCGATTTCCCTCTCGAAGTTGTTTTTATATAGTTGTAGTGTTTGTCCAAGGTAGACATAGGATTTAACATCTTCGAGAGGTTAACATCATCAACGATAATCGGTTGTGGCGTAACGTGATCATTGAACATGGTCTTCGTTTTATTCAAGTTCATCCGCAGACTTATTCGTTGGGAGGACTCATTTAAATCGTTCAGCATAACTTGGAGCTCCTGTGGGGTCTCAGCCATTATGACAATATCATCGGCAAATCTCAGGTGTGAAATGTGTTCCCCGTTTATGTTTATGCCACGTCCTTTCCAGTCTATTGTCTTAAAAGCATCCTCCAATACAGCTGTGAACAGTTTCGGGGATATGACATCCCCCTGTCTCACTCCTTTGTGTAGTTGGATAAGCTTAGTCGGACGATCCTGTACTTGGACGGACATTGTTGCGTTGCTGTATAAACATTTCAGCACACTGATATATCGCCAGTCAACTTTGCAAGGACTCCATGACAGACCAGATCTCGACAGAGTCAAAGGCTTTTTCATAGTCCACGAAGACGAGACAGAGAGGGAGGTTGTATTCCTCTGTCTTTGGTATGACCTGCCTGATAGTGTGGATGTGGTCTATGGTGCCAAATCCTCTGCGAAATCCGGCCTGTTCCGGAGGTTGAAACTCGTCAAGTCTTCTAGTAAGTCGATTCGACATGACCCTTGAGAACAGCTTATAGACATGGCTCAGGAGTGAGATGGGCCTGTAGTTTTTCAAAAGAGTGTTATCTCCTTTTTTGAAAAAGAATACTACGGTACTCCTGCTCCGTGCCCTTGGGGTTCTCCCGCTATGAATTATAGAATGAAATAAGCGTTGGAGCTCTTGCAGCACGGGTTTGCCGCCTGACTTCAAGAGCTCCTTCGTAACACCGTCCTCACCTGGGGCTTTCCCATTTTTCAGCTGTCCAAGGGCCAACTCGATCTCCTCTGGGCTGGTATCTGGCAGTTCATCGGTAAAGTGGCGGGTCAGGGTGGCTCTCAGGTCTTGGTGAGATGGCGAAGGTGGTGCGGCGTTAGAGGAGTACAGGTTTCCGTAGAATTCTTCGACTCCAGCGAGAACTTGAGTTTGAGACGTGTGGATTTGTTCCTTCTCGGTTTTTATCTGTCTTAAATGGCTTCTGCCAAGCTTTTGTTCGAACACTTTGAGACCTTTATTTCTCTCAATTGTGTTCATAATACGTTGCATGTTTGAGCGCCTTAGGTCCCTCCGTATTGATTTTTTTATGAGCTTTGACAGAGCCATTCGGTCTGAGGAATGATGTACCATTTCACGTCTCTTACTCATGAGTTTTAAGTCTCAGCTGATAGTCGCAAATCTCGGCCCATACTTTTTCGCTCACGAAACCGTTTGCCCATATCCCTAATGGTTGTAACCACGCTGTCTAGGTCCTTGTCAATGTCCTGTGTGTTTTCAAGTTTCAGGGCATCAAAACTGTTCTTTAGCTCCAACTGAAACTGTTCAGAGCCAGCTATGGTTTGTTGCAGAGTTGGTCTCAATATGGACCTCACCGTGTGCTTTCCCTCAGCTCTGAAGACTATATTTAGGGTGCCCCTTACCAGTTGGTGATCGCTTCCGGTGTTAAACCTGTTGATCACAAAGACATCCCTAAATATGCGCTTTTTGTCCGTCATGATGAAGTCAATTTCATTTTTAGTGATGTTGTCGGGGCTTTGCCAAGTTCATTTTCTTTGGAGTTTCTTTTGAAAGAAAGAATTCATCAGAAATTACTTTAAAGAAAAGATTAATCTATGAATATATGAATGTAAAATAAAGATTTAATAAAAGAAATCGAACGAAACCTAATCTTAACTGCGTATTAATTTTTTTATGTATTTAGACACAACTGTCAACGACGTCTGCTCTCATACGTCTGACTGACCGCGTCCGTCCGCGACTCAGGCACATCCAGCGCATCACGTCCTGCGCTACCAAGCTATCGCGACGCGCCCCTGCCCGTGCGCACTATTGCCACCCCGTGCAGTTCAAGTTTGTTGCAAAGACAATTTTAAAATCCTGTTGGCTGGCTCCGATTCCAAAAATAACTGAATATAAATAGTAAATAGTACAGTATTATATAAGTAGGTACCAATAATTTTGCTATATATAATAATACTAGCTGTTGCCCGCGACTTCGTTCGCGTGAAAATTCAGATGTGTGCCTGTATGAGAATATTTCTTACCTAATCTTACGGCAATCGTACATTGTATTAGTAATAAATATCAGTATAATCCGTCTCTAAGGCGAATCCTATTTAAATCTATTCACCCGCTACCCCTATAACAGACGAAATTTTGCGATATTTAACGAAACTTGCCACTCCTATTTTCCCACTTAATAAGAATAGTTCCTAGTTTGGAAATCGTATTATCAAAACTCCCGTTTAAAAACTATAGAAGCTTTATACAAATTTTGTTCCCCTTTATACTACAGGGAAATGAATTTCGAAAAACCCGTCTTAGAGAGCACCTACTTCCAAAATTTGAAACTCCCAGCACTTGTAGTTTCTGAGATTTCGTGATGAGTGAGTTTTTCCAATAGACATTTTTATATTGTTTAAATACTGTTTTGCATACTATTTCTAATCTCATCATCATCACCATTCGTACAAACCCTCTTTCACCTACCTAAAGATATCACCCGTAAAACAATATACAATACACTAAGGCAAATTTCCACTACAATAACTTTTCCCTTTCCCTCATTTCCTCTCCCCCTTTTTCCCATTCCCCTCCCTTTCCCTCCCGTCTCCCTCCCATCTCCCTCACTTTCCCCACACTTCCCATCACTTTCCCTCACTTTCCCTCACTTTCCACTCACCCCTCACTTACCACTCACTGACTCCTCACTTCCCTCACTTTCCCTTACGTCCCCCTCACTTCCCCCTCACTTACCTCTCACTTGCCCTTCACTTGCCCCTCACTTGCCCTTCACTGCCTCCTCACATCCTCCTGAGTTCCCTTTTTATTTTTTCCTTTTTTTACACAACGCTATCTAGACCCAAAGTAAGCATATTATATGCTTGCTTATGGGTTCTAGAATACGGATAAACATACTTAAATACTTTTATTTTTGTAAATACATACATATTATACATAGAAACACCCAGACCAATGCAAATAGACATGTTCATGCTACAAATATTTGCACTGAGCGGGAATCGAACCCGCAACCTCTGCGTCCATACACAGTACCACCGAAATACAGAGGCAGTCGATTTCCCCCTGACTTTACCCTCCCTTTGCCCTGACTTTCCCCTCACTACCCGGCACTTCTCCCTTCCTTTCCTCTTCCTTCCCCTCCCTTCCCCCTCCCTCCAAATTTCAAGTCGCCAACTTCAAAAGCAAAGATCTTTCCATACAATATTTAATCCCTTATTTCACGCCTATAAATCCACCCCAATTAAAAAAAAAATGAGAATTTTTTATTTAAATAAAATTATTCCAAAACAAAATTTCAAAGCTGTAAGTTAAAAATGTAGACGTTTCATACAATCGTTTTCATCCTTTTTCATACACTTAAGGGTTGAATTTTTAAAAACCATTTCTTAGTACACTTCTAGACATTAAGACATACACACCCTTCAAATTTCAAGTCGCTACGACCAGTGGTTTAGGTTGTACGTTGTCTGTCAGTCAGGACAAAGCCTTTTATAATATATATGGATGTATGGATTAGACGTATAGCCATCAGGGATCAAAGCATACAGGCTGCTAGGAATGCTAACACGTGATAGAGCCACATAAAGCTGACCGTGCGAAAAACAGCTAATACTTAGACCCACACCCACAACTTTTAGTGTCTTACCTTGGGTTAAAATCTCTGCTTCTAAAAGATTTCGTAGTAAATTAACGAATATTCGATGTGATTCTTTAAATTGGCATAACTTTTTTATTTATGAACCGATTGACATGAAACAAACACTAAATGTTAAGTGAAGCTTACCACAATATATTAGTAAAAACCATATTTAAATCGGATAAGCCGTTTCTGAGATTAGCGTGAACAAACGCACAGACAAACAGACTAACAGACAAACAGACAAACAGACAAAAATTGTAACAATCATTGTTTTGGGTTCTACTTGCGTTGATAAAGGTCCCAATATTTTTTTTTCTCATATATCTTCCATGTACAGACAGCGTTCGGTTACATTTTTATTATATGTATAGATATATATATACACAAGCAAATATAATTGCTTAATTTGGGGCTAGATGGTGATGTGTGAATGTGGTAGAATATTATTATTATTATTATATTATTATAATAATATAGTTATTGCAAGCGTCTTTGCCCCTACGGATATTTGTACTAATTTTAACATATTTTATAATAGTTCAACACCATATTAACTTCAAAATAATGTAAATGGTTTATTTGGTCTCACAACAAACGCCTATATAATATAATTGCAACACTTTTTCAATGGTATTGCATCATTTATTTTCGTTTACTAATATTCAAATTGATAACTAAAAAGTTATACAAATATAGTATAAATAAAAACATAAAATTTAATACAAAGATAGTTAGTTAAAATTTATAACTAAATAGTCACGGTAGTAGATTCACGCTGGTTTCAGCATGAATGGACTGGATCGATCGGGGAAGTACTACCCTCTCGTAGAAGATCGACGAAAGAGTAATAGTATCCGTACTATTGTGCCTCCCTTTTTCCTTTTTCCTCTCCTAACCCTCTCCCTTCACTGTAGGCAGCAACTTCGCAGTCCCTGGCAGTAGCAATGCTAGGGACTCTAATTCGTCCATGAATGACAGTTACCACTTACCATCACGTGGGCTGTTTGCTCGTCTGCCACTATCAGCAATTAAAAAAAAATTATCTGAAGTTACTTGCTTTATTGTAATTTTTAGTTTAGATTTCCGTCGGAAGAAGGTGGCAACCCTAGTTGATCTTACGCCAGAAGAGGAGACGACTCGCCCGGTACTGACTCGCGAGCGTGTTAGTGCGTGGTTTATGCGTGGTTTAGATCCATCTAGACGCAACAGAAACCGCAGATTGAAACCAATCTCCCGCCAAGGTGACCTTTGTTGGAAGGCTGGTTTCCAACCGTGAAGAGACAAACAGTTTTGTGAATAAACACATAGAGTTTGTTTTGAGTCTGGGAGTTTCTTAAATAATAATTTATTGTATGCACTTACTTACATTCTACTAATATTATAAATGCGAAAATTTGTATGTATGGTGTTTGTTTGTTACCACTCAGCGTCTAAGTGGTTGAACCGATTTTGATGAAAATTGGTACGTACATAGGTGCCGGAGACGGACATAGCCCATAGGATACTTTTTATTTTTATCCCGAAAATTGGTCTGGTGCCTGAGTTACATAATTAAACATAATATCATATATCGCGAGGGCGAAGCCACAGCGAGCAGCTAGTAGTTATAAAAGAAGTATGTATTTGTATTATGCCTTGCTTATTTTGGGACCAGATAGCGTAGTGTAAAAATAAAATATACGTTAATTTTAATTTAATTTATAAAGAACGATTCGCTTAGAAGAAATCGTAGGTACCGAACGAATTTGGTGTGCGTGCATAAAAGGAGGCAACGCCGCGCCGCCGCGCGTCTTCTTGCGAGCCAGCTTGGACCGCAACCATTATTTTTTTGTGTTGTGTTAATTTATCGTGCATGAAAATGACACAAATTTACAATGTCGATTTTTCATACATTTATGTTATTAAATATGTGAACTCTAATGATTGTAATATTTTTTTGGAGCGTTTGTAGCTTGAAAAAACAAAATAATTAAAAATCTTAAAATTGCATGCTCTAATTGGACACAAATTTCTTTAATGGGTATATGTAAGTGATCTGAAATAGGAGATAGTTATTTAATCAATTATAATTTTTTTTTTAGCACCGTATTTAGATCCTGACCCTATATCAGATTGCACTGGACGAAGATGACACAAATTAGGCTTGCACACTCCGTAGGTTATCCTAGACATGCTCCCATAATTTTTGTTAACTTTAAAATAATTTTGCCAGTTTTGATTTAAATTAAAAGAATTAATCACAAATCATCGAATTACTCAAAATGCAAATGGCAGATGTGACACAAAACATAATATTAGGCTTCTTATGTATGACTGTATCCACAGGCAAAAAATAAGCAACTTTAAAATTTTTGTAACTTATGACCCCAAAATAGCCTAGCGCTATCGGTCTACATTATCAATTTAGCCTAACCTTCTGAATATAGTTCTGACCCAAAAATCTCTACTTTAAGTGGTCGCGGACCCGAGAAATCCCTTATCCATTGGTATCCACTGCTGGTAAAAATTATAAAAAGATAAATAGTAATAGTAAGCACAGTAACCTAATTATAGATTCAATTTGAAACTGAATCATCAGTTATCCCGCGAGTGGAGACCAAATGCCTCTATCTCTCAAAATAGTAAGGCTAATTGTGTTTCGTAACTGCGAGCTGAAGGGTCGTGTAGGACTGATGTGCCTATATTTAGTGAGGGGTGAGGGGGGTGGCGGCGCCGGTGACGCGGAAGCGTAGGGCGGGCGGAGGGCGTTGACCGTGAACGTGGGGCGGCATCGATCCGGCAGCCATACCCTCGCGCAACGGGAAAGTGTATGCCAACGCCGCACGATCGAGACGCAGCCGTTGCAGTCGCTAATAGACACTCCAATAATAAAGAGAATAAAGTCATAAGTAAATAGGTATTCATTCAATACTTAATAGACAGCTATAAGTTCGAGTGGACATCGTTGTAGTATAATTATTTACCACTTATGTGGAACAAAAAAATATATTTCGTAGAATCTTTTTGATGAATAGAGCTGTAGTAAATAAAGATGCGATTACAACTACATCTGTATTTTCTTTAAATTTGATATCATATCTAAGAAATTAATTCAAATGACTAGTTCTTCTGTAAAGTCAGACTAGTAGTCGTAAATTTCGTTTTTGATAACTTTTTTGCTTTACGTTTTCCGTAATATTAGACATGTATCCTTAAATTATATTTAAAGCAGCAACATTAATCAAGTAGGTATTGCCACCAAAATGAATGTTTTATGCATTATAAAGCATCCAAATAACACGACATCATCGACACATGTGCTATCATATAAATACATATCTACCTGTTCTTAATTTAGAGTTCTAAAGTAGTGCATTGCATTCTAAAAGCATAACGCACGTGTATGTATTCTGTTTCCTCAAAAGTGCGTCGACGGCGCCGGTGGCTGAATAAGTCTTCTATTAAGGAAGCTCGCTACATTGATGACGCAACAAACATTTTTAGAGCCAAATTATTTTTATGTTTGTTCATGATTATATTGAAAACTATCAGTACGATATAAACAATTCTATAACCTATTGAATGCTACACTATTCTCGAGTGAAATAGGTTTGCAGCACAAAGATGTAGGTATATCCTAAACTGCATAACACGAATACCAATCAATGAAAATCAGTGTCGACTATTAATGCAAACTTGTAGTCTTAAACCTGGACTATGGCACAAAGATTCAAATATATTTTATTTAAATAAGGTGTTTTGAGGGTGCTGCAAATGATTATATACTAACATTTTCCATTTAATATCGGAACTTCCTTGAAGTGAACTTCAACTATCAATGCCACCTACAAGAAAATAGTAGATTAACCATATTGTATTATGAGTGTAGTTAGTTTCGTCTATAACGATGCAATATCGGCGTGCAGACGTGTCATAAACTTGGGCCCTCCTTGCGTCTATCCCTTCGATCTAATAACGAAATAAAAGT
Organism: Parascotia fuliginaria; assembly: GCA_963082885.1. NCBI lineage: Eukaryota > Metazoa > Arthropoda > Insecta > Lepidoptera > Erebidae > Parascotia > Parascotia fuliginaria. Next base: position 9,927,242 of record OY720174.1, on the reverse strand, counting down.
TAGTAGGGTGCCCCGTGCCCTGGTCACGAGGGTAGCTCTCTTATAGCCGAGATACACGAAGATATGTAGTGAAAGGGGGCTGGCTGTTACTTTGAAAACCCTACGTAACAACGTATTGTGCGTGCTTTAAGTTGTTTCCTAAAGGCCACAAAGATTATCTATATAAATATTCATGAGTTATTTTGTAAAAGTTCATTTTGTTTTGAATCACGCTGTTAATTTTACTGTTTTTTTTTGTAGTTGTTGATGTTCTTAGGAACGTAATTCACCACTAAAAAGGGGCTTAACTACATTCTTTCATCAGATTATTTTTAAAACATGTTTTTTATTTATCAACAAATATACAAACATTCTTTTATTTCCTAATTTCATGTTACCGGCCAATTATAAAATGGACAATGCAACATTTATCAATGAAATGTAAATAGAAGGCGCCTTGTACGCCTTGTTGTTTAAAAGATTATACCTTACCTTTACCTTATATACATAGCATATAACATGGCCAACCCTCTCAATTTATCTACCCTTTTACGGGGTTTAATAAGAGTAGGCACCGTACCTACTCACAATTATAATATATTAATATAGGTGCTGTAAATAAGTAATGCTCTCTCGCACTAATCGTTAACGAAATAAGAAACATCATCAATCAATATTAGCTTTAACTGCGTTTACTTTTAAAATAACTTTTGTAGACGTGGTAGTCTGTACGGCTAATGCGTTGGTATCTCGGATTAGATGCTTGCTTTGGACACAAAGGTGATTGAAAATATATTTCAATTATCAAATAGTCAGTACCTACTACATCAAATTGTCTGAAATATTAGATTGAGCTAATGTAACACAACTAAATAGTACACAAACGAATCTTAGTTTTGGAGAAAAACACTATCGTATTAGCGACAAAATGTCTACCGGGAAACCCTCAGGAAAATCCCGCTGTGTAACAACCGGTCTAAAAATACAATGTAATATTTACGTTTATAGGTATACAGTAGCGATAACATGTACATGCAGTGGGGGTGGGTGGAATATCGGGCAAGGGCGGCATGAGTCACGGCCGATCAATACTGCAAGGAAATGCGTGGCGAGCCGGCACGGGCGGTCGTCGCGACGCACCCCCACGAAACTGCATCCGGAATTTAAATCACAGCGTTATTCACCCAATTTTGACTAGTTCAGTGTCACTATATCTGGTTAATATGACACCCACACATATTAAATTACATGAATTATCTAACAATTGAAATGTTTATTTAAGTACTAAAATCAGGTGCCATTTTGCTGCAATTTACAATAAAATTAAAATACATATAAGTAAGTATGTATACTATTAAATGTATACGTTTCATTATTAGTATAGTATATTGGACTATATTATCTTTAACTATTATCCCGGCAGGAGTATTACACAAATGTTTCGCTATTTTCCGCTAGTTTATGATTATATTGGGGTAAATCTCACCCGATCACTGCGGTGATAACCAGTGATCGGAGTAGGTAGATTGAAATGGGGTCATTGATCCGAAACGTATATATTAATAAGGACATTCCTCCGGAATTGGTGGATTATTAAAAAAAAACCGGAACTTATGTAGGAATTTTATTCTGCCAGAGTGGAAGGAGTCATTTGATGATTTGCCATCCTCAAAAAAAGGTAGGAATTGTAATAAAATGAGCAATATTATTCTTTATTATTCTTCATATTTTTTTTAACGGCACACAGTCACGATTTGACAAAACCCAACGACCAATCAGAACAAAGGATCATGGGTGGTACAATAACCGGTTATCAGAACAATGCGTACGCCCGCCGACGACATGCTAGGTAGCTCACTCGTTTACTTCGGTTCGTAGAGTGCGCATCTTTGTTTGTTACTGTGTTGTGAAAACGTTACTTGACCCTGGCTTGTGTACATACTGACTTCTGGAATCTGCTCTAAACCACGATTTGGCTCGAATATACGGACTCAGATTTTTCACTATTGAATTGGATCTACATATTTAAACCAAGCTTTGGTAAGTAATATTTTACTAGTTACAAGGAGTATAAAGCATGTTTGGATGTACTATAAGAATATTTTTAGTATTGTGTTTGTTCGCTTAACCTGCTGAACATACCATGAGTCTTAATATTGTTAAATCTTTAATAGAGTATGAACCAGTGAGCTTAGTGCGAAACAAAATTATGATATTCTAGTAATGTAGTCGCAATTCAGCTAACTCCACTATTAACCGACATTTTACTGGAATCCGTATATAATTTGAATGCCCTGTGTCCTCTAGCAATGTATTGGTAAAATAAATTACTATAGGCCTTATCTACTTCTCTACAAAATATTCTACGTAACAAGCCCTTTCATTTGATACCCATATTGATGGAATTGAAAAAAAAAATAAGTTGTCCGCCATCTTGTAGCGGCAGCCATTTTGGATTGACAATAATATTGAATATACATAATTGTATTGTCACCAGAATCAAAGGCGAATACCAAATTTTAGATCAATCGGTTGACAGGAAGAGGGTGAAATTTCAATGACTAAATTTGATCCACGAAAAATAAAACAAACGGAGTAAGCTAAATAAACTAAATAAAATGTAATTTTTTCATGTCTTTGTTTTAGGTGATATATACGAGGTTCAATCTCTAAAACAAAGTTCAGATATGGCAAACGTCAAGGCTGAAACTGTAGAAAAATAGATATCCGGTCATCCCGAACTACTTTACGATCACGCTAGTGGTACAATATACTGTTCAAAATGTGAAAGCCATTTGAAAACCATAAATAAAGGAAACGTTAAAAGACATATCGAAGTAGCAGTACACCAGGGAAAGTTTAAGCGGCCCGAAGAGGAATTTTAATTCGATCTTATAAAATTTCTCATTTTGTGCAATATTCCGTGGTCTCAGATGAAAAATACTACTTTTCAAGATTTCTTTAAAAAATATATGTGTAGTACCTGTTGTTGTACATGTACTAATCGTACTCTGCCAGATGAATCACAGTTACGGAAAGTTTACTTGGACAAGTTTTTTAAGAATAAAATCAATTCGATTCGGCAAAATTATAAAAATGAGAAACTATGGATATCATTAGATGAAACGACAGACTTTTTAGGTCGCTATATAGTCCATTTTTTAATAAAACCATTACATCCTAGCAATTTGACTAGACCTTATTTGGTAGCATATAAAATGCTAACTGTAGTTAATGGACAAACAATCACGCAATTTGTGTTAGAATGTTTGGAAAATTTTTGGGAAGATTCTTTTGAATCGAAGGTAGGTAACATTCTTGTCCTCTGCACTGATAGCGTTGCATATATGCTGTCTGCAGGACGAAATTTAAAACAATACTTACCTGAAATGAAGCACGTAACATGTTTGGCGCACTCTCTTCATCGCGTATCTGAGCAAATTAGGTTAGAATATCACGATGTTAACATTTTAATAGCAAATGTTAAAAAGGTATTTTTGAAAGCCCCAAGTAGAGTCAAAATTTTAAAAGAAAAATATCCAGATTTGCCGCTACCTCCCCAACCAGTTGTTACAAGATGGGGCACTTGGTTAGAGGCAGCATTTTATTACGCTCAAAACTTTGAAAAAATAAAAGAAGTATTATCTTGTTTAAGCAGCTCTGATGCGGTATCTATTCGAGAGGCAAAAAATATTATAGAAAAAGAAAATTTAAAAGAAGATTTAAATTACATTAAAGACAATTATTTTATAATTCATTTGTCTTTAAAAGAATTGCAAAAGCATAATTTATCGTTGACAGATTCACTTTTAGCATTTGACAACGTCAGAGATGCTATAAATCAGTGCAATTCAGAAAATATAAAAAATAAAATAGAACGTGTTATGGAACGAAACCCAGATTTAGACACACTTAGAGAATATAGTGAGGCCATTGAAAAAAATGAAGCACATAATTTAATACCTTTTTTAAAATTTGCTCCTTTGACATCGTCAGATGTAGAACGGTCTTTTCCATTTATAAATGGACTTTAGATGTTAAAAGAAATAGGTTGAAAATAGAAAAAATAGAGAAACTCATAGTTATATATTTTAATTGTAAAGATCAGGATTACCAGGATGCTGACATTGTAATCGATGAAGATTAAAAATGTGAATAAATGTAAAATGTACATATTTAACAATAAACAATGTTGATTTTTATCTTTTTTCTTTATTCTACCCCTTTTTTTTGGTCCTAAAATCTGACTAAAATCAACCTGTTCCTTCGTATGCCCTTTACGTTTCAGAGTCGTGGTGCATCCTTAGAACAGTCTCACGACCCCAGCAGGCATTGGCCTTCTATGGGGCCCCGTCATTTATTCTACCCTTAATGCAAATTACCATGACCCCTATGAAAATATTTAAATTTAAGTGCAACAATTTATGTCTATCTATAAAAGTTCTAGCCATAAAAGGCTAAAAATAAAAAAATAAAAATTAAAGCTTCGATCAGAATTCGATTGTTTTTATTATTCAACAGATAAATAATGAATTAATTTAGTTTTGATACCTTCCTTTAAATTTTGAATTGAGTAGGAATAATATCACTACCAACATTAACAATATTTAATTGAATCCGGAAATACCGGAATTACTTTCCGGGAAAATGGCTTATCCATGTTATTCTTTCTGTGTGCAATTATGATACAAGTACCAAAAATCAATCTACCTACTCCGATCACTGGTGATAACACACGAAATTAAATACTAAAAGGAGTAGTGGTCGCTGATGAACCCAATTGTTATTATTGTAAATTTGGGACATAGTGTGAACTATGGTGATCACTATCACGATGCTACCTACCATACTTGAATATTGAAGCTTTGTTTTAAATGAAATCACTGAAATGATAGCAAAACATTATAAAACAAAATTAAATGACACTCTTCTTATTTAATGTTTTCATTTTCAAAGCCACTGAAACGATAAATGTCAACTATGTGTGTACGTATGTTCATCTGTTCCTTCGTATCTTCTAAGTCTTGCTTATTAATGACAATCGTTTATTTATTTTTTATTGTGAGAGAAATATTACGAGTATAATTCTACTTTCTTAATTAATACGATACTGAGTTATAATAATTCCACTTCAGACGTAAACTGTAGGTATAATTAGGAATCCTAGGAACTAGTTACCAACGTGTAGAAATAACCGACGTAATATTTACTCTGCCAATTCTGTGTTTGCGTAAATTTTAGCAGTGTTAAAGAGGTCATTTTTTTGTTATAAATCACCTCAAACAAACTACCTACATTTTAAGCTACGTACAATGTCAAAGTCATTCAAACGTTTAAAAGATTTTTTTTTAAACAGTTATTAATTATTAGTTTTTATATATTTACGTTGTGTCTGGAAGACATACTTAATTTGAATATAAATGTTTTCTTGATATCATCCTTTATGGCGCTTATAAACTTAGCACAAGGCTACATGTGTCAAGAAGCTTGTCACCGGACTTAAAGTTCACTTCGTAAAATTTAATGTATAAAATTGAAAGAACTAACAAACGTATTATATCACGGGATGGAACTCGGAATCCACTTAGTATCTATTGTTTTTAAAAAAAAAATTGTGTTAACCCTTCTATTGCAAAGGTTTACTTAATTGATATAAATGAAAGTGGAGGCAATGTAGGCTTATAGTACTAAACGAGTCTTGGCCGAAACGATTTGACCGATGTGACATTGAGTCTTAGAATAAATTATAAGTTCAAGGCACGAACGGCCTTCAGAAAACGTAACCTTACGTAGTTTCATGAAAACTGAAATATTAGAAATACGAATACTATGCTTAAGTTCAAAAAAATAAAGATTTCATGCAAAATACTGAGTAGGAATAATAAAAAAATCTACTTATATTTGCATGTGTGTTTGTCCTCCATTCTACATATTAAACTCAAAAAAATCTTTTGAAATGATTCTCTCGTAAGACTTACTTAAAACCCTAACTGTGAACTATGGACTCTTACCGGCGTGAAGGTAGACATTTCAATATTCGAAGAGCAAACTTCTCTACAAAACGGGCTCCTCCATTACCCCAAACACATAAGATTCTTGGTAAAGAGTAACACCGAGGGTAACCTCTTCCGTTTGCACAAGTTCGAGAGGAGTTGAGAATTGAGCAAATAGGACCACTTGTAACACTAAGATGAGATCTGCTAAACATTAGCCTTCCCTCCGATTTTCAAAAGGACTGCTTGAAAGCTGCCTTATTTTACCGTGTTTCACAAGATAATGAAAAAAGTGAAAAATAATCAATTAATATTATAAACGCTTAGTTTAGTACACCAATACTTGGCCATAATAGTAAAGTTTATATGCATATTACTGCTAATAATATAAAAATAAATCTATGCCAGCAAAATTCAGATAAATAAAAAAAATTGCACCTTGAATAAGTTGGATATAGTCCTATTAACAGAACACTGGACTTGTACAATTTTATGCAAACTCGCGATCCAAGCATTGACATCTTTCACGATTCATTTAATAAATTTATGTCCAAATTACAAAAAAAAAAAAAAAAACATCTAATAGTAACTAACAATGTATATATTTAATATTATATACTTATAGTAAAATTATGCTATGTATCGGCAAATGTTATGTACACCATCAGTGTCATGTGTATCAGAATTATACTGGTAATAATGTTGCAATAATTGTTATAATACATATGATGTGGTTGTACTAATAAATAAATAAATAAATAAATATTGCCCAAAATGGACTAACCATTTTGGGCAATAAGTACTTTGTAGTTAGAATTTGGCGGATGTTGGCTGGAGATCTGCCATTTGGCTTTAAACACATTTATAAATAAATATAAGTAACAAAATTATAAGTATCTTATATAATGTACCGGTTATTTTAGACGATTTGCTATTTTATGCGAAATAATTAGTTTGAAACAGAAACTTAAGTGGAAATTGCATGTCATTCGGTAAGTGTTAAATATGAACTGTTTTATTATATAGGTATCACTAAATTCATAATAAATGCCATATGAGACGAGTGGATACGACAAATAATAATTTTAGTAAGTATTTAACTGCCATTGGCTTCCTCGTTTTAATAGAGTCCTAGTCCATTTGCCCCTGAGAGTCGTAAGAAAAACACGTAAGGAACTCAAGCCATAAATCACCATATAAAAAAACAAATCAATCGAAATCACCATACAAAATTAAATACTATATAAATATCTCACGTTACAGATATAAATAAGCATGAATATGTAATTTTCAGTCTATACTAATATATAAAGCGGCAGAGTTTGTTTGTTTGTTTGTATGCGCTAATCTCTGGAACTACCAGTCAGATTTGATTTTGCGCTTGATAGCGCTGTTCTTGAGGAAGGTTGTAACATCACGCTACTGGGCACGGGAGCAAAGCATTAAACAAAGATGTAACTTAACGTGGGTGAAACCGCGCTGCGGCAAGCTAGTTACCAAATATATCGCTAATAAAATAAATAGCCAGACTGGAGTCAATGTTTAAGGTTGCGCATTAGCTGTGTGATTGCACTCACTTTTGTAGTGAGTGCAAGAACCTTCTTCGAACAGAGTTCAATGAGGTACTCGTACGTAACGGCTTAGCTAGCTGGTTTTCAATGCAGAAGATCGTAAGCAAAATACCTATCAGCAAGTGAACCATTGACTCGTTTGTGACCGTAGGTCTATAAAAACTAAATACTTACGCACCACTGCTCTGCAGTCAGAAACCACCACTTTTAATTTTCGGCTTCAACTGATATGCTCAATCTACGATAAGTTATAGACACAACATCAGTTCAATATATCTGGAGGCTTGTATTACATTATATTACAACTGTGGTAGCAGATAGTTACTTTGTCCGTATATATTACAACTATAGTAAAGGTATCGTCATCTGTTTTATCCTATTTATAACATACTTTCTAGGAAATCGTATCTAACATGTTAGCTTTTTTTTTGTATGACAACCGCTCTGGAGAAAAATCTAGTGCATGTGGCTTCTTTTGCACGATTTTTATGCAGAAGACAGTAAAAGTAGGAACTCTTACAAGGTGGTAGAAGTAAGGGGAGCACCGCCAAGGCCACTAGCAACCGTTCTGCCGACTTCATCTTCTTTTATTTCGTGGTTCAAAGATATATAAACAGTCTAAATCCGGCTGTAATTCAGTATGTTAGATCGGAAGTACTCCTACCCCGGTGGCAGAAGCCAGTGGGTGCACCGGTAGCGAACCAGACTCACTGACCCCATAGACGAATTTCGATAAAAATATTTAAAGACATATAGCTATTTAATCCCGTTATACCATTTCATAACAAACTTCTGTCAATCCTGCAAACTAGGCTAGTAGCGTCATAACGTAGTAGCAATTTATTAATTAAAAGCAAATGGCTCTACCTGTGTTTTAAACCAATAAACAAACAAATAAAAACTAATTCCGGATCATGATCTCAAAGTACGACGTGTTCACGTGTTTGCACATGTGACTAAATACTAATTTCTATTAAAAAATAATAAAATATGATCTTATTAGGTTAGTATATTATTTAATAGTTCGCAATGTCAAAATCTGTTCATGTTTCTGCAACTGGTTGACGTAATATGTTTGTAATTAGCATAGTTTTATGAAAATCACCTTCCAAGTACACACATTCGTTCGTCCGGCGAGCCGCCATAATGCTTGCGTGTGTTTTGTGGCATTGAACACTAATAATAATCGGTGAACTTGACATTGAGAACGGAGGCTCGTCATTGTAACAAGATGCGCTATCTCTTCCGCACCATGTTGTATTGCTAACGTTGAAAAAGGATGGATGACATTATCTTCTGTATTCGCGAGTGTTTGTAGGTCAGTCGTTTGTTCCGGACGATAGTCCGAAAGTCGCCTGGAGGTTACATTACGTAGTTGTTTAAGTTAGCTCAGCACATCATTTTGCACTACGCAAATTGTCAGCTACAAGTGCTGGACCAGGACAATTAACTAGCCGACTCGTGACGCAAACTATTTTCCTTGTGTCATCACAATAAGCCCTATTTGGATGCAATATACTTTACTGTATTAACAATAACACACGTATTAAAATGTATATAGGTACGTAACAATTTTACGTGACAATACTAGGTACCATATTACACAAAAGTAGAGCCAATAATAATATAAGCACACGCCTAATAGTGGCTGCTGCCATGTTATTATAAATATTAAGTTCCGTTACTTTAATATAAATGTTAATTATTTAGTAAAGTTTTAAACTGAACTTAAACAAGTAAAATATAAAATTTTAAATTAATAAGTTTTTTATGGTTGTGAAAAGCGATATCTAGTAGCGTTTCCACAACTTTCTTCCAAACGATAGCCGTATACAGCCTGCGTCATGTAGGAAAATTCCACTAGATGGCGTTATGTAGACGCAACCAGTTAACTTAATGTTTCAAGCTTATCTTAAGAGATGGCGCTGCTTTCACTTTGCTTTGAAGTATAGGCTAAACCTAATGAAACAAATTTTTCAGATTTCAAACTTTGAAAAAGCTGACATTGGGTTATAAGCAGGAACTGTAATTGTGATTAATTATAATATAATGTGTACATACTGATCAGGTAAGCAGACATTTAAATATTTTATAAAAATAAAGCAAAGCTTTAAGTATTTCAATAATATAATATAATTAATATAATATGACCACTTATTATTTTGTAAAGGTATTTAACTTTTCGTATTATTATAATATCATTAGAATCCTGTAATCCCTATCACATCAAAACTAATTTAATACTTAGATATAGAGGTGGGCGCTGCGCCGCCAGGATTAGGTATTTTTATCTACATTTCAATAGACAAACTGCATGCTCATTGCTTAAAACGATTTAAAGCAAGACAATAAATATATTGACAAGGTTTGACAAATTGGACAGTAAACGGATGTTTCAACTAAAAGACTGAAAATATTTTCTATAATTTTTCTCGACAGAGGGATGCAAGAGCACCCCCTTGCACCATGTTCTGGCGCCTACGTAGATAGAGCTAACTCAACGAACTCTACCAATGAATAGGTATCTCACGCTACAGTTAAACGCTCAATAAGTAATTACACGATACTGCAGCCATGTATTGGACGATGACATCAGAACGCAGTTGTTATTAAATAATGTAGGTTATAAATCCGGATCAGTACATAAAAACAAATAAGTTGTTCGACGTCAGCAACGTTGCGTGAGCTCGAGTGGCCTGAAGCGCGCGGCGGGCGTGCGTCACTCGACCGGTCGTCGCTCCCCTTACGTGAAACAAAAATGATTCTCTGACTCATATTTTACGGTTTTTTTATCTAAATAAGAGAGTAAAGCTGTCGCTAAGCATTAAACAACATAATAGACTTTGATTGCAAGTCTTCATGAAGATTATTAAGAAGTATTATCATTTACCTATTTATAATTAATTAACTATTCAAAAATGTCGACAATTATTTAAACTAACTACTACTATCTACTACATATTTTGCGGCAACATTTAGTAATGTCAACAGATTAAGTTATTAAATTGCAAACTTAGTACAGCAATATGAGGTCGAAAGACACCCGTAGTAGCTTGGTAAAATAAGCAAATAGTTTTGAGAATTAGATAATAAATGAACCTTTATTAGACTACTAAAAGCATAACTTATCGTAGGTAAGTAAAACATCTTGATTACAAACATACAATAAATAAATAAATAACCAATATTCATTAAACTAATAAAAAGTATATATAAGTGTCCTCTTGCGACCGTGTCAATGAATACCGGACACTGCTGTGGCACAAGAGTTTTTTTTTTACTTTATAGCCTACCAAAGTGACTCCACCCCGCCTGATGGTAAGCAGTCAGTGGAATCCAGAAGTGGTGGCCACTATACCAAAAGCCATCGTCTTAAACTGCTGGTATGGTGGCCTCCAATATAGCGGCTGGGAATGGGGCTAGGGGAAAGGAATGAGGGAGGTGAGGAAATAGGAAAGGAGGGAAATTGGGCCTCCGGCGCTCTCACTCACCGAACGAAACGCAGTAGTACGGATACTACTACTCTTAAGTCGATCTTCTATGAAAGGGTAGTACTTCCCCGGACGATCCGGCCCATTCATGCTGAAATCAGCGTGGATCTACTACCGTATAAATTTCAAAAAGTTCATACAATCTTTAGCCTTGTAACCACTTACAAGTCTCTCTGTCACAAGCGTCGAAAATTCTAGACGCCTTCAAGTCTGTAAGAACACTAAGTACTTTGATACTTGATTCAAGTGAAATAACTACTAAGTATGTAGGTATTAATTTAAAGTAAGGTATATTATTACGTAACTACAGTTTGAGTGTATTTTAAATGTTGATTACATATATACATAAATTTGCTACATATTTATTAAATAGTTAATATAATTTAAAATATTACAAATAATGAAATAAAAGATTTTTTTATCGAAATTTTTTTTATAAATATCTCGGCAGCTTAAAATCTCTGGAAAAGTTTTTTTTTATATAATGTCTTTTATATTCATGTTTGTGCTGCAAAAACATGAACTTGTACCACTTTTCTGTGCAGCAGCTAAGTGAGGATGAAGGTACTAGGGTCTAGGAATATCAACGTTTAAAGTGCTTGCCAAGAGTGTTATGGTTATATCCATCCTTAGTCCCTGCTAAGCCACCAGTTAACGTTTTACACACGCCGTGTGTCATTGAAGGCGTTAATTTGCTACTATTTGATCATATTAAAGATTTTTTTACACATTTAGTCTATACTAAGATCAAACAAAATCTTAGGGTGTTAGTGTCATAGCTACGGTACAGTAAAAGTTACGATCATATTTAAATTTGGTTAGAAATAATATTTCTAACCAAAAAAAACATTTAAACGAACAAATGAGAACAATGCCTCCTATCTACAAGGTCCTATCCTTCCATCCTTATTCAGCATCCAGAAGTTTGATAAAAATAGCACGTACCTATGTATCTTATTAAACGAATCAACCACAGAGAAATCGGCTTATTGCGTTTATCCAGCCTAAAAGAGTTACCCTCAGGTGGATACTCGGAAACGCGTGTCCCTCTATCCGCCCTGAACGAGAGAGACAACAACAATATAGTAATCAGAGAGTGACTTCCGATTACCCACCCCGTGCAGGGTGGATAGACGGACACGCGTTTTCGAGTATCCACCCTAGGGTGGCTGTATAGGGTGAATAAACGGAATTTGCTGAGATATCGCATAAAAAAATATATAACAATATAACAGTTTTACGACGTTTTTGATATTTTAATGCCCGATAGTGTATTTTATCGGTCAAAGAAAGTGCTATCAATAGTTTCAATATTGTGCTTGAAGTTTTAATTCTTAAAACTAAAAGATAAATTGTTATTTATGTAGCGATTACAAAAATAGTAATTGGTACAAAAATAGTTTTCGTGTTTTATATGGTAACAGTTACAGGGGAAACACTAGGGAAATAGCCAACTATTTTTCTAGAGCTTTCGACGTCCACGAGCAAATTGTTATCAAACTAGGCGCTTGCTTTTCTAGCATTTTTAACAGTGAAAAAATTATAAAACTTTTTATTTAATTATCAATTATTAACTAGGTACCCATTATGACTAATATTTTTACCTACTATGCAAAAACTACCTGCGGTTAAACAGACTGAAATCGAGGCAAAACGCCTAGAACTTGTCGCTGAGCTCGACCAGGTCTTATATCGCATTTCTAAATGGGTTTGCGTGAAACTTTGTTGAGTTCAATGCCAAGAAAACACAGGTGTGCGCGTTCTCTGCAAAAATCTTCGTTCCTTCCGCCTCCCTATCTTCAGAACACAGCGTTACCATTACAGGATAGCCTTAGTATCCTGAGTATGAACATCAGCCGAGATCTCAACCCCAAGAATTACATCGAGTTCGTCATTAAAACCGCTTCCTGTAAACTCGGTGTCCTGAACAGGGTGAGGCGGTACTTCACGCCCGAGCAGCTCTGTCTTCTTTATAAGACACAGGTTCGTTCCTGCGTAGAGTACTACTCTCATCCTTAGGATGGCTCCGCAAAGTACTTACTGGATGCACTCGATAGGTTACAGCGGCGAGCAATCCGTATCATTGGAAGCCCAGAGGCCTCTAAGACCCTTGAGCCTTTACAGCTGCGTAGAGACATCGCCTGAATGGCCGTCTTCTATCGCCTTTATCACGGAGAATGTTCTGAACAGTTCTTTGAATTAATCCCACCCTCTCCCTTTTTTATCCAGAACGACACGTGCGGGACTGAAGTGTCACTCTTTCACAGTGGAATCTAAAGGGTCTCGAACCAAACGGTTCAGCACTTCATAATTTTGTCGCTCAATTAAAGCGTGAAACTCTAATTATGATCCTGGGTCTTTTAAGCGGAAAGCATCTCACTAAGCCGCCATAGTGGAGGCTACCATACCAGTAGTATGACTTTTGAAATGGTATCCACCACTTTTGGATTACTTAGACTGCTTACCATCAGGCAGAGTGGAATCACTTTGGTAGGCTAAAATAAAAATAAAACTTTATAGGTTGCATATCAAAAGGTTCAGGAAAAACAGATCTGTAATATTCAATTTTAAACTCATTTTCAAGTTGTGTTTGTATTTGATTACTGTAACGTAGCAGGTAGCTTTACAACTCTTAGAAATAGCGGGAGCAACGGGAATAACAATACTTAGTTATTATATAATAACCCTTTAAGTGTAAGGGTTTGCGTATTTATTTTGTATTTAAACAGATCAAATAAAATACTATCGTTCTATTTAAGTCGTCCCGTTTTAAGACAAGGAAACTTGCTAGTAAAATAAATTTCTATTGCTGAAATTAAATAGTCGCTTAGAAAAATTTATGTGACAAACCTCGTTTTGTGGAATAAAATGATCGTATAAATGTATTCTTTAAACAATCATACTGTACGGTTCAATAAATAGAAATTGGTGGAAAACCGAATACATCCATGCTCTAAATGAAAGTGAAAGAAAGCTACTCGCTCATAGATGGCGCTACCAGTAAAACAGCATGATTTGAATACCTCTGATATAACAACGAAAATATATAATATTTTGACTAGACTAAAATATTTTAAATATTAATGAATATTCTAGTCTTGTTATGATAGTAAGTGTTATTACACAATATTAAAATCAGAGCTATTTCTATATTTTTGCTAATTAATTATTTGTTTTGTAATGCATGTATCTACTTACAAGTGAACAATAAAAATATCGGTAGTCAATACACATATCTCATTTTAGATAAATAGTAACCATTCATAGTTGTTATGAGTAGTAGACTGTAAAAATATAACGACTTCAATAAAACAGAAAGGATCAACGGCGCTTAACATTTAATACCCAATCTAGTTCATTAACGGTTCACACAAAGGTTTAACAATCCTTAAAGACCTTCAGGCATTATATCGATATGACAGTAATGTAATAAAATAAAGTAGTTTGTCAGAGAAGGGCGGGCGATATCGTAACTGTAGCCAGCGATAGCGGAGTCGGTCGTAGCGCAACCTTGCAGAGTTTGTTGCTCCTGCAAGGCGACGGAGGCGGCGCGGGGCGCGGGCGCGGGCCGAGGTGACCGTCTAACCTCCAGTGACACGGCTAACTACACCACAGAACAATATAATACAGTATCACAATCTAATTCGCGATATTTGTAATATTCCATCACAATATGAGAGATTTCAAAGTAAGTATACGAAAATAACATACAACCTAAAACAGGTAAATTGAATTTTGAATTTCTTTATTTCATTTTTATGTCTGGTATTGATATGGCATGGCTGTGCGAAGTGAAGCGGTATGATTTTCAGAACATTTTTCATTAAGAGATTATTTTGGTTGTACTACTGTTATGATTAAACTGTGGTTTGAAGTCAGTTATTCTATATTTCTATAATATTAATATAATAACACAACATTATACACCATAATTCATAACACAAATACAATATGATTTGGTAAACACAAAAGTATATACTTTTGTCTTGGTATACTTTACATGACTTTAAGTACTTACTTTAAAAAACCTAGTTAGTTTCCCTCGGCGAGTTAGAAAAATCAGAAGAATTCATCGATCGATGCTGACTCGAAATTAGAACTTAGTCTCAGATTGGTCGTGTCATAAACGATTACGTTAAAACATTAGATTTTTATTTTCATTAAGAAGAAGATAAGATTGTTTACCTTTGACTTATGTAAGTATGCAATAGTTGCGTGTTTGTATTGTAGATCGAAACATGAGTAACAGTCATATAGTTGATTAAACAATGTCTGTACAATTATGCTATTTTCAAGATAAATGCCTATCTGTTCGAAAACATAATGAGATAATAACTTAACTATCTGCCAGAATTATCGCTTGTTCTTGATGAAGTTTATTGTCCCAAATACAGGTTGTTTACATGCATTGTATTGATTAATTATCCTTTACAATATATGCACATTGTTTATTAGAAAGGAATGTGCCCGTACGCTCGTTGCGTTAGTGCACTGTGTTGCTAGCTCAACTTATCTGTTATTGCTTTTTACGCTTAGGTTAGCAAAATTCATTTATTTTTATTTGCATCCTGTGATTTATCTAAGTGAAGCGCATGACAAATTTAAGCAAATCAGTATTCTAAAATTAAATTTGTTTTAAATAGCCAGCTTTGAATTCTCTTTGTAAATTGTTGAGATATTTAGTTTTATGTTACGGCTTGTGTTTACCGACATTCTTGTGTATTTTTTATTGTCATATTTTATGGTTATACATATATACTTAGTACATATGAATTTTAAAATTTGACGTTATTACTTGCTTAAACTTACAACTTCATGCATAAAAATCTCATCACGACATACAATAATAATATGATGAGTTCTTCTTTCGAATATAATTAATATGTAGGTAATTATTTTTATTTTTTTTATTTTTCAAGGAACGTACAATATTGTTATAGACTTGCAGGTTCACCTTCCGAGCTACATCACGTAACAAAGGTCTTACTGAATAGTTGTTTATCCACCCACGGCTGTCACGGTTGCGTCTCCATTGGTGGCCTGTCCTAGTTTTTAAAGCAAATAACTTTATTTAGCTTAGATTATAGTGCTGTCTCCTTAAGCTGCGACTACAGCTGTTTACGTATCCGACGACGGCTTGACCTATATACTGATACAAATGCATTATTCATGAGGCGGTCAGTCGATTGCCTTTGTCGCACACATTCACTCAGTTCTCAAAATGTTCTTATTTTAGAGCACCATAACAATATTATTATGACCTATAAATACGAACTTTTTATGAACTCTCTAGCTGGTAGGTAATCGTTGTTCAACGGTTGTTTAAGTAAATATGATTTCATTTTTTTTATTTTGAATTTGAAATTATGTGTTAAAGAATAAATGTTTTTTTTATTTATAGGCTACATTGACTTATTCGATCAATCTTCTCTCTGCACTGAAAAACAAATCAATAAGCATTTATAAAAATAATATAGTGTTTCATTGACTAGGTATATCATTCATACTCATATCATACTTTATTATTCTTATAAAAATACGATGACGATTATTATATAGGTACCATAATTATATAAAACTTTAAAATCAATTAATATGAATACTTTAAGAGACCTGAATTTTGTTAAAACATACAAACATTATATTACAAACGCTTAAACGTTGACACACATCATAAGAATATAAAGGAGGTGCAAATAATTTGTCCAATCTATTTCGGGATGTGGAGAATTTTGTGATGCGCAAATGCCGTCGTATGCATCGTCTCCCGGTGACCTACATGTACCACGTACCACCACAGACAACTGATCTGTTATTGAATAATCACTTTTGACGTTTTATGTTCATTATGTTTAGTCTAGAACATGCGTGTGTTCGTATTCTTATGGTTTGTTTTAGTTAGTGTTGGTGACTTACATTAGTCGCATAATACAAAAACCGAGACAGTACTAAAAGAAATTAAATTTGAGGCTCCCTGTAGAGGGAAAAACGCTGTGCAGGCAGCTCCAGAAAGAAAATTCTTTGTAAAATGCACTATCGAAAAGGACTCTGAGTACTAACCAGAAAAACATAACATTTCTAGTATTAACTACGTAAAACCGAGCTGCGATATTTCAAAGTATAAAATGATTATTAAACAGATTTTAAAAACCCAATATAGGTGAAAATTCTTTTGATAGAACTAGTCACTCTCATATCGTATTTCTATAAAAAAAAAACTTATATTTTTAACTTATAGATACGTCATACTACACGTCTAAAATGTTTATAAGTACATACATAAATTATAGTGTATTGCAATAATAATTCAATTACTATAGTGATTGGAACAACGAAGGCATTTAAAGGCTAATGCTGTCTAGTACGTCAGCAACGGAGTACAAATTCGGTCAATGCTATTCAAATTTATATAATAGACAAGATATACATATTATTATATCCACATGGTAATTTAGTTGGATTATTTGAAATTACTTTTAGATGAGATTTTGACTTTGCGAGAATATTCTAGACCGTGTTCTGTTTTTTAGCTGTTCAATTTGCATTTAATACATAAACTGGGGGAGTAGTTGAGTTGGAGCATATTGGATCTCGCAAAGAACGATAATTGTGAAGGTCGTGCCGCAGCTGGATCTAGCATCACCCGCCCAGCCACTCCATGTGGTATCACTAGATAGGTGCTTCGTTACGATATATCGAGAATTCAACAGTTTGTGGCAAACACAAACGTAATAACAAGACGGGAAAGTACAATTTACATTGACGCTAGGCTCGGTCGGTGGCCTTACCTCGTTAGAGTTCATACACCCGCGCGAAACTAGGGCATGTACCGCGTGCTCGCCCCTCCTCTCCCGCCCGTCTCCCTCCCTCGTCCCGTTACCTACCACTAACTTTTCATTGAATTGTTTCTACTGCTTGCTTCAGAAATATTATACTAATATAAATGCAAAAAACACTTAATAAACATTGTTCTTGTACATAAGCACACAGTGTTATACTCGGTTAGGTTTTTAGTTTGTTGTGCTTGTTAATTATAAAGTTTAAGGTCATATTCTCGAGTAATGAAACTTGTCGCTGCATACATTCTTTAGCCATTAAGTAATAGTTCAGTTAATTAAGTTTAATCGTCTAATTCATCTGTTGCTCGTATCGAGAATCGAGATACGGCGATGTAGGAGAAATGCTGTCACCGGCACGAGGCGAATGAACCAGTATCGCTTGGTTGTGTTGGGTTGCGCAAGAGTACCACGAGAAAGTGCGAGTAAAAGTTGACGCAACGAACGTCACACGCCAGTCGCCGCATCACGACGTCACACATACACACAGTTCATTTACAAACGTTATGTACGTGTCCGTACAGCGTTATGTATACGACTATGTATATACTCGTAAGTGTCATGCACTGACGACACTTGATTACAATCGAAGTGTTATACAATGCCTTTAATAATAATGTTTATTACGAAGATGTTGCCACATGTCAGAATATTAAGGATACGTTGCCACTTAATTAAATAAATGACAGTATTTGATGTTACATAATATGGTACACTAATGGCATTCATAAGAATCAGAGTAATTTTCAGAATAGGTAATAAGAACACAAATTATGTTTTTTTTTTTCCTGAAGGGATGGAATGAAGTGTATTGCACCTATTTTTAAATTAGGAGTATGTGATGGCGTACTTCTAAACTTGACTTTTAACTTTGACGATTGGTCAAACTTTTCTCGAAGAAGTAATCAAACACTTAGGTATCCTTATAATTTTGGAACCAACTGACCGGATAAGCTAAATTATATGTAAGTACCTACACTATTTGTGTCTCATTCACGTGCTTTCATTGATGCGGCTGGATACTTTCAATAATGAAATTACAAGATAACGTTAATTAAAGCGCAGAAGCAAATCGTGCATTATTCAAAATTTTCTCTATACGTAATTATGCATAATAAATGACGTAAGTGATAATGTAACTTCCAATCACACTTTTAATTAACTTTTTAATTGTTACGAATCAAGTTAAACCTAATCTACATTAATTAGTTATTGTTACCTACGTACAATATAATCAGCATCATAATTGTATTATTTTGACTTCTATTATTAAAGTTTTCTTAGGAAAGTAAGCCCAGAGTTGGGACGAATATCAATGAATAACTTAAAGTTTTGTCGACTGTGAAAATTGAACCCACAATCTAGTAAAAGCATCGCAATCACTCCCACTGCTGAAGTTACTCAAAATTATATTAATTGTGGGTAAATTGGAGTAATTTTCAACACGGTGGGTGTAGAGGGAGTTAAGAGTGCGGGGTGCGGAGGGGAGAGCGCACCGTGGCGACAGAAATAGGGCGCGGAGGACAGAGCAAGGCTGCCCCCGTTGCCGGCCGTCGACCCGTTCGTACCTACGAGAACGTAGCAAGTCTGTGTGTGCGTAGACTGTGTAGCACTTCGCTACGAACATACTACGAACCGTATGCGCCCGCTGACGAACGTGCTTTCCGACGTACTTACCTATACTTACCTAACCTAAAGATACATGGACCTAATCTCAATTACGTAGTGTACCTAGTTTACGTTTCACATATTATGTTATATTTAAACCTTAGATTACATTGACATTAAAGCTATACAAAATAATGTAATTTTTTTTATAAAATTACTAGTAATACCATTCTTTACCAAGTTTTTCTACACAATGTTTAAGATATAAAAATCCTTTTGAATGGTCAAATTCATTATTATAAATAAAACATTTTATTAATTTAATAGCGCCATCTATCGTAGAATAGATGCGCGAGTGCTGTATAACGAGAGTCGTGTAGCTGTATAACCCGCGCGCCCCGCTCTCCCCTCCGCGATAAGGGCACGAGTTCGTTGCCCCGATAGAGACTGACCTCAAAAACGAGGACACTGCAAAATTAGGACGATGACAACGTAATGACTCGAGCGCCCGCTTGCTACATGTGAGTTTCAACTTAAATGGTATTATCATAAAAAGCAAAATCGTTTAAAATAAGTTATTGAACTACATGTATTTGATCAATTAGGCAAATACGCTGACTTCAACAGCATCGAGCTAGCTTGAAGTGTTTCACTGTACGATAATAATAGGTTCAGGTTTATTCTAGGAATTCGAATATAGTTAAACGGTATTTATAGCAAATAAGTAGCAACCTATCGAATAGGTCTCACACAAAACACTAAATCATATAAAAAAAAAATCTTTAGGTATATAACTATATATCTATACTATTATAGAAAGCGGAAGTTTGTTTGTTCGTTTGTTTTAACGCGCTAATCTCTGGATAGATATAATACTAGTTGAATTTGAATAATTATTTTTGCGTATGAGTCCGCGAGCAGTCCTTGAGGAAGGAGGCTATGTAATATCACGCTCCTGGCGACGGGAGCAGAGCAGCAGCAAAGACGCGGATGAAACCGCGTCGCGGCAAGCTAGTGTATCAAATATAACATAGTTAACCAAATTTTGGTGGCACTAGCATCGTGCGGATAATGAGAGCTAGTTTTATTTTGTGTTATTTGGAACGTGATCCAAATTGATAGCTGCCATTCACTTCGAGTTTTTGTCAATCAAAATACATACATAATTGACTAATTGCTAATAAAACTTTCCTTTTGTTTTAGGTAAGTGTTTAATCTATAATACTACAAGTCTACAATGCTGGTCGCTGCAAAATACATATTTTAACTACATGGATAAACAGGTAAGGTTAGAATATAAATAATATTATAATTATATGGAGCAGTTGCAGACAGCAAGCCGAGCTACCGAGATCTCAGGGTCGAGTCCTGGGTTGAGTAAAATATTAACAGGTTTTTCATACATATTGAGAAACAACTTAAAATTTTAAATTGTGTCCGATGCATATTAGTAAGCCCGGACCCTATTAAACAGTACATATCTAACGTAACCGATAGTAGATATGCCTTCCAGTTCTGCCTACCTCTTCGAAATCAAAGCGCGATATTTTACTACGTTATACCTACGTTAAACTCATTTATTTTAGTATAAATTAATGGACATTTCATGGACTTCTCCTAATGTGTGGTGTGACCTATCGTGATGAAGATTTATGTTCATAATGCTTAACCCTAATCTCGATTACAACCTCATTATAACAAAACACCCGATAACCGTATACTCTTATATGTACAAACCTTGTATAGTATGTATTATCTATTATGGTTAATAAAAGCCTCAAACTGATATTTTCACGATGTTGGTCGTCGCTACGTTCGAAAGTAAACATAATGTGAAGGGATTATTCTGAAAACGTGACGTGTTTGAGTCGATAACGATTGCAATGGTAAATAATGCAGGATGCACCTCCGGGGCCGGGAGCCGATGCTAAATATAGCTCGACCGTTGACCTGCATGTGGGTCACTCCCTGCCACAGCCACCTATCTACCTCCATTCCACCACTACACCCTTTAATCATACTCTACAGCAAATAGTCCTATTATACTTATTTACTCATTCAATATAATTATATAAAAGCAAGAAATCTCTGAGCATTCATTTGTTTGTTATATAATGTTTATTTACAATAACAACTTTCTCCGCTGTGAATGTGTCGAATTTTATAATTGTATTAAAAAGTTTGCTTCTCATACAAGTTTGTTGACGACGGCATATTCCTTTGTTTATTTGACATGCTTGTGTAATAAAAAGTACAAAAACATTTTCTTTTGTAAGTAATTATGACCAAACACTTAAATTCGCATGAAAATTTTCCAATTGACGTATGAATTGAATGAAGAAGTTACTTGGCACGTGTATTTTTGGAATTCGGGTCTAATTCTAAAAGTTTCAGCCATATCTAAGAAAACCCAAGAACGCAACAAACCCAAGATACGTCAATATACGGTAAACGTGGGTAAGTACGAGAAATATGAAGGAGCACAAACAATATAAATTCTGTATAAACAGCTGTAGTTACTGAATACTATTTTGCCACAATTTATGACATTCGCAGTCAGATTTCAATTTATAACTGTAAACTTTGTATATTATATTAAATTTCGCATATTTGTTAGATGAAAGGTGTTTTGTCAGGTGTATAAAGTGAATAAAGGATCAAAGGAAAAGCGCTTTAACAGGTCTGACCGGTGACCGGGAACTATTAAGATATCGATTGGGTCTACGTACCTACTCCGTCTGAGGGGTTACAACCCTCGTTTAGCGTCCAAACTTGCATACAATGTAATACTAAATAAAAGGTTTTAGAGAGCTTTATATTTATATTGGCTTGATGGCATAGTAGTATCGAGTTTAGTCCGCTAATTTAAGTATGATTACTATGCAGAGACAACGCAGTATATTTAAAAAAACTCAAAGTCATTTATTTATGGCTGGATTACGAATTATGGATGTATACCTTTTTAATAAATTCTTTATATATAAAATCTGACAAAATTAAGCCGACATCCAATCTATACTTATAATAAGTCTCATTGCGAGATAAAATCTGTACATCGAATATATTTTAGAAAATACTATTAGGGGTGATATTTAATCGATACTGATGCCAAAAATATTGTTAAGAAAATTTTTAGCTGTCTCTCCGTCTATGTCTGTATGTGCAAGCATCATTTAAAAATCAACCGAACGGATTTTAATCAAACTCGCTACACCTATAGGTCGTAATCTTGGCCAGGTCATAGGATACCTTTAACCTTAAGAAAACCGGGTATCCCGGATATCCTTAAAATTGTTCCAAAATTATTTATTAATGTGTACTACACAGTGAATATCTGCAAGTGACTCTAATTTCTGAAATCTGCCTATAATTCAGAAATTTTTAAAAATAAAAAGTAATATGTTGATACGAGTTAACAATGCGCGGGCGCGGAGAAGAGACGGGTGGCGACCGCGCCGGTGCCGTTTGATTGCTATTTGCACTTATGTATTGCAGCTAGCTTTGTGTAACATTTAGTGATTGATTCAGTTAATTGTTTAGAACAATAAAAATATTTTTTAAATTGATTAAATTTTTCAAAAACAATAGTTATCTCAATTTAACCAAGATTTACAAAGTTATAAATGCGGTGGAATTTAGCTGAAATTTTTATATGTAGTTTGTGAAAGTATGATTAGATGTTTTTAGTGATTTGTTTATATGAATATGAGCACAAATTTTAATAATGCATGGTTTTCGAGATATAAATATTTTCAATTCAAGTTTAACTCTCATCAACATGGTCGATTATATTAAATAGAGACCAGCTTACTGATAAAATACATCTGGATGTACATCTTGAAGGTGAACAAAGGACTACAACCCTGATAATAAGGCAGATGGTTCAGAAAATCTAAGACTAACTACTTACTCTGTTTGTATTCTTACAACTTTGTGAAACAGATGCATTTGTAAAACACTTTTATTCATCTCATTATACCTAAAATATATTAAACAACATCGTAGTTTTGATCGCAGAACAGCTGTAAATGGTAAACTTTATGGGCTGATCAAATTAAATAGTGTTTTAAGAGGTATACAGTTTGTGGCACTTCAAATTGCATTCAATTATAGAGTCCGAATTGAAAGCAGCGACACTGCACAAAATGTTATCTGATTTGTTACACGAGATTGGTAACGGTACGTATCTATGTACCGAACCACGAGAAAGTTGTCATGCACATAACATCAATAAAACCGTGCCGTACAGTTGCCTACCTAAGTGACTCCACTCTGCCGAATGGTAAGAAGTCAGTGCGATCCAAAACTGCTGGCTAGGTGGCTTACACTATGGCGGATTTATGATATGCTTTTCTCCATCCCACTTAAAAGACTCAGGATCAATATTAGAAGGACACATGCTTTGGTAAAGAATTCGAATATCTGCTCGAGCGCGGGCTTCATCAAGTAAAACATTGGTAACATTATGTTCAGTAGAAAGACAGAAGAAAGAAGGGAGATTTTTTGACAGATAATGTGCACACCTGTGTTTTCTTGGCATTAAAATCGACCAAGTTCTCACAACCCTATCTATAAATGAAAAGTTAGAAGACCCGGTCAAGCCATGTCACAAGTTCTAGACGTTTTACATCAAATTTTTTCAGGAACTAAAGGATAGATCCTTTAGGTCTTTAACTACCCAGTTGATTATTTAAAATCTCTGAGCACTGTTATTTTATTAAGACTGCAAACAATGTTAGTATAATTACATACCTACCGAACGTCAACGCCGACAGATTCGCAGGCACAGCTACATACATACGACCCCTATACGAGGGTAGAAGCATTCCTATATGCATTTTGTCATTCGTTGGAAATTTCTTAGAAAGGATGAGTATGAATAGTGTAACCCGAAAATACATATCAATGCGACTAATTTGCTAATAGTTTGTACACTAGCATACGTAACGCTCGCAATAAATTGCAACAGCATTTTGGAACTAGCGCACAGCAATATGCATTCATAATAAATTTGTAAGGACACGTCAGTAAGCGTGGGTGTTGTTGTTTTCCCCATGGTTTATGTTGGCTCAGCTCAACCAGAGGTGGTTGCGGGGCGGTGTGGCGGAGTGGGAGCGCGGAGGGCAGCGGCTCGAGGCATTGCGAGGTGAGGGGGGGTGTCGCAAGCCGCGGGTGCATGGCCGGCCGTCGGCACCGCACCGACCCTGACTGACTTATCTTGCGAACGTGCGCCGCGAGCAAATTCTAACGCTGGCGAATTTAACAACCCGGGGATTATTGTTGCACATTACTTCTTTTCCAGTCACACTCTAGACACTTTATATTTAGTTTGGTGCTGTTCTTGATTTATTGTAAGGACCCACTACTTCGGCAGTAGTGCAGTATCATATAGTCTAGCACTTGCTTATTAGAGTAGACATTGGGGCAGAAAAACCTTTACTTCTATGCATTTCTTGTTTTCTTAAGTGCTGTAAACAAGTCAAATTTCTAAATTCACTAGGCATCATTACTAACAGACTAACTGAAAACTTAAACTTATATGAGATTGTTCTTAACATGCCAACGAACTTCGACTCTCACGATGTTTTCCTTTACCGTATAATAATGTCATGTACCGTATCATAAGATAAATTCGAGCACTAAGCATGATTAAAAAATTACATTGGATACTTGCCGGTGCAGAGCCCTAAATCACATGCATAAGAGACGGATACTAAAGATTAGACCATCAGAACGAGTTACGGTACTCGCAGATGCCGTGAGACTTTATGAAAAGTAATTAAGCTTGCACAATCTACTCAATGGCATAGTAATATGAAAATGTACATTATGACCGATGACGAGTCATAGCTCTCAAATCAATCTTGCAGTACAATCACAATTCAATGTCATTCGTCATAAGTATATACATATATAATAATTAAATGGCGATCAGTTTACATAGCACATGAATCCATTAAAGTAGTGGAATAAAAGTAACATCGCGTTCCCGGTCGTGTCTAAGAACGTCTCGTCTGTCGTCGAAAGTAAAACTACTCAAGTCGTTGAACTGATACAGCGTTTACAATTTATATTGTGACCTGTTTTTACAAACTACGTTGTACCCGCTTGTTACAAAACAAAAAAAATGCAATTTACGACAACAAATTGTATAGAGTTGTCAACACGTCTTGTTTGGGTAAAATGTTTGTTTATTTTTAACTACAGCTGTGTACATAGAGCAAATTTCTCATATTCTTACATTAAATGATAAGTTATTCCTCTTGCTTACATTCTTATCTCGTTTTGAATACAAAACACACGATATAATTATGGTAAAGTGACAAGAAGTTTCTCGAATGTATAGTCGACCATGAAATGGCATTACTACCCTTAGAATAAATATCGATTTCATATCACAAAACAATAATGTCCATTTTTGCTTGCAAGTGACCTTAGTACAGTCACGGTTTTATTATATTTTGATTTAGATGGAATTTTTGCCCTTCTGCAGAAGTCAAGGAGGGTAATATTTTTTTTAAAACAGGTAAATCATGTGCCAACTATACTTATCAATAAACTTGTTATGTATAATCTTGTATTTTTCTTTTTTTTTTTCTAAAATTATAATTTGTAATTGAGATAATGTCATGTTTGTCCTACGTAGAGATTGTAAGGCTAATAGTAGGAATAGATTGGCACCTTCAACAATAGTACTAGGTGATTAGTTGTTCGTTGTAAGCACAAGGTACGCTGTGTGTTTCACCTTGATGTAATGTAATGAGTTACAGACATAGGTTGTAGGTATCGTGCGGTAAGAGGCAAGCCTAGGCTGAATCTCAAAGGCAGAGTGGCAGGGAGCGGCCGCGGTCGACTCGGACTTTGTAATACATTCGGCCTAGTCAGCGTTCGTTGCCCTGCGTCGTTCGAGGTCGCTGCTGCGGAGCGCTATGAGAGACGCCAGCCCGAATGCATCCGAACACCCACGAAAATTACCGAATGGTAAATTGGCGCAGAATTTAAATCTGTAACGAATGATTAAAATTGTTTGTTTATTATTGCTTTCTGACGTAAATATTTGTGAAGTAAAAATGAAGGCAGTCAATATATTTCTTTTGTAAGTGTGTGTTATGATAAATAAAATAATATGAATATGATAAATAAAATAAATATAAATGTTTTTTTTTAAATAAGCCGTAAGCGGTAACTTAAGCCTTCTACTTCTAATAATATTAATTACGGACGTGGTCGGTATCAAGTTTGTTCGAAGCGTTTCAAATAAACAATGCCCTCCCCCGCGCCTCCGTGCGGTTTGTTTGTAATTTCCCTATTCGAAAGCAAAAGTTAAGCTTATGTAAGGTTGGAGAGTAGCAGTGTGACACTTTAAGCCGGTGCTGCATAAGCCGCAGCGAGTTAGTCGGACACGACAACGCACCCGTTTCACGCTTATTAGTATGGAGACAGGGGCTCACCACTTTCACTCTCGCTAATAACAGGAGTTACGCAAGACGCCGCCGCCGTCACCGTGCGGCTCTACCCGCTCTCAACGACTTGCCGCTATCTCCGCCGTGCTTGTTGTTGTGCTGTAGCCTTTGTAGCCCGCTGCCACCACACCATCAATACAATACTATAACTGAGCAAAAAATGAACATACATTCTCGCAATGATGGTGCAACGATATGACGAGACAGCATAAGACGCATCCTCGGGTTTAATGATAGTCTTGGCATAAATGAAAGTGAATAGTGTTTCTGTTAGTTCATAGTGGGTCAGCGGAGTAGGGCAACGGGGGTCGACGCCCGCGCAGCCTCGCTGGGTGAAAGTGGCCCTCCTCGTCCCCGCGCCCACCCGCTCTTCCAATAAATTGTAAGGCGCGTAGACGGCTTACCTGCGCACACGCCTGTTTTTTGCAACTTGGCCATGGAACCTATTACGATAACTGCGAAATAACGTTCAAGCACCAAATGTAAACGCATGGCCTTTATTTGAGCTTGATCACACGACATGCCTTGTTGCTGAAACCATACAGAATTGTCTCGAGCTGTGTGTTTCTCACTGAAGGTGACAACACTACGAATACCACCTACACATCAGTTATACACAAAATACACACAAAAACATGTAAATTATCTTTATCAACACATTAATTAACCCTGGTGACTTCGCTGTGTAAAAAGTCCTGAAATCACTTTCGTTTAAATGGTAGCAAATTATTCTTTTTACGTTTGTCTATATCATCCGCCGTGTCCTACAGAATACAAAGTTAATAATAAATTATTTAAATTACACGAATGACACTTATGAACGTAAAAATAACTAAATGCCACTGCCAATTTGTCTAGGCAGAGCCGTGAGTGGAACTAGAAAAAAACTTAGGCCACTTTTTTAATCATTTTCTTAGAATTCTTTGTGTAATATTATATTAACCAATTTATAATTACATCTACTAATTATATTGTGGTTAATATATATACCAGTTGAATATGATAGCATTATTATGATCTTTATTCTCAAAAATTCGGCATTTAACAGTAGTGCCCAGTAATTGTTGGTATCAATTAATAAGAAAGTTTACCATATCTCGACTAAAAACCGAATACCAATTCTAGAGAAATACCACTTATACATAGATTTATTATATAAAACCGATACTTCTCCTTTATCTAAATACAAATCTATTAGTTCTAAGAAGAAACGTAAAGCTAGATTAAGAATAAAACATAATTAACAAATAAACAAAGACCACGTTATGCCCATCTTGAGGAAAATCCTTTGCACGCTGCTAATTCCCACGTAAACTCATACAAATGTGCATAGTACAATAAAATCTTATTTACCATATATATTAAGGTTATGCATGCTTTAGTCACCATCTGGATACCGGCAATAGTTTTTCCTTATAATGACATCATCTAATATGTAGTTCATTTGAAGTTGAAACAATGAATGCGTTTATCGTTAGCGAAGCATCTGAACAATACACGTAGTAGTTTATGTAACCAGTAGTCGGTAGTAAGCAGTGATTGAATAGGCCCCATCTTACGTAAATGTAACGTACTTGCCTACATATCAAATGCTTGTTGCGTAATTCACTAATTTTGCAAAGTTATTTATGGCGTACTATATTTGGAAGCAATATTAGAATCGAATATTCTAGAAATTCATTGCTTTAGGCATATATTCTACTAATGTGAAACCAAACTCTACATTAACATTTAATTTTATAGCGCTATATCCAATTAAAAGCCTAACATAAACTAATAAAAAACCAAATAATCTTCAATAAATGATTATGCTATATGTATTAAGGGTCTAAGAGACATCATCGTGTGTTATTGCATCAAAACAATATACGTGAATAATCTAACACATGATACAATAATGTAATGATTGTTTAGTGTAATTTTTAATATATAATAGAAAACCCAATAATTTCAATTACAAGAGAGAGATTAATAAAGAGACTCTACCTTACTATTAGTTTCATAAAACCAAAAAAGATTCGCCACAAATTAAGCCAAACCGGTATGAAATCAAAACATATCTCATAGTCTAATTATTTTATAACATAACCACTGATAAATACATACATAAAGTTAATTATAAACCACTTTTATCTATTAAAATAATATTAATTATTCAATTTGCTAAGCTAGTCGTATTTTAAAGGAAAGTGAAACTAACCAAGACCGTACGAATAATGGAGCTTATGAGAAATAGTTAAACATAGCGAATGAATTGCATGCACTCATTAACTATATTAACCGATTTAAAAACACCACATGTTTACTTGTAATATGTAACACAAAACTGTTCTTCCTTGGTTTAATTATAAAAATTTTATAGACCGTTTGTGACAAATGCGTGCCTATAAAATGAGGTCATCGGGAATACTCTAGTACGTATACAATGTTTACGAGCGATTATATTTTAGATGAGTGAAGGCTCAGTAAAGTGATCCGAGGCTGCGGCCGGAGCCTGAGTTGCGACAGCACGAACAAAGAAAGCGGCAGCGAGCCGGCCTTGCGGAGTTCATCGACCGACTTTTGCAGGTCGCAAGGTTTCGCCAATCGGGCTTCTCGTAGCTCCAGGATATTGCCAATTCAAAGCGATCAAGGCTGCACACTGACGCCCGGCCTGACCAAACCTCTTACTTTTCGTTCAAAGTAAAACCACAGATTACAGAACCGTAAAACGTCCACACATTACAATGCACATCTAAGTTGACAATGACTAAATACGGCTACGAGTACCGTTAATCATTTTTCACAATATATGTATTATTTTTGTCTAAATGCCGTAGCTTATTTTTCTAGATTGTCGGGCAAATCAGTGTTCTTTCATAAGATATTGCCATTAGTATGCACATATTATATTATTATGTAAGGGAACAACTATCATATCACTGAACTAATTACTACATTTTATTGTTAAAAAGTGAATTGGTAATGTATTTGAGATTTAAGAAAGTAGGTAATAAAATTTAAGAAGTATACATCAAATATTAACAATTGTAAATAAAATACGTATAACTCATTTCCATTGTTACATTTATTTGTTAACTTTTTATTATAAAACTTTCGCTTTCTTTGCGACCAATGTAACTCTCTTTTATATGAGACGCACGCAACGTTCATAGTGAAACCGAAATTACAAAGTCTAGAATTCACAAGTCTAGAATTAGACTTCGTCAGTCCAGATATCGTCTATCTTGGTTGTTCATTAGTAAGTTAGTTTATTTATTAGGCATAGGTACTAATATGAATGCATAATAAAATAACTAGGGATGAGTATCTCTGCTTGGGCCACTTATAAAAAATGCGTTACTACCGTCATTCCTCTTTTGTAGGGAGTTTTATTTATATAAGGGACGACATAAAATCTATTTATTTATGTCAATAGGTACGAACGAAACCGAATTCTTCAGGTGACATACTTTATGCAGCGACGGCGTCTCGTCAGCCGTGCCAATAAATCCGTAACCAAAATCTATTATTTAAAGTACAATTCCGTAGAACAGAACGTAAAGTTTATACCTCTCAATAAAAGGTACATAATGTATGTCTCAATTATATTGCATTCCCTGTGAAATAAATAAAAACATACATTCACAATTTAAGTCTATTGGTTTCGAGGCCAGCCACTGTCCTGATACTTGGTAAATACATCTGGCGATACTTTCAGTTCATGAGGTTAATTATTATAGATATTTATGAATACGGTGTTTTTACCCTCGACTTATAAAGAAAAGTCTTATACTTAATAGAGTCGCCTATGAACACCCAGGTGATCATAGTGGAATAGACCTATAATAAATAGCATTTGTGAGTCTGTTGAGCTAACTCAGGATTATTTAGATAAACAGACTAGACTTTTAAGACGTTTTTACTCGACTATGTTATGATACGACTCCGTATTACAACTTTCAGCTGAGAGAAATATTATGTCATCTACAAATATTTGTTTTACAAATTTCGGTCATGTTTCTTGGTTCCCTGCAACAAAATACCTACTTTTTGATTAGTGTTGTTGTATTTTACAGAAAAAACAACAGGTTCTATATGAAAAATCGTTTCAAATAGTTTAATACGAACATATATCACTATCGGTGGTGTTTGTAGTATACATTTGATACAAGGTTACGAAGGGATCGAATGACCGCCATTGTTTACAGATGGTGTTCTTATCGTTTTACTTCAAACCGTTAGTTCTGGCTTGTTTCTACGTAAGTGACCTTTGCGATCGCCTAGTTATATACTGGATTATTACATCTTACCAAGGAGTATGTGAACTACCATTATTAGTTACGACTGTATAAACGCCATGTGTATACTGCTTCATAAATTTTCTTACAGATTTCCATACAGTTCCGCATCAAAGGACGCTGTAACGTCCTTTGTACAAGGACTTTTAAAATAGATCAGATGTATAATCTTATCTTTCTCTAAATTTAAACAATAACAAGATACCTGCCAAATCTTTTAGTATAGCATACAATCAAATAAATAAATACAATAAATTTTAACACAAGCTTAGTTTTGTATAGTTAAACATTTTGCATGGTAAAGTGAACATTGAATATTACCTAAAGCCCTGACGATAATACAACCTAAATGTATAAATTAAGACCAAGTAGATCCGTTTTATTTAAATTAATATAATTGCCCGCGTTCCATAAAACGCTACCATCAAATTACTAAGGATTCGATGACAGAAAAACAGCAAGAGTGGGTCGTTCTGTCGCCCTCTTTATGTTTTGACATACATACATTTCTGCCAACATTACAGATCAACAAAGTAACGTTCTCAAAACCTAGATCCTCACTGCGACACGGTTAGGTTTATCTGACACAATCGAATTCATTGCCTAGGGGCGTATTGTTGCTACGTAACATGCATTTTATGTACACCAATAATATCTAACGTCTATGATAATATACAATCTGGATTAAAAACAAATCAAATTTTTGAAAGGGTTTTTATAGAAATCGGCAAGTGATTTGACCTATGGTGATACTTTTTATTAAAATTTTTAGTTTTCTGTTTATACACGTAAATATAAAATTGAATGTCTTTTTAGCAATTTTATAAATAGATACATATTTAATTAGTATATTTAAATTAAAATATATAATTAATATTATAAATGCGAAAGTTTGTATGTGTGTAAGTGTGTGTGTATGTGTGTGTGTATGTGTGTTTGTTACCACTCAGCGCCTAAACGGCTGAACCGATTTCGATGAAAATTGGTATGTAGATAGATTTGGTGCCGGAGACGGACATAGGCTACTTTTTATCCCGAAAATCGGTCTGGTTCCCGAGGGATACAACAAACCATATTTAACGCGCGGGTGAAACCGCGCCGCGGAAAGCTAATTAAGAATAAATTGGTAGACATGATGACTCACGACCGATCTAGTTGCCGAAAATTGGGGTAGGCATATGTCCAGCAGTGGACATCTTTAGGCTGTTAAGATGATGGTAGATCTTATATTTTGTAACTGTCGATACATTAAAACAAAATTAATTAGTTATCTGAGTCTTTAAAATTAATTGTCAGATACATTTTTAAATTTCCTTACCATGAACGAATAAAAAATCATTATTCGTCTTATTCACGTCAAGAGCCTCTTTGCTAGGAACGTATGGAGATATTAAGCTGAAAATTATAAAAAGCTTCTAGGACAAGTCAGTTGAAAAATATGGCTATTTATTTTTTATCACATATTTCGACGTGCTAGTGAGAGTGCTAGTGAGTTAGACGTGAAGTAAATCAACACCCATAGCGTACTTCTCCGTTGACCTAGAATTATAATTTAATACACATGACAGCACAAGAAGTTAACAATCCAAAATTTGTAAACATATAATTAAAAATGCCTTTGTGTATTTACAAATTTATATTTATATTTTATTTAAATATAGACAATAATAGACATTATCGTACGTCAATGTACGATTGCTATAAAAAAGAATAAGGAAACCATAACAGTCAAGCAAGTTAAATTAAAATTTAGTAATGGCCAGCATTAGCCTTCAACTACAATATTTTATGACCAAGTAAATGAGTCGTATGACCCTGAATAATAAATACCGAGTCCCGTTAACCGAGACAAAAGCGACTCGTATGTAGTTCAGTTGTAAACTCATTTCCTGTCACATGTGAACATACAATGCATTATGGTAAGGGATAAGCCCACATGAAAATACAACATTTACATTGAATAACCCATTATTAGGACACTGTGACCCACGACAGGAAAACGCTCAATAACAATGATTTATAAAACACAAACTATTTACCGACTTATACAAGAAAAACAAAAATTACCCGTAGCCCGTTACCTAATGTATCACATATAATTGCATAGTCTCTCATACAGGGAAGTAACGAAACTATCCTCGCACTTATACTTAGAAAGTACATAATTATGGATCTAACAAAAAAGATGTTTAGAATATGGCTGCCTTCACTAAGTCATACGCTATTCAAAGTTATTGATTTATTATTAATGTATCCTAGAAATGAAACTGGTGGTCGTTTAATATTTACTACAACCACAAGGTTCTCCATGTATGCCCTTTTCTTGGAAATTAATGAGTTTAAATGAGTTAAGTTAATTATCATACCTTTTTCTTTGAAGACGTTAGTCATTCGTTAAATAAGTCACATCTATAACCTCAGTAAAAATGACATTTTTAAAACATTTACATTAATTAAACGTTGGTCTTATGGTGATTCAACGTATAAATTTAGTTTATAAAATAAAATTGCATAATCGTAAACGAATCTTGTCATGTATATAAATGAAATAAATTTATCAATGTCTAACTTTAGACTTTTATTTTAATAAATTGAGGTGTAATTACAATGCCAAAAAGGCTACCTATGAGTAATAAATGAGAAGGATATAAGACTCATTTTGTTTAGATATAGAGTTAGAATCTAAGAAAGGTTAATATTTTTCCTTTATTCATTCGCTGTTCCTCGTTGTATATTTATTTATGCACACGCATCTTGGAAAAAAGTAGGTACATACATTTACAAGAGCAGAAAGGCACTGCTTATTACATAACAAATTTCGAGTAGCAGTTTCCTTGTCTTTGTTTTTAACTGAAAGAACATATTGTAGAGTAACATTCCGATAAACGATATCTATATATATATACTCTAATCGGTGTCAATTGTAGCCTGTTCCCAATAAAGGGCTAATCCGAGACATGAACTAAGTATTTGTCAAAGATATTTGAATGTTTTAATATTCATTAGTTAAGTGTGTCTGTTCAAACGACATTCCACTTGGCTGCCTTAACTATGCATTAAAATCAAGTACAAATTGTATATAATTATTGTAAACAAAGAAATTTCATTAATAAAAACGAAAAGTACCTAATTATGTTACTATATTGTTGTAATAATGCAGAAAATGAATGAAGTGGAAAAATGTGGTAAATACCGTCAACACAACTGGCTACTACATGCTGTAAGCAAATATAATGCATTCGTATCCGTTTTACGTCACACTCACAGTTGTTATTGAAATATTGAAAATCCGCTTTATTGTCCCATTTGCCTTAATTGTTTTATAAGTGCGGTTACGTGTCAATGACCTCTCACCAAGTAACCATTAATTCAACATCATTGCTAAATAAAACAAAATTTCATTTCATACCGTTTTGCTTTTGTAAGTAACGAGTACTGTAGGTTGTCAATAAACATCAGTTACTCAAGTACCTCCAAACCTACATAAGCAGTTCTATGTATGCAAGCATTTCTTGATGCTCATTATGAAATGATAGTCACGCGCATATAACTGCAAGCACTAATTGTGTACAATTCTCGTCTAGTTTCTAAACAATTTCTTAGACAAAATGGAATGGAGTAATAACGCTCAAGTATAATAGACAAGCTCGTCACCGAGGAAAGTGGGGCAGTGAGATGATGTTTAACACTCATCAGTCACATTGCAATCACAATGCAATTAGAAAGCGAATTGCAAAAGTGCCTCAGCGGCGCTATCAGAAGAAAGCGCGTCCAACATAGGAAAGTTGAATCAAGCAAGCCTGGAGGGGACGGCGGGAGGGGGTAAGATGCGCGCACGCTGCCACAAAAGTAGTACACTTTCGATCTCAACTCGCGTCGGTGAGAGTTGTGCGAAAATGAAAGTGGTGTTGTCATTACGGACCACTTTCCATGCTGAGGTCAAGAACCTCGTGAGTCCAGTTCTAAGCACGTTTCAAGTTAATTGTAGGACTGCACAACCGTACAACATAGTACTCGCGTTCCCTTTTACTGCGTATTTCCTCGTTCAAACTTGTAATAATGTTGTAAATCTTACTTAAATTACTATGTGTATATGTATAAATAGTAAGAATACGACCTTTTCGTAACATATTGTGTTCAATTAGCTAATTAGTAACATAATGTTTGTTACCCTTGCTTTCAAATATTGTATGCTTAATTATATGTCATTTTGTCTCTACGAACTTAAGAATTTTGCTTGTGGGAAAATAGTTAACATTAATTACTTCATTTTAATTTTTACTTTTACTTTTACTTTTTCTTGTGTGATTAATGTGATTATATATTACACGTAAATATATATATACGTGTAATATATATATATATATATATATATATATATATATATATATATATATATATATATATAATTATATTCCTCTATTATTTTTTATTTGAGTTTTATTAATGATTTAGATTTTGTATGAGTACCTATTTACTGGAAAATGAAAATAATAGAGTTTAAAAAACTCTAAATTAGTGTGTTTATATGTTTAGATGATATTAAAATAATTATATTATTTGTATACATTCATTTATATGAATAACTTTACAATATCAACATAAACTAGTCAATACAATGCGGCTATTCCATATTTCTACGCAAAAGCAAAACAGTGGCGGTTTCTTTGTCTTAGAAATACTTTCTATTGATTCGACTGATTCAATAGCTTTTTTAACGTCAAACGTATTTATTAAATTAGCTTTTCTGTAATTTAATAATAGAAGTTATATGTACACGTAAATATAAGGAATTTACAATGAAATTTATTTCTCAACTTTTTGCAATTAGCAAAATTTTTTATATATAATTACAAGAGATAGAGCTTTATGTATACGTCGATATTATTACCAAAAACATATGTTTTCAAATAAGTTAGTGAACATTTCGCTAAGCTTTAATGTATGTATGTCATTTGAATGCATACTTTGTTACTGAATGTAGAGCGAGGGTTGCAGGGAAGACAGGGGTGTGTCATGAGAGCAGAGGTAAGGGGAGCGGGGTTGAGTCGACGACCGCAGCTGACGTCAGCATGACCTGATGCTGCCGGGATTCAGCATAGCCCGAACTATGACCTCGTGCATGATATCTGCATATTTTACTTTAACATGTATATTCGAAATGACTGCTATGGCTTGTTCTCTTCGTTGTTGTTTTACTATCACTGTTATTGTCATCGCCATAAGATTCAAATTTAAAGTAACTAGTAAATCGTAGTAATTAATTTAACTCTAGGGTTTACTTGTACGTTATGCCTGATGGAAGTGGTTCTTGTAGTTAATTGGTGCTTTCAATACAATGTCACTTGCACGTGAAGTTTGGGTTACATTACGACCCTTCCGATGGGATTGGTTTTTTGTAAATAGCAAAATAATAAATTGTTACTTGCTTGCAGTACTAATTTCTCTACATATTCTTTATTAGTTCTATTATGTTTTATACCCACGAATTGGCAAACAAAGACGGTAAATTGCTCGCCCTAACAACTCCAGAAATAAAGTCTACTTAAACAGCGCTTCCCAAACGAGGTCTGAATCAACAGAATCAGGTTTTAGAACATAATAGCTATTAGGTAATATTTGCCTACAGATATTTCACTACAGTCTTTTTTAACAATTTGACTGAGCAAAGTACTCAACTAATATGTGTGAAAGTAACAGCCTATCATTGTCTAACTACAGAACAAAAGTTCCTTCCTGTATAAAGTTGGAGAGGCCGTAGTTATTAGAACAGAAAATGAACTGTATGTCATTCAGTTAGATCTGACTGAAGGTAACTTTAGTCGTAAATCTTACTCGGCTGTTCATTATTGGTAGTCGTAAAAACGTAATATTTACAGCAGCCGGTAATAATGCACGGTCAAAAGACTTGTACACTATAATTGGTTGCCTTGGCCTATAAACTCGCCACTCTGTTCACGACTGATTCGCCAATTCTAGATTTAGGTTTTCAGTTCACTGGGTTGTGTTGCTGTTTCCGATCTATAAGCTAATTATATAATATAATATATATTTTATACGATAATTCGGCAACTTTCTAATAGTCTTGATGTTTTTAAATAACGTCATATTATCTACAATCTCTATTAGGTCATTATATTCTTATACTTTAACTTAAAATAAATTAAGCAAATCAGTGCACAATTTGCACTAATTGCGATACAATATGAAGCCCGCTCTTTAAACGTTATGTAAACTTCAATAATAAATTATGAACTGACAAAAGTATCTTATGAAGTTATTCTATAATGCCTTGGCTCCTCTGTCTGGTTAGGAGGTTTAGTAAACTATATCCTAATGTTACGGAAAGTAATGCATTGTGTGGCTTCCTTCAAATGAATACAATAATCAGTTGACAAAATACGTGAAATAAGAATTGCAGTTTGATCGTTCAATTGTTATACAATACAAAACTTTGTACCTACAGCTCAAATCGTTAAAATTGAATACAAAAAATGATTTCAACATTTTCAAAGAAAGATGTTTGGTCTTAGTTCACGTTTCAACTAAAGGTGTAATTTAACTAAACTAACTAAACTATTTTTATATAAATAACAATAAATGTTGGGAGATGATAGGAAGTAAAGAATAGATAAATTGTTTGGTGATGTCCGTAGTAAGTATTAGATTAGGGGCGGGCGGCGCGTAGCGACTTCTACGAGCGGTTCGCGGGCGGCGTAGCTCGGTCGTGGCGCGCGCCATTCGCGCTGACGCCGCCGCCGGCCGCACGCGCCCCTATCGCGCGGCTCATGCGTCTCCCGCCATCAGTGCATCACCACCTGCTCGACATGACTGTGACAGAGTGCCATCGCCACCATCGGTTGGATCCCAGCACTGATCCCGTCAACCCACCCCGGGACACCCCACCGAACGAGTCCGACGTGCTCCTCGGCAGAGTCCTAGCAGGTGAGCATACTGATCAGCTGATCGTGACACCTGTCAAACACCAGATATCTCTACTCAAGTCGCACTCAATCCGATGTTTACAATGATGTGAATGTTTACAAGCCCTCATGTTTTTGTGTCGTTTTATGTTTTGTAAAGTTTATGTTATCATTACATTAGTGACGTATACGTTTTCATTATCAACTAGCCACCTGTAGCGTGTCATGACGTCATACTTTTATTTGAATTGATTACCGATTATTAAATAATAGTGTGGTAAAGGATAATTTCTTGTCCTTTTCACTTTTGGTGCGAGGAGCGATGGTCGTGCAGTACGCGGGTGTGGGCGCGGGGCGCGCGGTACGAATTGCGGATCTAGGTCAAGCGGAGTTCGTTGCCCTCGGCCTTCCCGGCTATATTCGACGTCGCTAATCACCGTCGACCCTCGCCCCGCACCTGCCACCCCGCGCGCTCTATCCCCGCTTACAGTACTAGAGCATTATAATAATCACAGACACGGACTTAAAACTATTTTTATATAAATAATTACATACAATTACTTAGTCTTTATTACATACATAGGTATTTAATTATATTTATGAATTCATTCGCATTTCATTTTAAGTAAAACAAATATTCATAGCCGTCTTTAATTTTTAGTAGTGTACCTAAGTACATTTTTAAATCTTATTAATTGTTTTTCATTTCCATGTCCTAATATCAGAAAGAACCATTTTAATAATTAACATATTCAACATAAGTAGTTGTTATTCAAACATAATGCACGTTCAAATAATAAGATGTTAGTCAATGAATAATGGGTTGCATTATTCGCAAAGACGAGCGAGTGAATATTCGACATCATGGTCGAATCGAGTTTCGCAAGTGGAGCCCATCGCTGAATGCCATTTTATTTTGGAGGCCGCGCGCACAGTCGGAGGGCCCGCGGTCAACGGCCCCGCGCGTTATCTAGGTCGCCTCAGAATAACCTAGCGCCGATACTCTAATAATAATCTACATAAAGCCTTGAAATACTGTTGTCCCACTCTCACTCACGACATCACTATAGCCGCGAATAGCGACAATCCGTATTTCGTAAGACTTACTTCTATTCCGTGTGTGCGGATGCCGACTAGATTTAACTATCTCTTTCTGTCATGACTACAGACTAAATAGAGTAAACTAATGGAACATCAGTTTCTAGATTCCTTCACATCTGAATAGGAATTTATAGGTTTACATAACATCTGACTTAGGTTCTCACTGTTACGTTGCTATTATGATAGAAATCTTTTTTGTAAATACCTCCAAATGGGTTATTGTGAGTTTGTAATTTGTGTACTTAATTCTATTAATATTCAGAACTTTCAATATTCGCATAACATTAAAATACAAAACAAATTCAATGAAAACGATTTATAAAATTGCAAAGTGAATTCTAATTACGCTAGTGTAAAAACAATTAAAGTCTACAATGTTTGTAACGCGTTACAAACATTGTGTGACCGTAAAAATTTGATACTTTTATGTTATGACTATGAGGCATGAATTTTTAAACAAATAATATTTTATTGTAACAATTTGTTGCGTGTTGCGTGTCGTCGTGTGACGTACAGTGTACGCGGCGCGGGGCAAGGTGGTGGCGGGGAGGAGGCGAGTGAGGCGCGGGGCGCGAGCGCCGCGGACTCGGTATTGCGATCAAGGCCTCGAGTTCGTTCACCCACTAGCAATTGGGTCACGCTCGACGCCCCGCGCCTCGCTCCGCGCTCCCCACACACAAATAACTGTTTAAATCACACTAAATCCGTACCTGTAACGTCACACTGACTATGTAGGTAACCTTAATTGTATAAATTAAAATGTTCAACACGAAATTTAATTCTATTTCAATCACTTTATCGCTTGTACCGTCATACCGTGCTCTTGCCTCTTATTTTACATGACGAATAAATCAATTAATCGATAGTTTGATACGTGACAAAAATATAAACAATAAAATGGTACCTATATTATTATTTTAGTTTTTGAAAGTATAAGAAAAGAGAGTGAGTTCGTTTAACTCTACACGAGTGACGGCATAAAGAAAGTCGTTATGCAAGTGCACATAACGTTTGCGTCGGATAGGTACATAACTTTTAATACCTATATCTATAATTAATTGATACGCCATAGTCATTCTATTTTACTATCTACTATTTATCAAGTTGTTAGACAAACGATTTATTTACTTTTTGAATAGTAAGTTTACGTATCTACTTACTAGATCTAGAAAATAAAGAATACAGAATATAGAAGAATTTGATGTTCTATCATTATTAATTAGATATTGTATAATTTATATCTTACGAGTTTCTAAAAGAAGTTTCCAAATCAATTCAATGATAGAGTCTATCCTTGTAGGCAATAAAAATAACTATGCATAAAAATTTTATATCTTATACCACAAAACGGTCATCAACTTCAGCGAAAGTTTCATGGAAAATAGTGGTATAGTATATTATACTAAGTAAGGGTGTGTGAAGGTTGCGGTGGGGTGTACGTAAGAGAGGCGGAGGGGGGCACATAGGCAGCTGCGAGAGGCTGCGGGTCGACGCCCGCGCCGCCCTGACCCCAATTTGATCTGCGTTCGCGTCATATCTCGCGGACCTCTCGTCCAGGCATACTCAGCGGAAAATACCCATCGTTTCAACATAACAGCAGCTTTATGAAATGTCTGACTAAAACGGTGCTTTCGGTCTTAGTGACGTTTACTGAGATTAGCCATAGGTACCTGCGTTACACATTGGCATATTAAATGTACAGGTTTGTCTAGTGAAGGATTGTAGATAGTCTAGTCTTGTGGTCACGGTTACGGTATCCAACTCTTATTCACGTGGTCGAGGTTCGCAATAGGTCCAATACCAATTTTCCTTTTTGATA
This sequence comes from Parascotia fuliginaria, assembly GCA_963082885.1. Classification (NCBI taxonomy): domain Eukaryota; kingdom Metazoa; phylum Arthropoda; class Insecta; order Lepidoptera; family Erebidae; genus Parascotia; species Parascotia fuliginaria. The sequence goes on along the minus strand of OY720174.1, from coordinate 9,886,178 downwards.
TCATTAATTTCCTTCTAAGTTTATCTATACCTACTAATATTATAAATGAGAAAGTAGCTCTGTCTGTCTGTCTGTCTGTTACGCTTTCACGCCTATGCCACGTATAGAGATAGATTACACATAGGCTATCTTTTATCGTGAAAAGTGGCTGAAAGGGGGTTGAAATTGGGATAAAAGTTTGTATGAAAAATCGTCAATGAATTAACAGAGATATAACCGACATTCACGCAGGCAGTGCTGCGGGCAACAGCTAATTTTGGAATAAATAATTACACAAAAGATCTTAAGGAATGCTTTGGCCTAGAAAGGATAAAAATTATGTATAGATTGGATAAATTAGTTATGACGTTATAAATTTTGAATATCATTATTATCTTACTGATCAGTCGTACGACAGATATGTATTTTACAACAATACGTCTACATACGTCACAGTTGTTTTTCTGTCCTAAATCATTTAATAGATACCTGACACTAAAAACCATTGTTTATCGACAACAACATCCGCTAAGAATCATCACCTGCAGTTATTTTATTACTATCATTCAAAATTGAAGGAGAATAGTAAATATATAACCTTATATAAAAACCGTAACTCTATGTATTATGTTTGTTAATGATTTACGTTCTATTTCTCCGGTAACCTGGTAACCCAGCCACTGTCCAACTAAATCTTAGCTTTTGCAGAGCCGAACATTGTGTTCAAAACCTCATTTTTTGTTTCCACTCATGTTCTTATTATTCTATCCATAATTTCATCCTACTACTATTATAAATGCGATAGTTTGTGTGTTTGTGTGTCTGTTTGTTATCACTCAGCGCCTAAACAACTGAAAAGATTTCGATGAATGGTGTGTAGATAGGTTCGGTGCCCAAGACGGAAATATATTTTAGTTTTTATCCCTAAAATCGGACTAGTTCCCGAGGTATACAAAACATATTATACGCGTGGGCGAAGCCGTGGCGCGCAGCTAGTCTTACAATATTTTTTATAATATATAATACTGGGTCATGATGGTTTAGTTTGATGAATTGATAAATATTTACTAGTGAATATATAGCCAAGTGTTTCAAAATTAAATAATTTTTCTCTATAGAATTTAGTTTTAGTCTAAAACGATAATTGGTCTTTTCAACGGTCAAAAATATTTTGTTCACCGGTTACATTTTACATTAAACTGGTTCCTATCTAGATTTTTTTTGCAAAAGAGTAAATAGCATTGGATCGCTTACAGTGTTATGCCTGTGTCGTAAGTTACTGATTGCATCATCATTATTATGGGTACACAAAGTCTGTCAACTGTGTCGTATTTTCAATAGTTGAAGCTCTATTTATATGTTATTAGTTAACAATGTGTAGTGAATGAAGGAAATACGTAGACGGTTACTAGCTATTACATAACAATATGCTAAAAACATCCGTGTTCCAATCGCAATGAGTGATGTTATCCATTGAAATTACACATTAAATAGAAGACCATATTTGAATATGCTATCTATAACTTGAATTATTTTACCTTGAAATACTACGATTACACCTTGAATCGCCCACTTAATTGAGTTTACATCAATGTTACTACGTCATCGAAATTTTTATTTATCATCATTTAACTATCTGACCGAGAACTTTTAAGATTGTAGTTTTTATATAGAAATAAAATTATATGCTTTCTGCTGTAGACCATTACACCAGATAATCGTAATCTGGTTTTAAAGTGTAGAGAACTACTGTTTCGTTTTACTAGATTAAGACCATAAATGAGTGCTGACAAAATGTAAGACAATTAAAGACATTATACCTTATTGTCCATACATTATAATATAACTAGGTAAGTACATCAGATTGGAAAACCGATGATACATGTCTGTGATGGCCTTTAATAAAGTAATAGCAAATTTTCCAAACAATTAATGGCACGCACACATCAAACATCAATAGGGAGGCTTAATAACACAGTTGGTTCGCTGTGACTAATAAAAAATCATCAGTCCAAAGCAGAACAAGAGTTTTAATAATTATCATCGCGTCTTGAAACTATAAACTTAGGCATTTCTAGCAACATGTCGCATGCAGCTGCAACAGAATTTCAAATATTTAATCTCAAATTTTATCATTGGTAAAACAACTAAGAAACAATGTAAATATTAAAATAAATTAGCATGTTTGGACAGTCGCGACTATTCGCAAACGAGTTAGCAAAAGTTACGCTTATTCGTTAATGATTAAGTGTAGTGGGTCATGCAATGAGTCAGTCAGTGGTGACCTAGATGTGGCAGGCTGTATCGACGGTAAGCGGGAGCCGCGGCCTACGTGCTCTAAATACTCTCAGAGTAGGTTAGGGAGCGAGGTCGACGAACTCAGCCCTGCCTACCCCGCCGAACTTTCTGGGTCATCCGATTTGTGTGGCCTACTGTAGCGTAATCGGTTCCTAGTATACCTATTGTTTATTAAGAAAAATTAAAATATTGATAATATGAAATGAGATTTTCTAAAACGGATCACTAATTATATAATAAAAGACTTAGTGTTTTAGTTTGGGATAGAATTGATTGTAGGCAGACTGGTTTATATTAGGCCGGAACTCTAAAGTTTTGTGTGTAAAACCAGGCTTAATTGATCGTTTACTATAAATCTTCTTAAGTTCTAAAAGACCCATTAAAATGTGAAAAGCCGAACTAATAGCCAAATTGGCTATTTAGGCTAGACACACATTCAAAAAGCCTAACTATGTGCGGCTATATCCGAACGCCTGGCAGTGGCAATGCTAGTCACGATAGTAGGTACGTAACTGTTTTGTTTTTCGCTGTGTCTGCCTACTTAACTATTCTGTAAAGTGCGTGAAATATACAGCAAGTACCTATATATGTATATCCAGCTGTTTCAATTGTGTAAGAAAATAATCTAATAAGTGTAAAAAGAACTGTTAGACAGCCACACAATGCCAGTCCAATGCCAATGAACAGTACGCTTTTGCTGTAGCATACTTCATTTACATATTTTACCACGAAATTATTTTTTTAAATCGGGACTGCAGACTTTTAAAAAAATATCAGAATTTTATTTCTTAAATCTGTTTAAAGTAAACAGTAGATAAGTCTTTGACACTTTTTCTTCAATAACGAATCAATTTTTCATTTACATCAAATAAAACGTAAATAAAACTAACTATAATTTAATCATGTTTTATTATTAATAAAATAGATTAAACAAAGGAATATAAAAATATCTAAAATAAATAAGTGTTAACACTCCATGGCGCCATCTAGCGCCAAGTAGATTGTTTGGAGCGTTTTAGATAGATGTCGCTAGCTTCCTGCACAAACAGAAATGTCATCAATGAATCTTCATAATCGTGGTAGCAGTATTTAGTATTGGATGGTGGAACATAAAATTTTTAGGTAGGTAGTTTGGGATGAAATAATCAGACACCAGCGTATAAACTTAAGTATTATTTAAACTACCTAATAAATTCAATAATTAAATAGGTACCTACCGTTATTAATTAATTTGTTGTAAGTATAAATAAAATAAAAATATGAATGCCTATATCAATAAAAAAACTCAGATAGTTAGGTACTTATTTCTGAAAAATTAAATGTAATTTCTTCGTTCTTAATAAACTACGTTTAGGCAATCTTGCTCAATTTCAACGGTTATAATTAAGCCGCGGATTTATTTGAGTGGAGCTGGCAATTAAACTGGGAACTAAAAATAGGATAGGTACTGGTGTGTGGGCAGCAGTTCCGTGAAGTTGGGTGGCGTTGTAGGGTGGCGAGTGGTGCGGCCGTGAACTCAGCCGACCCCTCCGAGTAGCCTTCCTCCAACAAATAAATACCTTTTGACATTTAGATTTTTCCGCCACTGTCCAAATAATATTAGCACAAATAAGTAAGTACATGTACTTACATCCCTGATATAAAATAATCTTTTTAAAGTAGATCAATGCGTCTAATAGGTACCTATTCAAATTTACTTAGCTATTTATTATTTTTGCTGATTAGACACTCTAAACAGGTAAGGGTAGAAATATAATAAGAGATACCGACATTTATTACCTAGATAGCAAATATCTACTAAGTATATAAAAATTAAAAAAAACATTTATTTTATAAAATGACTAGGTACTCTCAACTAATTGTATTTTATCATAATTAATAGAGTGCTTAATGTGAACTTTACGCTGCGAGTGGGTGTAGATGGGGGTGTGGATGGGGGTAGTCCATTGACGTCACAGGGGCGCATGCGCGCTGGTTACCCACGCGTTTATGCCGCGGTCGACAGCCTCGCTTTCGCGCCAACCAAAGCGTTGTCAGGCTCCCGCCGGTTATAACCTAACTTAACACTAACTTACCTCATATTTCAAATACGTAAATAGTACTGATGTCTATGCGCCATGGAGTTTAATGGTGATAGTGCACTACAACAGCAAATAGAAGGTGAGCATGTTTGTTATATATTTTTTGGCCTTTTGAACTTGAAATGGCGTAAGCGGGCGTTGAACTTTGCTCTCTTGTTGTTCGAAAAATTTGATGCGTAGAAAATTAGATATGGCTTAGTCTATCAGTGTTTATTATTAGTATTAATCAGGTACTTAAAGCGTTTCTATTTTTTTGTGATTTTTCAAATAAGTTAGCTGTCATTATTAGTAATACTTACTTACTTACTTTTTAGTTAAATTTAATTAATAATTTCGTAATTAAAAAGAATAGTAATATAGCTACGCATGTTTTACCAACGTTATTCCATTTTGAACGGTGAAGGAACGTCGGTAATTCGGTACCGAACTAACAGATGTTGAAAACATCACAATAAACTACAAGATTTAAGAAATCAGTAAAAGAGAGAGAAGAGCTTAGTTAAACATTACTGGCCTAAATGATTATACGTCATGGCAATAAACAAATTTAAACTATTCCGTAGGTCCTTAAAATAATAATAAAAAAACATTAGTTATGGTATGAAAATAATTATGAGTGTCCACTATTATATTTAAATTAGGTAGTTGTTACACATTACCTATACCTACCTATGTATATATATACTATCCTATATATTTAGTAACATATACCTACCTAGTACAAAACAAAGTATTATATTATGAGTATGAGCAACCCAACCCAACAGTAAAATGAAGATAAAAAAAACGGCAGATGACATTAAGTAGAGTACCTACCCTACGTGATAGTGGTGCACGTGGGTGCGTGGTGACTATGGTGAGTCAGTAGTGATCCAGACCGGAACGGTTCACCAGCGTCATCGCACCCCGCGACACACGGTCACGCCACTTCATTGAACAGTGCACAGTGTGTAGGTACTACGCTTATGCATATTGTAATGCACCGATATCCGTTCCACTTTTACGATTAGCTGTCGCTGCTTGCATGCGTAAAGTGCACTGTCACTTGTTTCAACTTTTTGTACTTGGTTGTTATAGCCACGGTGTATGCGAATTTGTAGCTATTTTCATTTAAAATAAGCTTAAAATTCCCACTGTTTAAAGCTAAATATCCTTCACTAACACTAACATACCAAAAGCTCTTCAAATCTACGAAGCGGGCAATCTAAAATTTGAGGGATACGGACAATAAATGGTGTAAGAGAATATTTATTTATAATAAACAAAAACCGCAAAGAGGATAACAAAGAATAATTATGTGAAGGTCTTAAATATTTTACGAGATTTGATGATCACATAGGTAATTATTTTTGCGTGATAACTACTACTATAAGTTTGTAATTATGTAGGTATTACTTGTTCGGTTAAATTGCCGACTACTATTTTATTACAGTATGGAAAGGAGTATTAACCGCGACCTACCAATAATATAAATCCAAAATATTAAACATCATAGTTATTGTCACACCTCACCTGGTGTGATCTAACTTCTCATATTACGTTTTCCTACAGTAAGTGTTCATGAATAGATAAACTTTTGCACACACTCTACGTTTAGAGCATAAATATATTTAGAGTATTATTGGCAAAAGGCTGTATCATTAACTACTGACACTACCACTGACAATATAGTTACATTCAATTTCCAGTTTCATTATTTACTTATCTTAAAATACACCGTAATAAGAACCTTTTCGAACCCAAGACGAAACTGTTAGGTTAAAATGGCAGTCACAGTTTTGCTTACAGTTTATACAAGAGTATACCATGTGCGTGAACATCAGGATTCCAATCTTCAGCTTTCTGAAAGTCTTCCTTTCAAGCAAACTTTTTATGTAAAGAGAGACTCGTCGGCGTCCTATACAACTGCACATAGAAAAATAGGTGTGTGCCATAGTGTGTGTTGAGTACGCGCGACTACGAGTATGTACTTAGAGAGTGCATCGCTCCCGGGCGCCGGTGTCGTCGCACTGCATATAGGCCAGTGCACGCGAATGCCCGGACACCCCCCCTCCTGTCGTCCCCGAGCGCGGTCCACTCCCTCCCCGCTGCACTTCGCGATTTTCCATTTCCATCGTGTAGCCCGTTCGCTAATTCCAGCGGTTGACTCGCCCGATGTCGTAACAAGGGGAAATTTCTCAGACCTTTCTCTGAGCTTGACTCTGCTGCAATGACGTTTTCCGGTAAAGGGCATTCACAGCTCACAGTTTTGTCGTAAATAAACTCGTACAGTACCTTTGTTATGTAGGTAACGCTTTATTATTTGGACTACGCGCTTATTAATGAACTCTCGTTTCACATTATAATAATTCATGTTTATACACTAAGAATTGTATAATCCAGCAACCAGCAATCAAATTATGTTAAGATTATATGTTTACATAAACAATAATAAACAATAATGCTGTCGATTTATGTTATTAAAAAGCATGGGGCCCGTGTCACTTTAATTAAAAATATCAGAACAATAACCTAGAACATTATTTTAGATTACATAAATTGATAAAAAGCAATTAGTTTACGTACACAATAACAACAAGCTTCCATAAGTTACAAATAACGTCAATTTAATGTTATTTAACGATGACGTGATGTGGTATTATTTACTTTCAGTTTTAATGTCACAAACCATTTTTGATATTGTAAATAATGTGTTTAATGATATAATGCGACTGCTCTACCGATACTGAAAAGGCAGCCTATGAGACGAGATCCCTGTCTACAGTGGGTTCAAAGCGCTCGGTAAACGTGTTCGCGGGTAAACAACGTTGTATCGACATTCATTATTAAAACGAAGTTACGTCTGTTCGGTTCTAAGCTTCCGGATGTAGTTACAAGTTCCCGCGGTCGTTGCCCGCCCGATGCGTGCACGACTCCCCTATATCGGCTAACTGTGGCGCGAAAACTAAAAGCATGTTGAGCGAGCGACACACATGCCTGCCTACTGCATGCGCCTAGGTACATTCTCGTATATACGGACAGTGCAATCTAATGTTGCACAGCTATTGCAATTTCAAATATTTGTCCTATTTTATGTAGGAAGTAAAATTATCCAATGAACTCTCACGTATCTTATACAGAAATTAAATGAATTCAATTATTAGTATGTAGGTTCATGAATATTTATTTTTAGCACGTCTGCCATAGTTGTTATTAATATTGTAACTATTTTGTCACTTCCTAATAAGAAAACGTTCTATAACCTTGTCAAATTTGAAAGCCCAGGCTTTAAATATATTTTCAGATATTATACACTATTATACATATACAATTTAGTGAATTATTGCGTAACAAGAGATGCGTTATTGTCATCTAATAGTAATTAGCATAAGGTTAAATTACGTCATGTTTTTTACGAATTCCAAGTTGTTAATTTCCACTAAAGGTAGAGTAGAGACTACTGTATAGCTAGACACATAAATGATAATATTCCCTATTGAATCGTTCTTTTTTGTTATTTAAATCAGCGGATTCTATGTGTTGTTGCTAAAACTTGGTTTATGAATTTCGTGTCCTGAAAAATGAATAGCCAATGTACAATATAGATGGGATTGCGTGAACGTGGAAACGATTGAGTGCCGTTAGGTGGATAACTGTATGAGTCTAGTCTAGAACAATCCTAGGCGAGCTCGATAGAATCGGGTGACATGTTCTGAATTATGAACAGCTTACTTATTTTGTCTTAACTCAATAACTGTTATATGTACTTATCGAATATCGTATTTAGTATTGTTGGTTGCTGGTTATTTTTATGAGAATTTTACCGTTTATGTTTAAATCAAGAGAACCTAGACGTACAATAATGGGGTACCTAACACTTTAATATAATAGGTATGTAAATTTAATTATGCCGGTGATTCTAAGCACACAACTACAAAATTATTTATTTTGACTGAAAATCGACTAATCGACCACACGTGCATATAAGTCAGTGATATCCTATGAAAATGTGAAATTCCAGTGAACTAGTACCTATACATCGACGATGACAACTCACTGGTTTACGTAACCTAATAATACTTAGATTGAATCACTTGCGCAACATTTTTTGCCACTGTATTAGTTATTGTAACTACGACGTAATGCTCTATTATTGAGGCGAACGCTTATACACGTGACAAAAACATAAACAAAATTATTCGTGCCTTAAGTAAATTTCAGTTTATTTATTTACGTGTTTATATTAAAGATTTATTTCGATAAAGATCATGTATTATACAATTTTAAACCATAACATAACACATCGCTAATTAAGAAATAATGCAATTGTTTGTCCTACTTTTGCTATTATTAATAAATAGGTATTTTAAAGAAGCAAACGCGGTATCTTTGAAAATATACATAGGTATAGTCTGTTATGATGATGATTATAATATATATTTTCACACACACAAACTTGTTTTTAATACTACTAATTTTTAATATTTATTATTAAGTATTCAATAGTTATATAATAATAAATAAATATAAATACATATTTTTACTGCAGCCTTTCGCTAAAAGATTGCTACTGAAATGTAATTAATGTATAGGGGGTGGAGACCTGGTATCTGGAAAGACAGGCATAGAGTCTCCCCACAATATTATTTAAACTGTTAAATTATGTTAAGCCTAGATGTAACCATGTTTTTTTATTGTGGTGAGGTAATAAATAAATTATTATTATTATACAAAGAACACCTAGACTCAGACAGATATACCCAAAACGAATATTAGTAAAACACAAATATTTGTTTTGAGTATCGAACGAACGATACTCTATCTATCGTTTGTATGTCGATTTTCAACACCTTTGCAAACAACTACACAATTTTTGTTACACAATAAATGCAAGCCCAATAAAAAAAACAATTAGTTATTTTACTTTCTTAATTTCTAGAATACTTACTATTATGTTTACGCTTTGTCAAGTTCGTAGCTAAGCAATAATTTCAGCTGGTTCGATTTAGGACAGCGATATACTTATTGCTAACAAAACTAGAGTTAGAACAACGTTTAGTTATGGAGGGTTGTTTATGCTGGGGTGAACGACGTCGCGGGCGGGTGCGAAGGGTTATTGACCAGGCTAGTCGGCGCAATGTCGCACGGGTGTCCCACCACAGCGATCTTACTCTATTACACTACATGTTCTAATCAATAATATCTATAACGTGTTTAGATATAAATACAGCCTTTTATATATTATTATATCATTAGAATGTTTTTCATAACATGTTTATCTTAAAAAATAAATATATAACTCAAAAAAGTTATAGATATTTTTTGTTTTCATCAACAAACGTCGTGAATTTGATAAATAAGGGTATCTTTACCACTAGACCATCATCTTTTGATATTTTACAGGTTATGAGGTGGTTAATGACTTCATTGATGTAATTGACCTCCAAATTATTGTATCTCAAAATTAATAAACCCATAATCTTTCTGCAGCGTTAACGATTTGCACATTCAACTCTATCGCCAAGTAATAGAGATTACACCGGCTGACGTAAACGGCGTCCTTGGAGAGAATCTACAAACACAATTGTACAAATATCCGCCATGACTGGGTCAGTCACCCTAGACGCGGCCGGCTCCAGCTCGACATTACGATACAACCAGATGTAATAGCTATACGTATCAAGTGATGTTGAACTACACTGACAGTATCATTTTTTGAGCCTAGAGCGCACACAATCACGCGTAGGACAAGTAAATTAATCGAGCGTAAGAGTTAATTTGTTTGTTTCAACGTGCTAATCTCTGGAACTACCAGTCGGATTTGAATAATTATTTAGCCCAGTTCTTGAGGAAAATTATAGGCACATGATGCTACTGGCGACGGGCGCAGAGTAATAACCAAAGATGCATCTTAGCGCGGGTGAAATCGCGCCGCGAAAAGCTAGGTATAAATAACTCATTTATAAAACAAGGCGGCACACAATGTACATTATTAACGGTGTTGGTAATTTAGCAACAATAGAACATTTTCTCTAAGTGGAAGACTAAAATAAAATTTCTGATTCATTTAGTAATCAGACTATGCATATGTATACTACAACGCACAAGTTTATCATGTTTCACTAATGTGGTAGAGAATTTTGCGTTGTTGCCGCATTCAGAGCCACACTACATAGCTATGCATACCTAGTTCATCGGCTTTTCATCACTCTTATACATTTTTAACACACGCTCCTTACAATACAAGTAGTCTAAAACAAATTACATTAATTATGTTCAGTTTGGCTACATCAGTTTATTTCGATAGTCACATAGTCACAAGATTCCGCTACTACACGGTGACGGTCGTCAAGCATTGAGTCATGTCATGACCGTTCACTAAGAAGTGCATTGACACGGAACTTTTAAAACATACACAATAATTATGTCTTAAACACGTTGACGAAATTAATCCCGTATGCTTATGATAATTTATTTTTTGCTATTCGATGTTACATGGATAACATGGCGAATTGAAACAAATTAGATGTACACAAGTCAAGAATTTATTTATTACGTCTAGTCGTATTCTTAGAAATTTTGGGCGTAAATTGTAACCTTCACCTTACAGTAGAAAATTAAAGAGAATATTTCTAATTAATTTGTTCAAACAAACAAAGGAATAGTATACACTTTATTATCAGTGACATACATTGCTAGCTCGATAGCGCAGCAGCGATAAGCCGAACAAAACATCGCCTCGGTACAATGACCCAGAATTATATAAAAATGTCCTCGATTTTGATAACGCTGCGCTGTGACAATGACATTTTATGACGGCCCACGTTTATTACTTGATATACATGTAACAGCCGGTAGGAATAGGATATAATTATATATGCGAACGCAAACTGAGCCATCCTACAACAAGACGTCATATTCATATTCTCATCATTATTGAAAATATATTATATCACGTGACCGTATACAGGAACCGAGGCGACGAGTCACGTACTGCGCTATGTGCGCTCAATGTTACTGCCATTTACATAACTATTGATAACGCAAAATTCGTTAATTGACCGATAAAACATAACGTTAGGATCTGATATAGGTACTTATCTATTTTCGCAATTAACACACAACTATAGGCTTGTATACAAACAGCTCTTCAACTGCCTGATGACGAGCAGTTACCGTAAATAAATATTCGTAAGTTATTCATTAGAGGGCTTGTTACTAACTACGGTGTTCTCTCCGGCTGAAAATGTTGTGCGGTACATTGCACGGGCGACCGGGCGGATGTCAACTTTCTCGCGGTTGCGTAATGTTACGGAGAGATGTGAGCAGCACTAGAACGTTCGGAGTCATCGACCACGGCCGCCAGTTACGAAACACCACACCGCGGTCACAACAACCTTACAGCAACAGACATATTGAAGTTTTAGAAGAACAATCTATAAGTACACTTCGATTTTGTAGTACTCTATTTATTAAAATCCCATATGAATTAAATAACATTTTGAATTACCTAAGAAGTAAGAAATAAGAAATAAGAACATTTATTTGCTCAGAGTACAGGTGAAACCAGGTGGCTTAATGGTAATAAAAGTACATACCGTAATCTGCCTAGAAAAGGCATGCAAATGTTACAATAGGTGAGTATTGATCTAAATTATAATTACCATCAATCTAAAATAATATTACATCATTCATCATCAATATTATTATCAATACGTACATCATTATTATTATTACATTATTGCCAACACATCATTTATATCATTTGAATATTATTACATTATATTAATACACTGTCACTACAATTATTAAATTATTATTATTACATTATTATGTTTCCTATTTATTCACATTTATTCACGTATTCATATATTCTTGTACAGAGTAAAACGAATTAGCCATTAACCATTTACGCAATTTAATTTTAAAATATTTAAAAGGAAGCTCCCTTATTTCCTTTGGAATTTTATTAAAAATTGTAATACACATGTGATAAGTGTTTTTTTTATGGAGTGTTGTTCGACAGTATGGTATTATTAACTTTGTAGGATCTCTAGGTTTATATTTATTGTCGCAATGATCGTTTTTCGATTTAAATAAATCATAATTTTTCTTCACAAAATTTGCTATCTCTAATATATATATTGAGGGTAATGTCAATAAATTTAATTTTTTAAATAAAGGTCTGCATGATTCTAGTGGCCCTGCACCACAAATTGCCCTAACACATTTTTTCTGTACAATAACGGCTTTATTTATATTGGTAGAATTTCCCCAGATGATTACATTATATCTAAGGATAGATTCAACATATCCGCTGTATGCTGTACGTGCTGTTTTTTCGTCAGTTACTGTACGAAGTTTTTTTATTGCGTATACAAAGCTATTAAGTTTACTACAAATGTTACTAATATGTTCTTTCCAATTACAATTTTTATCTAGTGTTATGCCTAAAAATTTAATGTTATCAGTTTCTTCTATGTTTTGATTTTCTAATTTGATATTTATATTGTATTGTTTTGATTTATATGTCTGAAATTTTATGTATTTAGTTTTAGATATGTTAGGGGAAAGATTGTTTGATTGCATCCATTTTAATACTGACTGTACAGCTTCATTTACTTGTAACTCGTGTGATATATGCTTGTGTTTGTATGGTATAATTATTGATATATCATCAGCAAAGTCCTTGTAACTTTTACAGTTTAATAGACCAAACAGAAACATACGACCAAATAGATCTTTACAACCGTCATAAATCTAAAAAGCTTCTACATAAGTTTGAACTTTGAACTCGCTAATCATCAGAAGTACAATTTCAATTTTAAAAAACCTTTTTGCTAACCATAAGATACACTAATTCTGCAAAAACAGATGCTTAAAGGGTTTATAAACATAACACACTAATGAATTGAACACTAATAGAACAAATATGACGAAATTTAACATGATATTGCGATAACCTCTAACGAACTAGACTAAAGAATTTGAAATTATACACACAAACCATAATGCATTTGGTCTCCTTTAAAAAATTGAGTTAGAATGATACAGTGTGAGGTGGATAATAATAAGTTGGTTTATTTAATATCAGGTGCGATGACTATTAGCTACGTCTATTCGGAGTATAAATTGGTTATATCGTGTATAGTTAGTAGCGTCGGGAGCGCTGGGTCGTCGTTCGCCGTGCGAGGTCAACGCCGCGGCGCCATCACCGCCATTGACTTGCCGCTTAACTTACAGCTTTCACGAGTTACTTGAACGCATTTTACTGATTCACTACTTTAAAACAACTTCAAATTTCCTGACACCCACAACTTTTTAAAAGTGTATAACTAAAATAATTCTACTATCACGTATTTAATGTAAATCTATACTATTATATAAAGGAGAAAAGTTTGTTCGTTTGAATGCACTAATCTCTGGAATTCCGAATTGAATTTAAATAATTCTTTTTGCGTATGTTAGCCCAGTTCTAGAGGAACGTTATAGGCTATATAGCATCACGCTACTGGCGACGGGAGCAGAGCAGTAAGCAAAGACGCGAGTGAAACCGCGCCGCGGGAAGCTAGTAGTTGGATACGTATAGAGGTCAATATCAAAACAATATTAGTAGTTATTTATTTTGTCTATGAATTATTTATTGATTCTGTTTACTTTCTTCGTTATCAGTATTATAGGTCAGTGAAGACGTGTCACTGATTAATTGTTTCGATGAAATCTGTCTTTTGTTTTTACGAAAAAATATTGTCATTTGATTTCATCCAGATTTTCTATTCATTTATCACCTTAACACTTTCCTGGACAGAAAACGATTATAGCCCTGATGACAATAAAACATTTATTGTGTCTACATCACTGTCCATGAAAGGGTTAATATTCATCAAAATGTGAAGAAATAATTTACTCGAATATAAAAGAAATATCTGATGATAATCTTACATTCTTTAGCTCAGTTCTCATAGTTAAAGTAGAAGAAGAGGATAAAATGTTTCGGTAGACCATCACCATTTTATCTTAAAACAACAATTAATTTTAATGACATAAATACTCAATGATGTCCAGTCATGATTTATTGTTGTGTAGTTAATTATATTGCAGAATTTATTAAAAATTTAATAAGCATAAACACAAAACCTTCAAAGCTTTCATTAAGTTTATGAGCGATCTCATAGCTGTAAAACACTTCAGTCAGAAGTTTATGTGACCCTTGTTTAACCCGGTTGGTTAGTAAATGTAGTCAATAAATTACCATACATAAGTTCTATTGGTATCGAGGGCTTCACAGTTGGGTCGGTTTGACCGACAAAACTGGTTCATTTTGTTCCTTTTTTTTCGTCCCGAACCGTATGTGGGGCGTAACATTTTACGTGATCATTTGCGGTTCGAGATATTTCAGGGCCGGCACAAACGGCACCGAAGTGAAGGGGTCGAGAGCGCGTTCATGACACGCCAGCAATTATAGGTACGGAGGCGTCATTGAACTCGTGTTATTGCGAAACAACGGAAACCAGTCCAGTGGCCCCCCCTCCTTCGGCTTCTCACGTCGCGATCGCCTCCTACACACCTGCTGCGAATTTTTAAAGTCCTAGATTATAGTTAACATGCGACGACTATATAGCTCCTAACCGACGTGATTGGCATGCTCTGTGTTGGTTACGTCAGTTTGTATCAACTGCAGTCTGCAAATACATAATACATAAAACAATTTTTTCAATTGCTACCACATCACACTCAACGTATTATAATAAAATTTATAATTATTTTTATACAAAAGCTGCTTTAAAAAAATAGATATCATATGTTTACATAATATGTAGTTATTCGGCGATAGTCTGAGAGATTTCTAAATAAAATTATTGAGTGTTTATTTTTAAATTAAGAGCCGGAGGCCCAATTTCCCCCCTTCCTCTTCCCTCACCTCCCTCATTCCCTTCCCCTAACCCCATTCCCAGCCGCCATAGTGGAGGCCACCATACCAGCAGTTTAAGACGATGGCTTCTGGTACAGTGGCCGCCACTTCTGGATTCCACTGACTGCTTACCATCAGGCGGGGTGGAGTCACTTTGGTAGGATATAATATAAAAAAAAAAAAAAAAAAAAAAAAATCGTTCATTTTGATTTTAGTAAAAGGTTCTTAGGAATGAAGTAGTATAATATTAAGAATAATATTAGAAATGTACAATGTAATACAAAATGTTTAAAACGTAAGTTAAATAAAATATAATACAGTAGTAGGTAATTTGCTGTCGCTACAGGCAGCGCCTAGCAGCGACCTATAAAGATACGTGCTTGATAGTGGTGCAGTCAGCGGACTACCTCATTCGCAAGAATCGCAGGTAGGCTAAGGGGTTAAGGAACTCCATTGCACTATATCAAATACCATTGAACTCGCTCCGTCTCCCTCTCACACTGCACCCCGCATCACCACGGTGAACGCTTGCACTCGCCACCGTGCGAATCCTGTCTGATTACGCGACACGCATGCGTATCGCATTATCTATGAGTATCTATGGTGCACGTAAACCGGTGATATATGTACGTTACCTACCTACAATAACTACCTATGACCATTATTCATTACAAGTCTAAAATGCGTCACTTAAATGATTGCATTTTATTGTGCGAGAGCTTAACGTGTTGTAAATAACAGAAGGATCAAATGGTTTTGTCGTAGTGTACACATATGCTCACCACGAGACCTGATGTTACTTAAAAACATTTTAAAATCAATTACGAGTATGTAAATAGTATTGTAATCATTGTTTTTTAAGGAGAAAAGCAATAATACTCTTATCAGAAAGTCTTTGTACCTAATGTAAATATTTACAAAGAGACAGGGACACTTAAATATTGTATGATAATGTGTTTGTAGAAACTTGTTTAATCTGTTACATAAGTAAGTATAAACCGAGCTTACGCCGATCATGTGTCGATAATCAAGTTTAATAAGTGGAAAGTTCATAGAGGGCATCGACATCAAATGACTGTGTCGGCGCTTTGTCACGCAATCATCTGTAAATCGCGCTAATTTGTACGACAGTGTATCGCGTGATAGCATAGCACAGGTGACGTAGCGGTGAACCAGGAAGATATAGCCTAAGATCGAGTTTCACGGCCATTGACAGCGTCATATGCGCACAGGGTTAGTACATAGAAAACTAAAAAGTTTTAACTAAAAACTGATTTTATTATTTGCATTGGAGGCGCCAGAAGTCAACTTACTGTGTTACTGAAATCGATATTTCCTAGGTTATGTCATTTATTATTCACAATTTGCACAACTTTTCACGAACAAATAAATAATAATATCAACTCTGAATTTCAAACTATGACTAGTATTATAGGCATACTCGCCTCTCATTAATGAGCTAACACAGCCTGCCTATGGTTAGTTCGTTACAAAAAATGTTATAATGGAAATTTGGAAGCTTGGTAACCCTATATGCGCCGCGACACTGCGCTACTGCGCCGTTCTCGTCTTATGTTCTAATGGAAAATATTACCACACGATTACGTCATGCGAGATACTTTTATAAGATGCTGAACATAACAAAGACATAATGAATCATTTCTATCTATGTTTTGTTTAGCGAGACAAATTGATTTTTCTTTAACTAGTGCAGTTAATAAAGCATAATATACATTTCTGTCGCTCAGCAATATAGTATAAGTTACTCTACAATTTTGGAAAATAGGATACTCCCGTAGTAGAGCAGGCAAAAAATTAAATATAAAAAGTAATTTCGAACAATCTTTTATACCTATATTAAGACTAAAGCGATTTATTCTTATCGCCTATCAAAAAAGTGCTGGAAATGTCAAATATATTGCAGACAATGCTGATAAATTCAAGGTAAATGATAAAATGTCATTGAACTTGATAAAATAAATTTAGTGTAAGCATATATATGTGTATGTTGAGGGTTCATTGTAATATGTATGAAAGCATGTATACAGTTAACATTAATTTTGAAACAATGGACGATAAATTAATGCAAACAAAAATTTTCCATTTGCCAAATAAATACACACGTACAGATACATTACAATTACATGCAACTTGTAAGAATTGAAGATGACATTTTTATAGTACCCGCCCCTGTCACATTTTTCAACTAGGGTAGTAAGCAGCATGCAGTAACCCTACTACTGGCTCAGTGACCACTCTCTTCCGCCCGTTCTAGTTTGTTCCAAAGCTTCACTGAAGCGTAGCACTCTCGTAGCTTTCCCGTAGCACCGGACAATATCGTAGCATTGAATATCTTTGCCTGTACTATGTTTGTCGAACACAATACAATACATGCACTAAGCAGTTATGATAATAATTATGTCAGACCCATTTAATAGGGTAGGGGCGTGCTTATTAGTTATTAACATAAAGAGGATAATCCCAGGCTGCGCATTACTACTGATATATCTCAATAGAAAATTCTAGAATCAAATTCGTCCGCCATCATTACACTAACTCTACTGAATGTAATATTAAGAATTTTAATTGATGTAACGATGTTTATATAATATATTCAAACAATACATTTAGGTACTATAAACATTTAATAACACGTGACTCTTAAATATAAAGAACATCGCTAGATTTACATGTGATATTGAACTTTTGGAGGTCTGTTTACAATTCAAGTAGGTATAATACATTCAGTTATTGCGTCTCTACTATACTAAGTGTTTTGCAAAACAGTATGTAATAAAAATATATAAAGATTTCTAAAAATAAAGACCGGAAAATAGTACAAGTACCAATTAAAGTGAGAAGTGATGTCACTAGTGCAAAAAATATCTAATTGTAAATCGGCTGAGTTGTGGTAGATCACATGTACAGCGCACGTTTTCTGAAGTAAAGATAAAATAATGGTGCCTACGTGTATAGATAGGTGGCGAGGTATTATACGGCCGACACTTGTTTACCGCGATGTGCGCAGACCTTGAGATTCGGCAGCGGTCACTGGCCCGATGTGCCGAGGCCTCACACGTAATAACTCTTATTATTACCCGTCGACCTCGGTGCCTCACTGGTGAGCTTGTTCTATTACGAATCGCAAAAATTTATCCGGAAATTACTCATTCTGCGTGTTGCCAAATTTATCCTGTTGTTATTATTTATTTTTTTATTTCAAATAATAAAAACATTACGCTTTTTAGTGCTATCAGTAAACACCTTTTTCATACTAGAGGTAACAATTTGTGATTTTCAAAACATTAAGAAACAATGCTAAGACAATCACTCAACCGCTACCTAATTTCTTAATTTTAATTTTCTTAATATCTTTATAATTGCCTCGGTGATGTCCATTTGACCTGGTATCAGTTCAAGTTCAATGTAGTATTGGGCTTTTTGGTCACGAAGTGTTCAACATCCAGCTGTGATTCTGAAATTGTGTTCAGTTTAATAGGTCAGCTCACTATACATGAGACCTAACATAACTTGCGAGATGCTTCCGATCGAAGGTACCCTTATAGAAATCAATGGTGAAGGCTTATGTCCAACACTGGATGTCCCACTGCTGAGATAATGAAAGCACGCTATTTCATATCTATACCTTTATTAAGCGAAAGAGTTTGTTTGTTTGTTTGAACGCGCTAATCTCTGGAACTACCAGTCGGATTTGAAACATTCTTTTTGCTTATGATAGCTCAGTTCTCGAGGGAGGTTATAGGCTATGTAACATCATACTATAGCTGACGACGAGAGCAGAGCAGCAAGCAAAAACGCGGGTGAAACAGCGCTGCAGAAAGCTGGTTATTTATATACTAGAATTTATATTTAGAATAATGATTAATTATTCAATTATTACACTCTTATGGAGTATAGGTACTCGTCACTACTCGTATTTTGTATAAACAACTAAGGGATCAGTTTATTTGTTACAAATGAAAAAGATTGCAATTTGGTAAAGCTTAGATAATAGGTATGATAACAATATTTCTAAAAGCTGATAAATATGACGTATTATTTTCATATGCTATTCAATTTTCACATTACGGTACGTTGACTCGGTACTCACATGTGTTTGTAACCGAATTCAGTTTATGACCGCGTGTACAGTGGTGTGTGTTAACATTCTTGTGCTATATAGCGCAAGTGTGTGCTCGTTACAGCACCGTGAGACGTGAACTAACCACGTCTGTGTTGGTTATTGGCGATTTTCGAGGCGAGCTCAAGGACGCCCGGCTCAGGTTCAGTAGCCACTTTTGACTGTGAATGACACCATTTCGTGCGTTGACCCTGCTCGTTTCCTGTGCCAACTGAGGAAAACACTAAATATATCACTTAAAATTTCTATTTAGTAGTAATATATGCGCGTCATTTAATCGCCTTTGACTTAGAAACAATACCTATATTAGCATATAAAGCGATTATCTGAGTGTGTGACTGACCTCACTTTGCCTTAACGTTTGCCATGACATAGACCATTTAAATAGTGACAATACTTTTCAATGTTTTGAGCTCTATTCTATAAAGCCTACGCTTTTATTTTAATTGATTAAATTCATATACAGGTTTGACACGTGACCAAGTAAGTACAAAGGCGGTGTTACAAGAATAGGTAGGTACTGTTTATACCTTTAGGAATTACCAAAATAAATAAGGTTGTCAAAATAATTTCTACACAAAATAAACAGTTATTTGTTAGGGTTTCTAAATTGACTTTGGCAATATGATTGTGTTTGTTACACTCAGAGTGATAAGTAATTATATGTTACTTATTAGATTTTCCTTGTTACAGGTAAGTGACACCGTCAGAGACTTGGTC
Source organism: Parascotia fuliginaria (assembly GCA_963082885.1). Classification (NCBI taxonomy): domain Eukaryota; kingdom Metazoa; phylum Arthropoda; class Insecta; order Lepidoptera; family Erebidae; genus Parascotia; species Parascotia fuliginaria. Next base: position 9,866,068 of record OY720174.1, on the reverse strand, counting down.
AGCCAGCGTCGCCAGCGCTGCGACGCCGCGGCTCCGTATGGAGGTAAAGCTTGTTGGCTCGCTTGATATGATTGCACATAATGCAGTGTTCTCGTTAGAGCACAATGCACCAGGTTGCAGTGGTAAAGTCAGTCACCCCGTCCTAACGGGGCTCGCCCTATGCCCGCTTGCGCCTCGCGAACTGCCGTCATCACGCCGCGATTGCCGTACAATCGTGCTTACTAATGCCAACTGAACTCCATACGCATATCTAATATTATGGACATTGGCCTTCGCCCCTACCGCAACTATTCATAATTATTGAATGCATAAAATGTTTTGGTTCAATAACTATTTGTTTCCGAGACCCACTGAGCTTTGACAAGTCACAAACAAAAAACCAGTCTTCCCTTGGTATCAACTATAATAGTCTCCTCTAGATCCACAATTTTATTTCATTATTTTAGTTATGTCATTGTACCTTCTACACTAAAATGTAGTGATGAAAATATCGTTCTGCATTGTGATGTGATGTAAACGTGCTGTGCATTCGAGGACCGTGCATCATTCATCATCATCATCTATCATATTGTTGCATTTTTTGAAGCGATAACTATTTATCTTAAACAATCCTCAACCAATTTTTTATTATTTTATTTAGGTTAATTAAATTCAATCAAATCAGCCTATCGCAGTCCACTGCTGGACATAGGCCTCTCCCAATCTGAATCACAACACCCGGTACTCTGCCTTCCGCATCCAGTCCTTCCCAGCCACCTTCTTCAGGTCGTCGGTCCACCTGGCTGGGGGTCGCCCTAATTTACGTTTACCGAGTCGCGGTCTCCACTCTAGGACTCGTTTGCTCCATCGGCCGGCCATCGGTCTTTTGGCAGACATGACCAGCCCGTTGCCACCTCAACGTGCTTATCCTTCGAGCTATGTCAGTTATTATTTACTTACTACTAATAAATCTCTTGATACAATCAATAGGTAAGTAAGATCAGAGCCCCATAAAACAGCTTACGCTGTTTGACTACGGGGACATGTGAGTCTCTATATATAATGTTTAAAAAAGTACTATTTATAGTTACAGTGTTAGGTATAATTTATAGAGTGTCCAGCAGATATCTCTTAAGCATTTTGTTCTTTGTCGGATGACCTCTTTTCGAAGTCTATCCTTCAAAGAGAGTCCAAGCATAGCTGAATGTAATAAATGAACACATATGAACGTTAAATTACAAAATGTCATCCAATTAACCTACAGCCAGTTCGCTGACGTAGACTGGGTAGGGCCATGAGAAGAACTGGCAAGAACTGTCATCCAGTTAACCTCAGCCAGTTCGCTGACGTAGACTGGGTAGGGCCATGAGAAGAACTGGCAAGAATAAGTTCTTGCCAGTTCTTCTCATGCCACTCTTTTAAATTTATAGGCCACTCTTTTTTATCGCCAGGTTTTTTATATTTTTTGTAAGTAACAATTTAAAGTAGGCAATACACTTAACTTTATACTTTAGGTACCTAACTACGGGTTTCTATGTTATGAAGACAATAAAAAGTAAATGTGTGCAGTACAATTTGCATATTGCTACAAAAAGGTAAAGGCAACAGGTGAATTGTGGTAAATGTTTCTATTATAATAAACTGTTCATGTAGCAAACAAGTAAGATTTAAATATAGTAATTAACATAACTACCTGTGCTCCAAGACTTCGCTCGCGCCGAAAATGTGTTTTGTCTCACTCAGGAACCAGAATTCGGGATAAAAAGTCGGCACCAAATCTTTCTATACTTTAATTTTCATCTAAATCGGTTAAGCTGTTTAAGCGCTGAGTGGTAACAAACACACACACACACACACACAAACTTTCGCATTTATAAATTTAATAATAGAATACCTACTAATTATAAGCATTGTTTAGTATTGCCAAAATTAAACATCATTAAAATAACAATAAATCTCTGCATTCAATTACAAAGGTCGAAATATAAAAATGTGTTCAATTTAAAGTTCACTCGGCAGATTACTAAAATAACAATTTCGTTAACAATATGAAATAATGCCAATGATACATCAAACGCTTTATAACTTTCTCGAAATAATACCTAAATTACGAGAGTACAATATTGTGAAAATATTGCGCGATATCCCGCTGATACTTTATCATTAAGAGGAATATTTGAAAGGCCATTCCTCGGTCGCGATATCGTTTAGTGCCGACACAATGCATCAAACTATCTGGGAATGACGGTTACGATGCGAACTAACAAAAGGAAGTTAAAAAACCTAAATAAAAAATACAATCCCCGCATTTTATCTTTTAAAAAGGTTCGATTAAACAATTTTTTTTTTGCAAAATCTCAGAAGAGTTAGCTATGGCGAAACTGGCACAAAAATAAAATATTCGGCAAAAACGTGGATTTTACCTGTTCTTGAAATCCGAGAAGAAAAGAAAGGGTAGGTCAAATCGCATCGTGATTTTTTTTTACTAGGAAAACACCATTCTATGTGATGCATTTTTTAGGCCGATTGTAAAAATTTCAACCTTTGAAATCGAAGTTGAAAAGAAGTTGGTAATAAGGGTTAGTTGATTTCTATTGATCTATTGTTTGCTTTGCAGATGGTATTAAATTTGCTCGTTGCTCCTTGATCCACTGACAATATGGGTCATGATACTTACGTCCAACGAATGACAATATCCCGTCACCTAAATCTTATTTCCGACCATTTAAATGTGCTCAAAACAATAACTCTCTTTTGTAAAAAAAAAGGATCGCATTGAGACAAAAACGTCAAAATGGGTCTCAAGGAATATATTTCTACGAACTTGTTGAACTGAACTGTTAACTTTTTGAATAGTATTTTGTAGGATTTCAATGACACTATTTCAAACTATTTCTACTGCACGTACCCTTCTTCTCCTATCAATATTATTGTCAAACTAAATAATACAGAAGACCTGTTTTGTTTTTATAATAGAGTAATGATAATGAGTTTTACATTGACTCGTTTTTAAAAGAACAAAGGCTATCGAGTGTTTCTAAAATTTTTCTATATTTATCAATCCGATAGTAGAGTAGCACAGCAAGACTGGTGCACCGTTACACGTATTTACTCGCGAAGTTGAGTGCACGCTCGCGCGGTCGGCGACACCACCAGCTAAACCATGTCCTGAGTGCCACTCCCGTCGCCACCACACTGCCACATAATCCCTAATTATTACTTAAAACTTGTTACTTGTAACTTGGAAAACAAGACGCCCGATTACTTCACTATTATTTTGAGCATATATTATTATGAAGGTACGTACTACGGTGGCACGCGGCGATCATGCGCCTGTCATTATTACTTACCAAATTCGATCCCTCCTCATAAAAAATATACCACAAAAGACCCAAATTATGTAAAAATGTAATAATCTTTTATCGATGCACTTTTTACTAATAACAAGGTGCGGTTCGGTGCCACGTTTCTCCGTCAGCTGTAGCACGAGAAAGTAAGGAAGTGTGTACACAATATAAACCAAAACGCATATGTTTGCCAAAAAACGAAACTGTTCCAATAATAACCAATTGTGCTGTTTCTACAAGTAAATAGAACTTCATAACATAGCCTTTAACTTCTTTTAATTAAGTCCATTCGAAGTTGAACGACTGCGTTATTGTCATTTTTATTGATAAAGAGGTCATTGCGCGTGGTTTTAGTTTTGAGACCCGCTACCAAAGCCGAAATTAGAATGGATTATGTACAGGCAACCGATTATCCTCTACTGCGTTGTAATTATAGCAATTCTAGCAATGGTTATAGCATCCTACGCAATAGAACAAAGTAAATAATAATTGACTGGCCTGTTGGTCTAGTGGTTAGTGAATCTGACTGCTAAGCCGGAGGTCGTGGGTTCGATCCCACCCAGGACAAACCTTTGTGTGATGAGCATGATTGTTTGTTCTGTGTCTGGGTGTAATTTATCTATTATATGTATGTATTTACAAAAAAAAAATGTATATAAGCAAATATAATTGCTTAATTTGGGGCTAGATGGCGCTGTGTGAATTTGGTAGAATATTATATTATATTATATTATAATTATCTGTTTAATGGCTTAGCACCAAGTGCAGTTGTATATTTAATGGCATACCTACTTACAATACGTTACATAGATAATCAGAACGTAGTGTAAATAAATTTTGAATTGTACGTAGTATCTATTCCCTCGTCAAATAATGAATTGAGAAAACAAGAACACAAAAAAATTAAACAATTTATAAACATTTCAGAACTCCTAAATTCACATTGGCCACTATAATAAAATTAGGCAATCTTTTTTTTTTCTATACCAATATCCACGTTTGCTCATTTAGACATTTAAACGCAATTAACCCTTTATTTTGCTTCTTTTATTTCTGATTGCTTTTTAACTCGGTAAACAATATACTTAAAATAAATATTTATTTTATATATAATATTTTTTTTTTTTATTCTTATTGTTAATCTTATTTCTGTTTCTTTTTATAGTTCTACATAGTGTTTTTATGCTTGTAATACCGAATTGGTGAAAACTGTAATGGTGTTATAAATGTTTGTAAATAAATAAATAAATAAATAATATATTTCATAAATATCAACATCATAATATTTTTATTGTTACATAAAACAAGACTGTTCTGTATCATGTTTAATAAAAAATATATTAAAACCGGTCTTTGATAAAATGAAAGTTGGTTATAGGTATTGCGCAGCACTTTCTCCGCGGTCTGCTCTCGTGCTTCAATAGATATACTTAACATAAAAGTACCTACTCGTATAACTTCTAAATACACAATACATTCGGTATATATTATTATGGAATAGGTACAATCTTATGTGTGTACCATGCAGGTATAATAGGTTTTGTAATCTGTGGAATAATGATCTCACTGCAAAACGTTTCAAAAAAATTCAATGAACCTCTGTCCCATAGGCCGGTATTACATTATCATAAATATATAATAATAATAACAATAATATTTCAACAACTACACACAACGCCATCTAGACCCAAAGTAAGCATATTATATGCTTGTGTTATGGGTTCTAGAATGCGGATATACCATACTTATATACTTTTTTTTTTGTAAATACATACATATTATACATAGAAACACCCAGACCAATGCAAATAGACATGTTCATGCACACGAATATTTACACTTATATGATTTCATATCTGTCAAATTCTATGATCATAGTTCTACGACTCTCAAACTATGATCATAGATAATCACATGTAGTTATTATACCGTCATAATTACGTTCTTCATTTTTTTTTTAAATGACTTACACATCTTTGATCATATTTCTATGATAGTCTAGACTTAGGTACTTTATATTTTTCGTATTAAAATACCTAATTGGTTTTATTTTTATAAGGAGGTACCTACATAATAATAAACCTCTATTTTGCTTTTAAGTAAAATAAACTTTAACAACATGACGTGTTGCGTGGTTCAGCGATGCCGTACATCATACATCATCATATCAGCCAAAAGATGCTGAACATAGGCCTTCCCCAACCTTCGCCAGCGTGGCCGGTCGTTAGCCGCCCTCATCCCTCGGTTGCCCGCCACCCTTATAAGGCCGTCGGTCCACCTTGTGAGGGGTCTGCCCACGCTGCGTATGCCCACCTTTCTGTCCCAACGACTGTCAGTTCTGCCGTACATTTAAATCTATACATATAATAAAAATGTAACCGATCGCTGTCTGTACATGGAAGATATATGAGAAAAAATACTATTGGGACCTATATCAACGCAAATAGAACCCAAAACAATGATTTTTAAAATTTTTGTCTGTTTGTCTGTTTGTCTGTTTGTCTGTTTGTCTGTTTGTCTGTGCGTTTGTGCACGCTAATCTCAGAAACGGCTTATCCGATTTAAATATGGTTTTCACTAATATATTGTGGTAAGCTTCACTTAACATTTAGTGTTTGTTTCATGTCAATCGGTTCATAAATAAAAAAGTTATGCCAATTTAAAGAATCACATCCAACATTCGTTAATTTACTACGAAATCTTATAGAAGCAGATATTTTAACAGGTTGCGGAATAGCTGATAGTGTTTTTATTCCTCGGATTCCTGTCATTCTAAACAGTCTTTCATTTAGTTTTAAACGAGTCCAGTTTCCAGTGAGCCTATGTTTTGCGATGACTAATAAAGTAATTAATTAATTAAGTAATTAAAGTAAAGGTAAGACACTAAAAGTTGTGGGTGTGGATCTAAGTATTAGCTGTTTTTCGGTCAGCTTTATGTGGCTCTATCACGTGTTAGCATTACTAGCTGCTTTGATCCCTGATGGCTATACGTCTAATCCATACATCCATACATATTATAAAAGGCTTTGTCCTGACTGACTGACTGACTGACTGACAGACAACGTAAAGCCTAAACCGTTGGTCGTAGCGACTTGAAATTTGGAGGGTGTGTTTGTCTTAATGTCTAGAAGTGTACAAAGAAAGGGTTATTAAAAATTCAACCCTTAAGTGTATGAAAAGGGATGAAATCGATTGTATGAAACGTCTTCATTTTTTAAGTTACAGCTTTGAAATTTTGTTTTGGAATATTTTTATTTAAATAAAAAATACGCTCAAAATTTTTTTTTTACTGGGGTGGATTTCTAGGAGTGAAATAAGGGATGAAATATTGTATGGAAAGATCTTTGCTTTTGAAGTTGGCGACTTGAAATTTGGAGGGAGGGGGAAGGGAGGGGGAGGAAGAGGAAAGGAAGGGAGAAGTGAGAAGTGAGGGGAAAGTGCGGGGGTAGTTAGGGAGAAGTCAGGGGAAAGGGAGGGAAAAGTCAGGGGGAAATCGACTGCCTCTGTATTTCGGTGGTACTGTGTATGGACTGTGAGGTCGCGGGTTCGATTCCCGCTCAGTGCAAATATTTGTAGCATGAACATGTCTATTTGCATTGGTCTGGGTGTTTATATGTATAATATGTATCAATTTACAAAAATAAAAGTATTTAAGTATGTTTATCCGTATTCTAGAACCCATAATACAAGCATATAATATGCTTACTTTGGGTCTAGATGGCGTTGACCTCGCAGCATGTGTGGGACCAGCTGAGTATCCGCGGAGTCATTGTGTGGGTGGTGTGGGTCAACCCGCCGGCCAGGGAGACCCGTATATACGGTGGTGCCGCTGGTTGGTGACCGGATAGTGGGACCCGGCGACCATTTTCGAGACGGTACGGCGGCCTTTTGCGAGCAGTCCGTATCATGGAAGCCCGGAGGCCTAAGACCCTTGAGCCTTTACAGCTGCGAAGAGACATCGCCTCCTCAACGGCCGTCTTTTATCGCCTTTACCACGGAGAGTCTTCTCAACAGCTCTTTAAATTAATTCTACCCTCTCCCTTTTTATCCAGAACGGCACGTGCGGGACTGAAGTGCTACCCTTTCACAGTGCAATCTAAAGGGTCTCGAACCAAACGGTTCAGCACTTTATACTTTTGTTGCTCAATTAAAGCCTGGAACTCTTTACCAGCGCATGTGTTCCTACCTAACTTTCATCCTGGGACTTTTAAGCGAGGCGTGAAGAAGCATCTCACTAAGCCGCCATAGTGGAGGCCACCATACCAGTAGTTTGGCTTTTGGAATGGTGTCCACTACTTCTGAATTCCACTGACTGCTTACCATCAGCCAGAGTAGAGGCACTTTGGCAGGCTAATATAAAAAAAAAAAATTATAGCGTTTTTATTCCTCGGATTCCTTTCATTCCAAACAATTTCCCGTTTAGTTTTAAACGAGTTCAGTTTCCAGTGAGCCTATGTTTCGCATGGTCAGCTTTATGTGGATTTGCCACGTGTAAGTAATCCTAGCAGCCTGTATGGCTTTGATCCGCGATGGCTAACCGTCTAATATCGTAGATAGAGAAGCATTTACTGTAAAGATTTTTCTTATTCACTTAAACGAAGATGTTTATAATTCAAAACAAACCAAAAGATATATCCAAAAAATGCTGCCCAAAATCACTATTCCACGCGGACGAAGTCGCGGGCACAGCTAGTAATACATAATATTCATTTGCCATATTATACCTATTTGAATACCTACCTACGTAAGGTAAAAAAAATTAAAAAAATTGGTATTCTGAGAACTTTCTCGAAGGAACAAATAACGGGGTTTTGCGCTGAGTAGAAAATTGATTCAGTTACAAAAAAAACATTAAATATACTGTCATGTCACTCATATCATGGCAGTGACGTAATTGCAATATGTAAAAGAAAATAGATACTTTTTAAATTTTAAAGCGCTATTTCAAGAACAGAATATTAATATACCCTTACCACAGATAAGATAATATTATACTAGTCTCTACAAGGTACCAGTACCTATGTAAAACGAGATGTAGTCACTTTATAACTCAAGACAATGTTTCAAATATAGGAACGTTTAAATATTTACTTACTATCTATTTGGACGGTTGACGGAATAGGTGATTTAAATAAAGTCAAGGGAATCTTTTGCGTCGCAAACAACTACGACGGGGTCAGTAGACTCGTGCGCGCAACTGCCGAAATTATCGCGGCCGCGGCCGGTACACGCGCCGAGCACCCGCCGCGGCCAACGAACGAACCAAGGCCACGATGCCTCCTCGGCTGGGCGGCCCCACACCCGCCACATACATACTACTCTTAATCTCTCACCTTCTACTGGCAGCCTCATGTGTTATGCCAAATCAATCATCTCTCATAATCATCAAATAAAAACATAACCCTCACTCACAGATACTAGATGAGCCCCACTGCTTTGCCCGCGCGTAAAAATGTTTTATAGGTATCCCTCGGAAATCAAAACAATTTTCGGAATAAAAAGTAGCCTATGCCCGTCTCCGGCACCAACTCTATCTACATACCAATTTTCATCGAAATCGGTTTAGTCGTTTAGGTGCTGAGTGGTAACAAACACACACACACACACCGTCGGAACTACAGTTGCAGTACCTATATGTATACATAATTAAAGTAACATCTCTATCGAGAAACAGAACGTTTAATTTTATGAATAAGTAGGTAGAAGTTAACCTTATAGGGGTGCTAACCGCAATGAAATAAGCCTAAAGTGTGATCGTGAGTGAAAATAGGTGCGGGGTACTAAGTAGGTAAGTACTTATTGCCGTAGAGGTAGTGTGGTAGCGTGGTGGGAGGCTGGGCGGGTGGCAGAAGTGTTGGATGGAAGTGCTACGGCGCGGGCGCGGGCCGCGACAGGTGGTAACGTCAACGCGCGGCCGTGAACCTTCTTCGGACACGTTTTCAGGAGTTGATACCTACTGCGCAATAACCGCGCTCAGCTTCTCGAGCGGCCGGGATCTCAGAAAACCCGTCTATTCTTGTTATTAAACTTTTTGCCCAGTTTTATTCTACTTTAGAAATAATTTTCGTAAACTTACACAGTGAAACTGTTGATTTCTTAGCAGGCAAAATGTATCCTTCCTGGACTATGGTTATATAATTACGTAGTATTGGGAACCAACCACAAATCGATAGAAATAGATTTAGTTGTTTTTAAAATCTGTTTTCGATTTGGTAGTCGACAGATAGGTTCTCATCAAAATGTTAATTTTACGTATCCAGTTCGATTTCAAGTGTTCGGCGCATATTATTATGTTGAACATTTGATACCAGCTTTATACATACATATATAGCAGTTCAAAACACAATATTTTAACGTCGTCGATGCTTACATAACCTAAATACAAGTAAATGACGCTCTAAAAAATAACAAATTTTCTTTTCCTATGTATTAAACTCATACGAAAAGGTGACGACGACAGACGAAGATAAATGAGAGCTAATAAATGTAACACTAGGAAATGTTTCAAATGGTTCCTCATTGTTGCGCATGGTGCACGATGCACGAATGTAGGTGACTGGTTAGTAGTAAGTATTGCGACGCAGTATTGAGTATCGATTCCAGGAGTTCCATCATTCACATCGTACGAAGCGCGCCTCTCATCTCATACCAGCGTGGCACATGTCGGGTTCATCATCGTGCGGAAAACACCACTCGTCGCGGTCCACAACGTTTCATTACGCAAAAGCCTACTGCACAACACATCTCTTTCAGTACATTAAGTTATTGTCATTGAAATTTATAATTAAACAGCTCCAAGCTCTAGTCCTAAACCACTAGCCGATTTCATTCAATGCTCTACATAACGCGTTCGCATTTCGCTCGTTATGCTACGGAATGCTACGATACGATAGCGAGTATGGTTCGCCCCATTTTTTCGTATTGGTGCCAGATATTCTGTATTCTCTTGTACCACAATGCTAAGCCGGTAATGAATACCAGTATACATTAGTGGATGTGTAAATCGCATGAAGTCGTCCTCTGACAGGAGCAGGAAGTCTCGTTTCGATGTAAATATCAAGGTGAGGTAACCGAAAGTAGAAAGGCTCCTTCACCAATACATATTACTTAGCAACATATTATATACTATGTAAGGTACAAATAACTTTATATGTTATACGTTGCCTGAATAGTTCAAGACCGATGAGTGTATGACAAACAATAATTATTTATCTACTACCTATCTACCTAGTAGTTTTTCATATGTACGAATCTGCCTGAAATCTAAATTAATAACAAATGCATAACAATATCTATTTCTTCTTCTGGTTCATAGGATTAACTTGTTGACAAATCTAGGTACAAACTTTTCAGTATACTTACAAAGCATACTGACAGAGTAGTATACATTTTGATAAGTAGCTACATTTAGTGGTTCAATTAGATTTGTTTCAGAGTCGAATTTCCTTGTATATGTAGGTGCGTTACCTTGAGGTTGACATTGCGGCTAAATCAGCACTGTTTGACATTGACATGTTCCGATATTCGAACAAGGAAGTAAGTAGGTACCACTTCTAGTTTATTTCACGGGGCCGTTCACATGTTTAGGGGTTTGCAAAATTACAGTACGTGTATATTATGTATATAATATAAAATACTACGCACTAGGTATTGTGTTAAGTACTTCATTATTTAAATATCCCACTATTAGAATACTAAACTATCAGATATCATAATATACATACAATAAGCAGGCTGATAACTTCATTGTATTATTTTTTGGGCATTTGTATATCAATGGCTCTAAGTATTGAATCACATCGGGGTCGTTGTAGCTTCTTTTGCCTGTTATTATTATTGCCAGCTCTCGAAGGTCAAATTGCGTCATTATTTTACCTTATTTATAAAATTAAAATACTACGTCTACTAAGGCAGACAACATTAAATCATAAAAAATCCAAAATTCTTCTCAAACTAAACTCAATTTGAATGTATTGCGAAATGATAAATAAAATAAAATGTTGGTGACATTGTATACGCTGTACAATCCTGTGATTGGTGCCTATACTATACTAGAACTGTAGACACTAGAATATTCGTCTAATATTTAAGGTCAGTGCATACAAAATAAGCCCACTAGTCTGCATAAACGGCGCGTTGGCTGCGTGGCGCATGAAGGGGCTCCAGGCAGCGCGCAGCTTCACCGCATTCAACTATTAATTGAACACACCCGACAAATTGACCTTGGCCTTGGCACGGGTTGCCGAATCAGCCGAGGTCGACCACGATTGAAAACGTCCGGATCACACGCTGTGTGTCTTGCTTTATTCATATCACCTAAATGATACACTTTGGACAAACATTAGTAAATTATACCTAGGTATAATGTGACGACGACATAAAGCAGGGTGTTGTTGTGTTCGCCATTCAAACTATTTTTCACGTACACTTGTAAGTAATGCCACATATTTTAATACTTCAGGTCTTAGGTATGATTTGTCAAAAAAATATTTTCTAACGTGAAATTGTGTAGAAAGTTCATAGGTAATTGAAACCTCAAATCAACATAAAAATAGTAGTGCTTAGTCCCAGTTGACGTTGGTTTGTCGTTGTCGTTAACGACGGCGCAAGAGCCGGGGTAGAGCATGCAATTACCGTGGATTGATTTTACCGGTAAAAAAATCGGTAATAGAATTTTTTTTACCGGTAAACCGGTAAAAACGGTAATTTTTAACAATATGATTGGGTAGTCTTAAAACAGAAAATAATTAAGTATACAAGGTATATGGTAGTAAACATGTTAATTATTGCTTAAAATGAGCATAGGAACACAAATTTTAAAGACATGACCATACTTTTGGCGCAGTCAAGCGTAAATGTCGCACATTTATATTAATTTAGTCAATTTTCATTATCACTTGTAAATAAACAATCAAATTATAAAGGTTTTGAAATAAAAAAGTATGAGCACTTCTAAAATTTCTTAATTTTCAACTTAATATTTTCCTCAATAGTTGTAAAGAACAATTATATAATGTAAACTCAAATTAACTTTCAATCAACTGCAATGTTTTCTTGATAATAATACCTATAATATAAACAACAATCACGTAAACTAAAATAAACTTTCAACTTACATTTATTCTCGATAATATTTTAAACAAAAATCGTATAAAATTAAAGGAACTTAAAATGCAAGTTACTTATTAAAAACTATCTTGAAACAACAATCATATAATTATGTATGCAACATACATTTGTTAAGGCTACATTAATTATTATAAAATCTAAGATAACTTTTTTTTAATGAGATCAAATATAAAAACTAACAATCAACACTTAACCTAATATAACCAGCCTTCGTTTCTTTGTAATTACGCGTATATTAACTCTGATACCAATAAAAAAAAAACGTTAGTTCGCTGCTTTAACTTTTTCTTTAAAATAACTTCTAAGGAAGCATAATGCATCCAAAGATCTATCGCTGAGCGATGCTCTAACTTTGGTGCATAAAGTTCCTGCAGCTGAAAAAGCTCTTTCAGCTTCTACTGACGTTGGAACAATTGTCAATAAGCAATTGTAAATTTGCGTAAGATATTTTCCTTTTAGACCGCCATTATCAAACAAAGCCATTTCGATTTGTAAAATTCTTCGCAAGTCCTTTGTCGTTGCTGATACAGTCGGAATATTGCCTACTGACGTCATATCTTTTACTGCTTTCTCCATTTGATCTTTTATAGTAGTCTCAATCGTATTGTCTATCATTTCAACTTCTTGATCACCGTCAATCTCATTGTCATTTTTGTTTGTTTCGTCTGTGTCTTGTTGTAGATTCAGTCTTTGTAAAATATCAATCATTTTATCAAGTGTCTCATTATGATCAGGTCTTTTAAAAGTCTCATTTGTTTCTTCAAGTTCGAAGTATTTAGCAGGGTTGTGTAAGTAAGACAGAAGAGATGCTTCAATAAGTCTTCTATTGCGAATTCTGACCAGTAATGCAGCAGCTAAGTGGTGTGCCAATTCATAATTTGAATCATTTAACTTCTTGATGGTATATTGAATTGCAGCATCAGCAGTCAGCAATGTGGCGTCTCGTCTACAAATCATTTCCACCGTATTTTTAACAAGACTTAAACAACTGCAAAGGTTTTGCAAATTTTGAATGTCATCAGTTGTAAAAGTGATATCTGATTTGATGTCAACCAAAGCCTTTGTTACGGGACCCCGAATTTTCAGAAATATTGTCAACATATCAGCCATGCTGCTCCAACGCGTCTTGCAATCTGCTTGAAGATTAAGTTCATGTCCAAATTCTTGCTTTACATACATTTGAAGTGTTGAATTCCGTACCGGCGATCTTTTAAATAATTTCACTACCTTGCGAACTTTGTCCACTACATATTGAAAGTTTTTTATTTCGTAATCTTGATTTCTTGTTACTGGAACAGTTTCTACCTCAAAACCAGTTAAGACAGTTTTATCGTTTTCTTCGTCGCTACTTTCCGATCGTTCTGTTTGTTGTAGTATCGGCAGATTGAGGTTTGAGATGACGTTAAATGTGTTTTTAGAATTATAGATTACATCAAGAATAGCGAGCTGAACCCCATGAGCTAAACACACTTGATGAACGCATGGCAATAGTTTTCCAACTTTCTGCATTAAGCTGCAGCCGTCTGTTACCAGGGCTACAATGTCACAGTCTAGAGATAGGTTATAGTCACCGAGACGTTCTTTTAGCAACCTAATACATTCTTCTGCAACCATACTGCCCCAAATTCTAATTAATCCCAAATTGATAAAACATGTTTTATTTAATTTTAAAAAGTGTAAATTAAGATTCATGAACCGCTTGTTAGATATGGAAGTCCATTCATCAAAACTTATGCTGAACTTCTGGCCACTTCTCTTTAATTCAAGCAGTTCCTTTCTAATGTCTGACTTGATCTGGTCTGCTGTCTTAAGGACTATTTCACGAATGCTGTTTGGTGATGTCGGTATTTTGTGCCCACTATGTTGTAACACTGCCCGTAAGTCCTTTGACGTACAGAACGTTCTGAATGCAAGTCCATCTAGTGCGCACATCCTTGAAATTACCAAAGGTGTGCTATTGTCAGATGTAAAGTAATCTGTGATTTTATCCCTTTTTAGGATATTTTGCTGCTGTGTGGTGGACGATGAAGCAGTAGTAGGATTTTGAATAGCAAAGTTAGCTACAGAACTGGAAGAAGTTGAAGGTCGCATATAAGAAGCTTTGTTGACATTACTAATTGCATGTGCTGTTCGCAAATGTGACCGTAAGCCGGATGTTGATCCACCAACACATTTTAAATTTTTTTTGCAATGTTTGCACATAGCAGAAGCGCCATCTTCAGCCCTTAAAAAATGCTCCCAAACAGTTGAAGACATCGTTCTGCAAATAAAAATATATTTTACGTCCTCATAATATACATCTAAAAAGTAAAAGCTTAAATTCTATTCAGATCCTAAATAAAGGCCTATAAACAGTATAAAACCACATAAATACAAAACTTATTTGATTGTTAATAATCAATGAAATTGTATATATTTGATTAGATATTTAAATACCCAAAAACTGGGCAATCTGAGGTGATATCGACTGAGATTTACTTGTTGTTATCACAAGTAATGTAAATTAATTTGAAATAAAGAATTTACATTTTTACTATCAAACAAATTCAACAAGACAAGAAAGAAAAGAAGACCAAATGACGCCGCCACCATTTTGAATGCGTTAGCGTTCTTGCTGTGTAACTACTGATATGCGCTGTCCACTAAATCGTACACATTACGAACGCATTAGTTAAGTTCAATCAACAATTAAACATTTATAAACAAATTATATTTGTTTTAAAAAGTTTTTTACCACTTACCGCTGCTTTGTTAATAATAAAACACCATTCACATCACATCACACACAGGAGACACACTCAGTACAACGATAATCGAACTAATGAATGAAACGCTTACGTCAAACCTACTGTCAAGAGTCAACCATTACAAATGGAAAGTTTGCCATAATGCGTAGGAATCTTATAAACATAGGAATGAACAATGTTGCCATATTTTATCACAAAAACATAAAACCGGTAAATTAACGGTTTTATATTTTTTTACCGGTAATTTAATAATGGCGAAAAAGGGCGGTTTACCGGTAAAAATTAAAACCGGGAAACCGGTATTGCATGCCCTAAGCCGGGGTAATTGACTCATGCTGACCTCGCGCTGCTTCGGAAAAACTCGCCACAACTCGGCACTCTTCGCCACCACCCATGCTAACGTACTTTTGAATTCAATAAAACGTTTTTATGGGTTTATAAACTGAAAAATACTGAAAATAGAATCAATAAACATTAAGGTCAAAGTTTTCTCAAAATTTAAACAGGCACATTTATCTTATGTGTTCATTAAATTCTCACGGCCAGGAAATGTCAATAAATCTAAAATTAAAATAATGCTTCTGCTTATTATGAAATGAAATGAAATATGTTTATTCATATAGGTTAATTAAATTAACACTTATGTACGTCAAAGTTTACAAAATGTCAGCAAATTAACCTACAAATATAAGGTATTAGGTACTTCACAGATTAAGGTGCCATAAACAATAAAAAAAAGTATTTAAAAACCTAAGTACATAAAATATTGTGTACGGTACACAATACCTTTGTATGTTAGGTACTATGTTAGGTAGGTAGTTATATTTTTTGATGAACGGCGACAATAACAACCAATATGGCGCGTAGCTCGTATTAATTTCTGATGCGCAGCGAGTGTAGAGGTACTCGTCGTCTCAGCAAGGCCTTGACCGCGCCCACCGAGTTGGTGTCAGTTACATACAAACATTCGGGCTCGCCGACCCGACCGAATTGCCAACGAGGCTCCTCGTGACTTCGCAGAATTGCCCACCGTATTCAGGCCGACGCGACACGACAGCATCCGATTACAACACTATTGCGACTTTTTTCAACACGTTTGACATCACGCGCACCTTGTTCGATATTTTTAGGGTTTCGTACCCAAAGGGTGAAACAGGACCCAATTACTGAGACTCCGCTGTCCGTCCATCTGTCTGTCTGTCTGTCTGTCTGTCTGTCCGTCTGACACCAGGCTGTATCGCATGAACCGTGATAGTTAGACAGCTGAAAGTTTTACAGATGATGTAGGTATTTCTGTTGCCGCTATAACATAACAACAAATACTATAAAACAGAATAAAATAAATTTAATATATAAGGGGGCTCCCATACAACAAACGGCATTTTTTATCGTTTTTGCTATTGATATTTGATATTGATAACGGCAACAGGTAGACGCTTAAAATATTCATACAATATTTAGTTATACATACAATAATATTCACTTTAAATAAAACAGACATGAATTTTCTGCCGTTTTTATAGATAATGGTAAGGAACTCTTCGTGCGCAAGTCCGACTCGCACTTTTCCGATCTTTTGTAAGATAATCAAGATCATCAAATAATACCTACATTGGAAACTTGCATGGAACATCTCGTCTATCTGGGGGCACGGTAGTGCCTCCGCCATTCGTGCAAAAAAGCGGCACGGCCGCGGAGCGCCTACCGCCGCCGTCACACCTTTTTTCGAAAGGTATTTTTGACCCCCTTAACTTCGTTGAGGATATAATACTAGAAGCCTGAATTTTTTCAAATTTCATTTAATTTAAACCAGTAGTTTAAGAATTATAACAAGTTAAAGTTTCTTAATTTTGTCACTCACTGGCTGACCGATCATCAAAACTCTGAGACACTTCTAACAGACATAGAAGCTTCAAATTAATACTACAATTTTATTAGTGTTTAGTGTATAAATCAAGAAAGAACTAAAATATTTTGCAATTTTTGTCCAGTTTTCTAGATACTTAGCTTTGTAATCTCATATAAATATACAAAATTACAAAGTTACATTTGCTGCTACAAAAAGAAATGAGATACCGATGAAAGAAGAAACAACCTGTAAAAAAACTTGTTTTTACAAATTCTTCTTCTCCCTTTTTTATGGCAACAGAGCTGACGATTGTGTCAGCTATTTCTGCCAGCGTCAAGTTTAGAATAATATTCTTGTTGATGATATTAATGGTATATTACAATGATGAAAAATATAAAAAATGTGGATGAAATTAAATGACAACCAAATCTCTTTTTTACAAGTTATTTTTGATGGCATAGTATTGACAAGCAATTCATGTGGTTGACAGTTATTAAAAGGAATTCGTCTAACCACATACTTTCAAAATTTATTAAGTTATTTCATGAGTGCCATAATGGATGTGAAGAAAATAAACGTGTAAAGTCCCGTTTGTTGGAGGCTGGGCAGCGCGCACGCTTGCCTTTGTCCTTGTGTCCTACGTCCAAGCGCGGAAAGGCCGCCCGCTCTCACTCATTGTTACCTTTTATTTTGTTCAACACCTTTTCAAATAAACGTCAAGGCATTCTGTGAATATATATTCAAAAATTTGACGGCTATTGAATCATTACGACAAATCTTATTAAGCCCGTGATTCTTAAACCTAAACTAAACTATAATAATAAAGTCAATCAGCCTGTTTCTGTCCACTGATGGACCGTAGTCGTAGTCTGTCCTCAACACTCGGTTTTTTAATTGCCGTTTTTAGTCTACATAACCAGGAGGCGTATCGCCGTAAAAATTGAATAAATGACCACCTACCTACTTGGTTTTGGCGTTCATACAAAGTAATAAAAAATCCTAATCCGGGAAAACAAAAAATTGAAACCATAAGTAGTGAAACAATATGGCATGCAGCCTACTTTGTATTATTTTCCAAAAAAAATTGGCCAATCAATCGAGATCATCAAGTCTTTTTGCGGTCACATTGAACAATACATACTACATGTGGCTACCGACTGACGGTTTAATTTTTTGGAATGAATAGGTACCTACTAAAAACAGTATGTATTGAATCCTAATTTCATAGCAATTGGGTTCTATATCGTATGTTAAATAAAAACCGAATTGAAATTTGATATTCGCACCCCGACATTAAAAGTGAGGGCAGCGGAAGGAAGTAAAAAACTGGGTTCCTATTCACTTTCACGTTTTAATCGGCACACATGTTACTAGTTCTAGGGAGTTCTTCTACAAATGTGCAAAAACCTTTGCGTGTTATAATAACTTTGCATATCGACATAATAGTAGGTATCAATTTGTATCATAGAAACAAGCAATTAAGTTATTATTATATAATGTGTCATCATTAATTAATAACTTGTACTTACTTGTGGGTACCTACATGAACATGTGCGTAATCATAATATTATTAATAATACCGCATAGAATACACAAGTTTAGAACTTGAAACTCGAACAAGGAGCTTATTATCATAAAAAGAAGTCAAATGAAATTATAATGAAATACCTAGATAGGTTATAGGCTATCTCGGCTTGACAGGATTATCAAATTCCTAGAGCTCAAAAGTGTACCTATTTAAGATAACAAATACAACGCATAAATATGAAACATCGCTAGCAAGCACTTTTTATCTGTTATCCTTTTTATCTATAAAAAACTTGCACGTGGGAGGATATTTGCGAAACCCTTTCAAAAGTTTCCTTTTGTGTAGAAGGGGAAAGTAATAAAGCGAAATAATCATGATAAAAAATATACGAACACCTTTTGGTAGCACATTGAGATGAAAACACAAAACCCTTTGGATTATAGACTGCAGAAAAAAATAATAATGTATAAACTTATTAAACATAAAATAAATGTTTTATAAATATTGTATTATATTTGTATATACGTATACATATAATATACAATATTATATACGTATTGTACCTATTAGATACGCACATTAATAGATAGGTACTATTTGATAGAAAACCAGCTGTTATCGTCGTCGACTTGTTATAGTTTAAATCCCATTATTTACTATTGCAGTATAGCTAGTACCTACCTATGTTTTTCCACGATTGACTTATTTTCCATGTAGGTATGCGGCTATACATTAGTTTTGGTAGAGATTTACAGTCTTTGCAGCGATAAATAACCCGTGTATCGCATAACGTCAGTAGGTAGGTAAGAACCTACTAAAGCTAAATACCTACAACATATAAATAACTATCGCCTATGTTATTCATATTTTGGATTTATTTTAGATAAATATCTACAATAGGTTATATGTGCTAATTTAATCTGCTACAATTATTTTACTTGGAATGCATGATGCGTATAGTAGCATCCTAGCATCACGTTTAAAAACAAATAAATAAATTATTGCAGGTAGTGAGGAAATAATTGAAAATATGTAGTTTGGTCGCCTTTGCGAGCCCAGTGTCAGTGTATAAAAATATGTACTGTGTGGTCAGTAGGCTGTCAGTGGCGACGCGCTTGCGCGGCCGCGTGCTGGTGGCCTTGACCGGCCTGCGCCAAAATTTCCAGGTCGTTCACCCATCGCGACGCCCACCGCCACTCGTTTTATCTCGCGTAAATAACTTCTCGCGCTAGCAAATATCGACCTAAACGTGATGAAAATAAAAACTACTCTTCCTGTAACTTAATAATGGTTACGTCAGTGTTATATAAAAATGTGTTTATAAACCTATTGTTAAAAGAAACTTGTTTATCAATTACATGTAGGTAGGTAATATGTATTATGCTGACTTACACGAAGTACCTACATTATTACGTAGAAGGTAGGTTGTTATGGGAACGTCATAATAACTATGCTCTAAATTACCGATGATGATGTATTGTTAGATAGGTACTATTGATACTAAGACTGCCGTACTTCTACGTCAATAGAAAAAATAGATAGGTAGGTAATTATGACAAAAGTGAATAAAATCTGGATATTTTTAATTTAATGAAAAATATTTTAAAGCAAGCAAATTATTATAGCTTGCAATTGTTTTTGACTATAGTACCTATACTACGTAGTTCTATTCAATAATGTTTCGCTGCTTCTACAATAATGTGTAACGCATTAAATAGCTTTGATCAGTAGTAAATAAGAGTTCCGCAAGAGTAACACTTCAGTAGACATTAGGAAAATAAAGTAAGAGGCCGGAAGTGTGTGCTATGAGGGAAGCGGGCAAGCAGGGCGCTCCGGCAGCGGGTCAGTCCGTCACGCGGCGACCTACACCGCGCTCGCCATCCATTAGCTCGATTTCGTGTTCAAGTTCACTCGCGTTCCATCACCAAAAATATTTTCGTAGTGTGACGCAACCGGCAACTGCTACGTCCCACTCGAACGCTCGGCTAGTCTCTCTGTCGGTGCCGCTCTCGCGCGACCTTGGCCGCGGTGAGCCGCAAGGTTCGGGTCTTCGAACTCGCGTTGAGAGCGGGCCGCGGGGAACGGAGCGGACTCAGCCCTCCAATCGCTCGCCGCGCACGTCTGCGCGTGCTTGCGATTGGTCCGTCGTTGGCGCGGCAATGACCTCGGAGACCGAAGTTCGAAGCGCGCCGATCCTCGCTTCGAAGCGCAGACCGACAGGCTTAGTCGACCGATAGAGGCGAATTTCGCTTAGCCAGCTACGCTTAGTCGTCGAACCGATTGTATCACACGCAGCGCTGATCTTTTTGCAGACTTTCACTCTTAAGGGGAGACTCGCGCGGCTTCGACCAGGAGCGCGCGCGGCATTCGCTCAGTTCGTCGATCGAGCTCGAGTGAGTTGCACGTGGCGCGTGCAGCGGCAATACCGCGGGACGAGCGACCTTCATCCTTCGACGTGCCGGCCGCGCGACTCGGCCCATGCACTCCTGTCCTATATTCAGTGTTACAGCGCGTCCGACAGTTCATATCCGATAGCCAACGGGTTCCATGTGGTGTACGTGTAGTGCAGTGTGGGGGAGGACTAAATAATTCGTTTTTTTTTAAAGTAAAAATTATCAATTTATATGACTTTTGTGATGTCGCCTGATAGCAGTTATGGGCGCTATGATGCGCCCACGCCGGCTGATCATAATATGATGAGCTCGGCACACAAGGAACGGGAGCCAGACTTGAATATAGGTAGAATTTTTAGCACTTACACTACTTTGTTTATTTACTTTGTGTTGTTGTTGATGTTATTTACCATCGCTACCTACCACTATTTCGCTGACATTGCTTGTTACGTGTCTGCAGTAAGTAGGTACGTCACAGTAAAACGTAACAGGTGTTAATAATAAATACGAGGCATAGGTATTTCGTGGAAATGTTTTATTATGCTTGAAATTATCGATTTATTTATGTACCAAGTTCACTCATAATATTCATGCATGTCAATTAGCAGATATTTATTTAATTTACTGATCTCCCGAAAAGGTCTAGAAGGTTAATAAAGGTAGGTATTAATAAAGGTAATGCCAATCATATAGCTTTACATGTAGATTTGGCTTACATGTTGTTACAAAGTAGGTAACTCATACACACACATAGGTACTTGCAACATTGGTCTAAAAGCTAACAAGTAGATACCTACCTATTATGTAAAGAGGCTAAAATAAAAAAATACAACACCTAGTGAATTAAATGAATTATTTTGTTTATATCTAATGTGTATTACTTACTTAAGCATAGGGATAACTACTCTAAGAGTACAAAGTAAAACAATGATAATATTACTATTAATAGGTACCGACTTAATTAATTGAATTACTTCTTGTACCTAATTATTAAGTTGTAGGCACATTGTTATATAGGTAGGTACCTTCTAACTACAAAACCGTGACAAAATTTACATTACAAGTCTTGATGGACAATATTTAAGTAGGTATTACCTACTAAAATATCAATGGGCATCCGTATCTTAGATATTACTTTATTGATTTTTTTTTTTGAATAGCTTATCTTATTTTATATTTTACTTATGAAATACAATGTAACGATATCTAACTAGGTAGGTATACAAATTTATTGAATAGATAACATACATTAATTATAATCTAAGTATAACCGGTTTTAATCCAAAACACCATAACGTTTCATGCTAGATTAGTTGCAACAACAACTGCTTAATTCTGATTAATGATGTATTTTTAGTGATGAAAGGGTAGGGACCTACAATGCTAACAAATATAGATTTATTTTTTGATTTAACTGCAGAACGAATGTTTGATGGATGAATGTCGAACATTTCCGCTCGGCAAGGCCCACCGAAAAAACAATTAAAATTGCATTGATCACAGTACACGTAGCGTATAATTTTCAATAGTTTTCTTAGTGCAAATGGATAGGGTCCAATACGATATAAGACTGCGGGGAGCTCTTGAATATTCGCAATCGATTGCTAATGATTTTATCGATTGCTTTTGTTAATGGTTCCCGTGAAATTCTCAGCTAAAACTTAACAAAGAGTTAACGGTTAACTCTTTTTTTATAAATATAGTAATACAAACTGTGCAAAACTTATTACTAATGAAATATAAGTTCTTTTATAAGATAACTAATGAAAATTATGTAAGAAAATAAATAACATTCTCTGTGAGTAAGCTGGTTTCACATCGAGACGGCAACAACCTCCTTACCGCGCCACTTTTACTTTTCTCTAAATGCGTGTAACACTATATTATTCGCTAGCTCATTGATTTATTATGAACAACTCGCTAAGACACGTACCTACTATCGGCCTTCAAAGTAAATTGGTCATCATAAAATTGTATGTATTGTGACAATACGGATAATAATTTAAGTATTTTAGCTATACTGAAACATGACAATATTGAACAAACGTGTTCAGTGACGAGGAAATGAGGCATGAAACGTGATTTTGGGCGTTGTCGAGAAGTAATTATTTACAAACAAACGTCGCCCTGACACAGATCGCCAGCAGTCGGAATGGCCGCGTCAGTGTTTTGCTTTTGCATGGCCGGTATTCGCGTTACGTGGACGCGAGACTACTTTCTCGCGCACTTTCCTCGCCTTTTAATTGACGTAACGAACGAGCGACTCTCACACACGCCACTCAGAAAAACGCGCGCGTTGCATCATACAAGGAGAAATGGCTGCACGCCACTGATTCTGTTGTTGCAACTGCACCAGTTACGTGTCACGATGCTTTCCCTGTTCTATTGTGTTCCCCACTGTGCGTGTTTCACATTGCGCGCGACATGGTGTGCCTCTCGATGTCGCTCGAGTTGACACCGAAATTCTTGCGTTGAGGGCGACCATACGCCGTATCTAGAAAAAAGAAAGTAAACTATAGAAAGCGACGGCGCCGACCGTCGACCCGAGGCGAGTGGTGCACGCCAGAAATAGAAAGTTTCTTCCAAAAGGCCTGGCGAGCCCGTTCCCTTAACAAATAAACAAACGACTGGATGAGGAAAGTGAGAGCAGTCCGGGGCGCCGGCTGAACCAGTTCATGGCCGAGGCGCGCTACTCCCGCGCTCTGTCGACGGTGACACCTGTTGTTGCTGGCCCATGACATCCAACACTGACCTATTAACTATTATTACTCTAGTCATTACAAGTCACAAACTATAATTATTTACTCAGCGATAACACTTCCGTATTAATTATCTCTGCAATTAACTTATTGAATCATAATATGCTTATGCACACGTTACTTTTGACCTATCTAAGTCAACACTAAAACGTTATTCTAATACCTACCTAGTTCTCTTTTTTTTTAGGAAATAGTAATATTTAAGATGCCATTTGATTTTTCATTTTCTATCGGTGTTGTAGATGTTTGTTTCGAAGACATGGTCATTGACTTCACTTCATAAGTGGAGAAACTTTCTAAAATATCTATTAAGTGTCACCTTGAACACGTAATATCGGCATTGCATGCAATACTTACGTTATACCTATGTGACTAATGTGCGTGCATCTGACTTTCAAAGAAACGTGCCAAATCAACTTTAAAATTTGTTTACAAAAGCAGTAAATATAACAGTAAGTCGAACATTACGACTTGTAAATAGAACTAGGTACAACTAACTACATGCGAGTAGTTATCAGGATTTAGGACTATATGAAATGCTTGTAAATTCTCTTATCGTGAGTCAATGTTATGAGTTGCTGCGAAAGCCGAGCTAATAATCACGCAATCACGCGTCACGTGCGCTCTCATGGCGTTACATCTCGAGACTTGTTCTATATTAAGAATAAAAGTTACTCTTACATGCGCTATTGAAAAATAACAACTAAAGATAAAAATATGTAGACACCTACCTATCGTGAAACTTTTAATTTTCTTTAACTTAATAGTACTTACGCCATGCAGTTGCATTGTCGCCGTCGTTGATTGAAATGTAGAATTATTAAACATGTCTACCTATCAGTCGCTGTGATTGCCACTTATTGAAGTACATTTAGGTTAATGTCCTATTTATTTTCTATATGATTATTGATTATATATAATTTTAAACAAAAAAAAAACCGACTTCAAACTAAAAAGTTAAAAATAAGTTTACTTAGCAGAAAGTAATTCGTATTTTGATTTAGTTAATCAGAATTTTGAAGTTGGTGCCAAGCAAATACTATAATAACCTTACTACAATATCAAATTAGGATTGATTACTATAGGTACCTAGCTATTAGGTATTTACTTGGCACCAACTTCAAAATTCTGATTAACTAAATCAAAATACGAATTACTTTCTGCTAAGTAAACTTATTTTTAACTTTTTAGTTTCCTTCCCGTTTGAAGTCGGTTTTTTTTTGTTTAAAATTATTTTATTTTACGATTTTCGGTGATGGGTAGACCTAAATCTAGCTTAGGTTTTATTTTTGTACGAACTAAACATTTTAGAATATTGAACCGTAGAAGTAAGTCCGACATGACTGCTGTTAAGGAATTCCCTCGACTGTCTATGGTCATCTGTAATGGCATTTAAAACCCACATGGATGCAAAGTTCTCAACATTAGAAATGATTTAAGTCCAAACATCAAGTAATTGCTGTAAATCGTTGTCGAGTTCCCTCGACTCTTCAGTACGGTTTTCGAAAGTTCCTCTCGGATGCCTCCCTGGGATGCCATCATTAAATCCTGGTTTCCTTATCATGCTACCACACTTGGGATATCTACTTTACAACAGAAGAATCATCGAAATCGGTTACGACGTTATCGACGTACACACATAAAAAAAATATATATATAAGTATACGGTCGAATTGAGAAACCTCCTCCTTTTTTTGAAGTCGGTTAATAAGACCATGTGCATATTATGTATCTAATTATTACAATGCAATAATATAAACAATCAGTACTATATTACCTAGATATGCATAATGTAGATTCGAAACAATATTAAGTCGATGATAAACGTAAGTAGGTAGGTACCTAGGTTAAATAGTGTTGGTGGCGCCAGGTCACGTGTGTACGTCTACCGATGATTGTTACACAACTCAGGATGTTTGACACAAGCTTACTAACGCCATAATCTGTGTAACGTCCTTAAATGTATCGCTAATTAATTATTACATACCTACACTGATTTCTATAATCGTTTACTGTTTTGTTGCAGAATTTGACGGCACTACGGTGCTGTGCCGTGTATGCGGCGATAAAGCTAGCGGATTTCATTACGGAGTCCATTCCTGTGAGGGCTGCAAGGTAAATATAAAACCTTTTTTATTTCTACACATAATACTATTGATTGATGATAATTTGTATGTTATGAACTGCTGTTGTCAAAATGATCACCAGCACTGTTTATCTTGAAGCCACCACCCACCACCACTACCACCACCACAGTCTCGTTCGATCGTAGGTACTCGTAGGAGGAAATGTCTGTCTGGATTACGACTTG
The DNA here is from genome assembly GCA_963082885.1 of Parascotia fuliginaria. Taxonomy (NCBI): domain Eukaryota; kingdom Metazoa; phylum Arthropoda; class Insecta; order Lepidoptera; family Erebidae; genus Parascotia; species Parascotia fuliginaria. The sequence goes on along the minus strand of OY720174.1, from coordinate 9,840,026 downwards.
TAGTATATCAGTTGATCTTAATTGGTGCTGAGCTACTCATGCGGGTAGGTAGCTACCTATATTATGTACAGCCGGCGCAACTTCTTGTCCCATCGATGCAAACTGTTGTCTCGCGACAGTCGCGGCAGGTGCGAATGTACAACCAGTAGGTACCTACCAAGGTCGCGACACGCGGAACACAATCTCTATGCATTCGTCGCACAACCAGATGACCTTAATATTTATTTACTAAATGTTAATTTGCCGCAACTACGGCTACGACGCCGTTGTCATAATTAGATATTTTGTAAATCGTATTAATAAACTAATGTAAAAAATATCGTGTGAACTTGTTGTGTTCCAAATATTTTTGGGTCAACGGGTAGGTACCTACCTGCTGTCCTCGGGCGCGCGATACGGCGACGCACGGTCAGACCCTATGTCCCAATTCTAAACGTTTTATTTTTAATACCTGTCTCCCGGAACAATCACACGGGAACCGGCTGTCGCCTTTTAAACTTGTGATTAAGTCAAGCCTGCATGTGTAATGCATACAAAAGTGCAGTCTCGAGGGTCAGCCAATAAAAGTTGATAGGTCGGCATAAAGCCATGTCCGTTGTGCCTACTGCTACAATCATAAATGCGTCTGGTAACTCTGCTGGCCTTTTATGCAATGACCCTTGAATGCCACCACTGGAAATCTTTGAGACGGATGGAAATAATTATCCTTTTTAAAGTGAAGACTCGCATACTGAATTTATTTTATTAGTTTTGTTAGGTTAGTTTTAAAAAACAATTGTAAAATGATGATTTAGAGACATAAAATGATCACGTAACAGTTCTAAAGGTTTTCACAAATCTATAAAAGAAATTCTTTTAGATAAAGCGCATGCTAGCGGCGCAAAATAGAAACTCATTAAATAGTTCGGCTACTCGCCACTAGATGTCGTGCCAGTTACGTCGTTCGTTTTGCGACAGTGCTGCCGCTACACAGTGGTTACGAATGAAAGCTAACTTGAATGAATGACGAGCGAGCGTGTATTTTTTATGACATTATGTGAGGTTTCAATAGTACAACATCGATGTCAGCGAACCCAATATTTCTACTTTAATGAACCAAATTATTTGTTAGTTCAACGTTAATTTTATTTTGAAATTGTAACATGCCTGATCTAATTGTCAATAATTTAAAAATACTTGTTTGAAAATAGGAAACATTGCTACTTTGGCCAAATGTTCAATGGTCACTCCAAATAAATTCAGTAATACATAAATTAAGAGCGTGCGGTTGCTACGTCAAAAAGAACTCACGGACTTCTTTGTTCTCGACGCCGCCGGTGGCCGACATAATTTTCGTGCGTTGTGGGTCGCTTATTTTTTCGGCACCATTTCTGCGGTGTAGGGCGAGCGGCCGTCGACCTCACTCGCTACATTTGCGCGCCCAGCGCCGCTTACCGCGCACCGCGCGCATTTGCACCGCCTCTACTCGCCGTAAACAACTTTTACGGGCATCGAATGTACGCGCTACGTGAACGTAACCCACATTATTTTTGAACTGTCAGCTCAAAAGTTCGTTGATCTCGGAGCGGTCATATTATTTTTTGAGAACATCGCGCGCTGACTGTTTCGTTTACATTTAATTCTTACTTTTGAACATATTTGCGTATCTCAAACTTGGCTCATAAGGCTAATTGTAAATTTTCATATATTTTAAATTTGATAAGGTACATGATTTTGCAAACAGCTATTTTCTGTACAATATCAGCTCTATATTTTAGTTATGCCGTTATCGTCGTGTTTTCCATAAGCGAGATGCAGTGTTATATTGTAAATTCTGCCGTTGAAGTTGAATCACCTGTGTATTGCGTTGCCTCAATCCGAACGTTTCATATGGGCATGTTGCCTAATGTATGGGACCGATAATTTACCCTATCAGAGTTACGTTAGCCATAAAGAATAAAAACGCGATTCGCGAACGGGCATTGAATCACAATGAGATGAGTCAGCGACGTTTGTTATCAAGCAAACATCTGCGACCGACTTGTGATGGGCACGTAAAGCAAACTGTTAGCTGGGGCCGAGGGTTGACTCAGCGGATGCTTCCTCCAAATTACAGGAAAGCAATAAGCAATGCGTCAGCAGCATGTTCTTAACATGAGCCGGTATTAGTGAAGTCGTTGTCCGCTGCACCGTTAGCCGTCGTCACCGCTCGTTGGTGAGCGGCAAGCGGCAGCACAGCGTGCGAGTCACTACCAATTTTTTACACTTCATGATAGCTCATGTTAATAAATACTGACTGCCTTTGTGGATCGATGGTAGTATGTATAGACTGCCACGCAGAGGTTGCGGGTTCGGTTCCCGCTCAGTGCAAATATTTGTGTGCATGAACATGTCTATTTGAATTGATCTGAGTGTTCTTATTATGTATAATATGTAGGTATTTACAAAAAAAAAAGTATATACATACCTATATATTCTTAAATACTTATTTGTTATCATTAAGTGTAATCATCATATCATGTAGTGAATAAAATATTAAACATAATAAAATATAGCCTATGTTACCCGCACAATTTATTGATTTTTAAAGGTGAAAGATTATTTCAAATAGGTAACGTAGATTTTTAGTTTAATCATTGCAAAGAAACATACATACAAAAATCTTTCAAATCTTTTCTCTCTATAATATTAGTACTTATAGATATAAATATTATAATATTAATTTCGTTTTACGTATGTAAATTTTATAAAGTTGGACTACATACCTAGATTATTGTGTTTTTACTTTTACTCATTACATTGTGATAGTTTAGCAGTATAAATATTTTAAGTTAGATGTGGTTGCCTATAATTGAGAGAGCACCAGGCATGCATTTCCTATGTTTTTTTACTTTTTTATGTATGTGTTTCTCTTGTTGGTAATCCTAATAAATAAATAAATAAATAAATAAATAAATAGATGAAATCCTTTAAAATATAAGAAGAAATTGGTATGTCAATTATGTTTATTCTATTGTTTCCTTACATGTCAGTAATGCGTTTTGTTTCATCAAACTAAATTAAATAGTTCACAAAAAACTACTAAGCAATATCGTAACGTTAAAGTGTAGGTAACAACTAACCACTAACGAACCCTGTTGTTGTAACTAAACATGTAACTAAATATAAGTACGGTAAAGTATTGTATATCACTTGTTCTCATAACCTACCGTACCTATATCTGTGTGTATAACTTGTCAATCTACACAGAAATTGTCTGTGTCATTTATTAGTTAACTCATCATTTACACAAATGTGGGTCCAAATAACGCAGCAATGTTTTTCACGTGTTTAAACTAATCACTTTATTACAATAAATTTGAAACTCTAATTTTTGAAGTGTCACTGATTTTGTTACTTAATGCTTCTTATCATAATAAAACAATGCACCATAAGTCGAAAAAATATAGCACTAGATCTAAACACGTGCTACAGTTCCTAAGAATCAATAAAGCTACATGACAAATTGAGTCATACTATTATCAAAATGACCTAAAATAATTGGACCACTTACGATATTGTGGAATTTAGTAGGTAACTACTGAACATAAATAGAATGAGTATTTTTTGGAACTCAAAAGGAAGTCACCGTGTTAATTAGAAGCCGGTCGTTGACACATTAAGATTATTCAATTCAAAAGAAAGACGTCCTACTAAGATATCTATGCATAGTTGTACTACTACTACTAACCATAATTGTTGCAACTAAACTACTAATAGTTGCAACAATTATGGTTTTATAGTCGCGTGTGAATATAATTATTTACAATGTAATTGAATTTGTTGTAGTGGATACACAGTTCATTACGTTACTAGCTAACAGATTCATACACATTTGTAGAGGCGTATTCACTACGTATAAATTAGTAAAACAGATTTGGAAGGTTTTGTTTTCGCGGCAGCAGGTCAACGACCGTACGGCCGGTCACTGCCCGCGCTGCGACCAATTATGGGCCACTCGCACAGCGCACAATGGATCGATGGCGATGGCAGTGCGAAATTAGGCCACCGACCCGAACAGCTCGCGCCCGTCCGACGCTTACCGTGTGGCCCACCACAGCCTCCGAGCTCGTTTACAGCTAACACTTTAACAAAACTGCATATACGCTTTAACTAACGACAAATTTATTTATGTAAACATAAACATGTTGTTACGTTACGTAAGTAAATAACTATTAATAATAATATTTTACACACACTGAATTGAAATAGATATTACATTCTGACTAAACGCATTAAGAATTTAGGTCCTTTAGTTGTTTATACATAGTTAATTACAGCATATTTATTGTTTACGAAATTGAGAGTTAGGTATATCGCACATTAATAAATCTAAAAAGTGTGAATATTATATGTAATACAAACGGAATAGCATCAATTTGTTTAGTGTTGTAACAATGATTACGGTGTAAATACATACGATATATTCACGAGACGAATTGTGATATAATGATGATCCATTAATTAAATTGGATCAGTGCAGCCCCTAGGGGAGCGCGCGCGCATTATTGAGGTAGGCCGTGACGCATGCTTGACGTCACCGGGTATAGAGCCGGTCGTTGACCTGGTTGGGTTGTAGCTGGGTTCCCGGGCGCGCAAGGCGTGCGGGGGAGCCGCCGCGGTTGTGCAATCGAACGGTCGACGACCCGGGGTGAACGTCCGCGCGCCGCGACGCCACCGGGATGCGCCCGGCCTATATCCGGCGCACCGGTGCAGCGGCGACGACGCATTCTAGAGCGGCGTGGACCGTTAGGAGCGCGCAAGGGGGACGGGGGCACTCTCACTTTCTCGGTTAGGTCGGCGGCCGGCAAGTAGGTCGCGCGGGTAACTGTGCGCTGCGCGACGCAGTGCCCGCACAGTCCTCTGTCGACCGCCATCCGCGTCGGTGCAGTGCGCGAAAGCCTTATTGCACGTACACGTCGCGTCACTGTTAACGAGGAGAGTGGTGGTGTTAGTGGGCTGCTTGTGCTAGTGAATGGTGCGTGAGATGTCGTGTGGTGCGAGCGCGAGCGCGAGCTCGGGCGCGGGCGCTGAGCTGCGCGAGAGGCACTCAGTGCTGGTGAGCATGTTGGAAGCTCGCCGTGAGTCCAGCGACTCAGGCTGCTCCAGCGACGACGGCTCGGATACTGAGCGCGACACTAACTGTCGCTGTGATCCGCAGGGTTTCTTCCGCCGCTCCATACAACAGAAGATTCAGTATAGACCCTGCACGAAAAATCAACAGTGCTCCATCCTTAGGATCAACAGAAATCGGTGCCAATATTGCCGATTGAAAAAATGCATCGCCGTGGGCATGAGCAGAGATGGTAAGTTCATTGTTTTTGTTTATATTTATAGTAAGTAATTAAAGAAAATATAAACAAATGACACAATATTCAATAGAATAAAAAAATAATAAAAAAGCATTGATAAGTTAAGCAAATATTTTTTCTGTAAACTAATAATATTTTTATATAAAAAATATATAATTATAATAATAAAATAAAAACTTTGTCATTTGTTTGTTTTTCGCATTATATTATGATTATGTGATGAACCAAAACTAATAATATTATTTGGATAACATGTAATATTTAAATAGTTTCATTATGTCTGGGTATCAAAACTGTATATTTTTGGTTTTGAAAGTGATCTAAAAACGTCGTAATAAAGTGAATTGTACGATATGACCGTATTAGTAGTGATATGTAGGTAAGTACACATTAATATGCTCGGTTGCAATATGCACACGCAATTAGCACGGGAAGGTCGGACGCGCACACGTTGGCACTCCATCTGGGCCAGGCGTGCTCACGAGCGCTTGGGCGTGCGACGCGTGCGTGCATCACAGATCCTATTTCGCGCAGCAGGCGCGCAGGGCCTTCGGGGTGCGGAGAGGTGGGTACTAGAGCGGCGCGGAGGGGATCACAGTCCGCGGTGTGGGAGGTCGGTTATGCAAGCGCGGGTGAGCGCACGCTAAGCAGGTCGACGCCCGCGCTACACAGCGTCGCCCCGCTTCGCTCGTGTTGCGACACTCGCTCAGAGCACTGGTGTTGCGCGCCGCGCGTTTGTCCGCCCGCTGAGCGCCGAGCTGCGTGGTGAAAGCAGAGAAAGGCGTATTTCGTAAGCGCGAGAGTGAAATTTACATTTTCACTTTCGTAATAAAGTTCGACGACCTCGCGTAGTTTTCCCCAGGTGTATGATGATGATGAGATGACATATTATAATCAACACAACTGCAACTGGTTGTACAATTTAAATTGAATACTTTACCAGATTGTTCATAAAGTTTATGACAAGCAATGAACATTTTAGAACAAACCCACTTCACTTATAATTGGGCATCCTAAAATCTACTACTTGTTTAAATAAAAATAACATTTGTGACGAAGAAAAATATGATTAAATAATTAATTTTAATATATTGAGTAGTTTAATTCTTCTAAATGTAGGTGGGTACGAGATAAATTTCAAAACAATCAAATCACTTAGTTTGTAGTTTTGCCATTCGATAACAGATGGCGCGCATTTTCGTGTTCTAAGTGCGATACTGGCGCTAGTATCGGTTTCTAAGAACTAAATGTAAACCATGCACATAATTATTATTTTCTAAATTTATTACTTTAATGATTTAATTACATACTTTTCTTAATTTAATTATTAGTTACAGTATTTTACAGTGCCTTAAATTTTTATGTCGTAATTTTTCAATAAAATAAAGGTATCTTTTTTACGTTTTTTTAAATGCACTATGAAGATATTTAAATTTTAGTTCTACTGATTTAAACATTATAATTAATATTATATGTAGGAACTTAGTAGGTAGGTACAATATTTTTTCAAAAACTGTTTATTTAAACATTTGTTGTAATTCTTACGTCATGTTGAAATTTTAAACAATACAATGTTGGTAGTGGTACCTATTTATTAGTGTAAATAATCGTAACTTATTTAACAAACTTGAAAACACCGAAATAGCGCAGTGTCAAATACCTACCTACCTACTTAATATGCAAATCATAAACATTTACTTATCAATGTAAAGTCGTGGTAAATAATATAGAGTTTGTTTTGAACATTAATTGAAAATATAGTTTTAAATTTTTGAAAGCTAGCGAATCTCATGTCACGTCAAATCGGCAAGGTTCGTACGGTAGGTGGCGCAAGTGTCGATCGGTGCGGAGAGCGGAGGGGGCCTGCGCGGAGTTTATTGACGGCGCCCCACCCCGCGCCGCGCGCACTCCCCGCGTCAAGTTCAAGGTTGGCGCGGCGCGCGCCTCGGCGCAGTGCGAGGGAGTCCGGCCCGCGCACCGGTCGTCAGCCCTCATTGCTATCGCTATGTTATTAAGTCGTAGGCCAGTTCGGTACGAGAACGCGACGCTTGCTCACGGTAACTACATCGCGATGTGTTGAGCTTATTATTAGCATTGGATTATTACTACTACTACCTACTACACATTGGATTACAGTGAATGTGAATATTATTTATTTATTCTACGTGTGATATGTGACACTTTAGTGTTTAAAATTTAATTAAGTCAAAATAAACTTAAAGTTACCAATTCAAACTTAGATAACTGTGGCCATAGGCTGTGAACTAGTTACTAGTGAAAAACTGTAATGGTATCAGATATGGGTGAAGATTTACCAATCCTCAAAGGAATCCTCAACGGTGTTGTGAAATATCACAATGCACGTATGTATTTTTCTTACTATTACAAACTTTATAATACTTACTAACTTTATTCGTAAAGTTCATTCAATTCTAAAATATAACAAATGAATCAATAAGTTTCGACAGTCATCATAGGTACTAATAAAGCGTTGCTACGAGATCGCTGCACTTAGTTAATTTTGTAAAAGTTACGATATAAACCTGGAAATGTAAACAATTATTTCTACTTTTTAAAAATAATATCAACATAGTTTTATACCTACTGCAATTATAAATAAATTTATACCTATATAATTACGATTAAATTAATATAAGTAGGTACTTTATCATTCAAACAATTTAAATCTATTGTTGATTTGTTTTGTACCTATTCATTTTTATACTTAATTGTTAATATGTACAAGTTATAAGTAAGTAGGTAGTATAAATGTATGAACTATACAAATGTAGACAATATTAAAATACTTATACTTAAACGCATTTATGTATCCTACATTTCAATAATATTATGTAAATAATAAAAAATAATTAAGTTTATAAAATACGAAATTAATAGTAAATCAAAACAAAACATTAACTCGCCAAACTTTAGTTTTACAAATGAAAAAAAAAACATCGGCTTGTTCAACCGTATACAACACAATGGCAATGTTACAAAAAAAAACATAATAGATTTGCCGGTTGTGAACAATGGGATCGTGCATCTGGTGCGGCCCACATCGCGCAGCGAAAGTCAGGAGAAATGGCGAGAGGGCGCTCACCGCTTTCGTTTTCAACAGTGCGGCGTGCACGCAAACACTTTCACCGAAGCGCGCGTACCAGTGCCGCAAGCGCCGAGCGCGACCCCGGCGCATACTACATTTTGGTTTACAAGTCTAGCGCGAGAAAGTCGTAACACTTTTTAACGTGACCTCGTAGTTCTCGCTTTGTCACTCGTCATTCGAACTAGTTCACTTAACCGTGATGCATTCAGAGGACTCGGTGTGTTTTGTAAAGAGTAGCCGCGCCAGACAAGGGTGGATCCAGCGATACGACGGCCGATGAACTCTACTCTCTCGCCGTCAGCTGCGCGTGCACATGGCTCGCTATGCGGGTGCACGCGCACACGCGCGCACTCGTCGACAGCTGCAGGCCGCTGTATGTTTAGTCACGACCTTGCGCAACATTCACGTTGTTAGTTGCCTATGCATTGTGGCCGCTTTTTAATTTAATCCCAGGGGACACATACTGATAGTTTGTACTCGTAATAAATTTCTTTCTCTTTTTGTTGCAGCTGTGCGATTCGGACGTGTTCCAAAGCGCGAGAAAGCGCGCATCCTTGCAGCGATGCAACAATCGTCGACATCGCGAGCGAACGAGCAGGCTGCCGCCGCAGAATTAGATGATGCCCCGAGATTGCTGGCGCGAGTAGTCCGTGCCCACCTTGACACCTGCGAGTTCACGCGAGACCGTGTTGCCGCCATGCGTGCACGCGCTCGCGATTGTCCCACCTATTCACAACCCACTCTGGTAAGTGTCCTTAACCTTAAATGAAATTCGGTCTCGTGAAAAATCGTTACTTAAAAAAGGAAGCCCTATGATGACAAATCTGTATGAAAATAACAATGTTTTCTTTTGTTACAGGCTTGCCCTCTAAACCCGGCCCCAGAACTACAGTCTGAGAAAGAATTTTCTCAGAGATTTGCACACGTCATTCGTGGCGTAATAGACTTCGCTGGACTCATCCCTGGCTTCCAGCTGCTTACACAAGATGACAAATTCACGCTGCTTAAAAGTGGTCTTTTTGATGCGTTATTTGTACGGCTAATCTGTATGTTTGATGCGCCGCTCAATAGTATAATTTGCCTAAATGGACAAGTCATGAAACGGGACTCTATCCAAAGTGGTGCCAATGCAAGGTTCCTTGTGGATTCAACATTCAAATTCGCCGAACGTATGAACTCTATGAACTTAACAGATGCAGAAATCGGTCTCTTTTGCGCTATAGTACTCATCACTCCAGACAGACCTGGACTACGCAACGTAGAACTGGTAGAAAGAATGCACGCACGACTCAAAGCATGCCTACAAACGGTGGTCGCACAGAACAGACCTGACCGACCAGGTTTTCTTAGAGAATTAATGGACACCCTTCCTGACTTACGTACTCTTAGCACACTCCATACCGAGAAGCTAGTAGTTTTCCGTACAGAACATAAAGAATTATTACGGCAGCAGATGTGGAATGACGAGGAAGGTGTTTCATGGGGTGATTCCGTCGCAGATGAGTCGGCGCGTAGCCCAATCGGATCAGTATCAAGCAGTGAATCCGGCGAAGCTGTCGGCGACTGTGGCACCCCCTTACTGGCCGCCACGTTGGCTGGTCGTCGACGACTCGACTCTCGAGGCTCCGTCGACGAAGAAGCTCTTGGCGTGGCGCACCTGGCACATAACGGACTTACCGTTACGCCTGTTCGCCCACCGCCACGCTACCGCAAACTGGACTCGCCAACAGACTCTGGCATCGAGTCAGGTAATGAAAAGCACGAGAGGATAGTCGGTCCCGGCTCCGGCTGCTCGAGTCCGCGATCATCACTGGAGGAGCACTCGGACGACCGGCGGCCTCCTGCTTCAGCCGACGATATGCCCGTGCTCAAACGCGTGTTGGAGGCGCCACCGCTGTACCACACCACCTCTCTTATGGACGAGGCGTACAAACCACATAAGAAGTTCCGTGCAATGCGTCGCGACACCGGAGAGGCTGAGGCGCGGCCCGTGAGGCCGACGCCGGCGCCGGTGCCCCAGCATCCGCACCCCGCCAGCCCCGCGCACCCCGCGCACTCGCCGCGGCCGCTGCGCGCGTCGCTGTCGTCCACGCACTCGGTGCTGGCCAAGAGCCTGATGGAGGGCCCGCGCATGACGCCGGAGCAGCTGAAGCGCACGGACATCATCCAGCAGTACATGCGGCGCGGTGAGGCGGCGGAGGGCTGCCCCGTGCGCGCAGGAGCGCTGCTGGCTTGCTACCGCGGCGCATCGCCGGCGCCGGCGTCGGCGCCCGTCGTGGCGCTGCAAGTGGACGTGTCGGACGCGGACGCGCCGCTCAACCTGTCCAAGAAGTCGCCGTCGCCGCCGCGCTCCTTCATGCCGCAGATGTTAGAAGCGTGAGACCGGCCCGCGGAGCCGCACGTCTCCGCCACCCCACCCCGACCTACTTTAAATTAAATAAACTAGTTAATAGTAATCGTTCGCAGATCGTTTTAATATATTATATGTGATAATTTGATTAGGACGCGTGAGTGCGTGGCCGGCGCCGGACGAGGAGAGCGCAATAGACTGAAAAATAATTTAAGAATAAATAAGTGTAATTTATAAATGCAATGCAGCGCCGGTCGCGGTGTGTTTGTGTGTGTATTGTATGTACGTATGTGAGCGTGCTCAGTCATTTGTTTGTTAATATAATGACAGGTTGTCGAACTAAAATAAAAGAATCTTGTAAAAATTACTTTTGTATTTGATTCATCAATCCTCGAAACCTAACAACACAGAAAGAAACACAACTATAACTATACACAATCTAATACAGAACATAATTAGAATTACTTATACTCATTATAAGTAATTTGAGTTCCTCTATTAATGGAACTAATCATAAATATACTTACACACAAAGAATTTTTTTAAGACGACACTCAATTATGTAGTTGTAGAAGAATGTATTAATAATATCGTCGAATGAACTGGTACTATAACTAACATGTACAATGCTAAATGAAAACACCTAAATCATAAAGATTACACATTTGACTAGCTCAGGAAATATATTTCTGAAAAATAATAAGTGAATAATAACTTTAGATTTAATAAGAATAATTTATCTAAAGTTTTTACTGGAAACAAAAAGACTTTCCCCACATCAGCACAAAACCAGCTTATGTCCAGGATTATGCATTGCGTATGCGCCATTCTACTCGCATTTAACCGGTGCAACGACTGTTAACACGAATTCGCCTTCTATCTGTGGGGTACAAATGCAATCAGCAATAGGGAAACCGTAGATTAGATTATGTACATCATCGACGGCCTCATATCGCAGACATAATATTATCGCTATTTTTATTTATTAGAGCCAATTTCACGTCGTTATAAGTTTGGAGAACCTGTTTCTATTTCTAATAAAAAAAGTATATTCCTTGTTTTCTGGATAGTGCCCACTCCAAAATAGATGCTTTGATTTTTATTGAAGAAAACTTCTAAAATGAGAAATAAAACTTGTCTGTTTAATCAATATGGAAAATCCTTGAATAGTGAGTCAGCCAGAGTCATAGGTAATCCTTTTAAATGGCCTTTTTAATGAAAAGTACGCGTATAATAATTATTAGTTGAATAGTAATAAATTTATAATGGCACTGTTTGAACGTAACCAAATAAAACGGTTCGATCACACATTGGAAAAGGCCACAACAGCGGAAGGGCACTGAGCGGTCGACGACCCGTCACGAGTCACGCCGCGCCACGGCCAAGGCGCGCCTGCTTCGCTCTCCAAGACAACACTTCCGCTTCCACATCTGCCGATAGTGCCGATCCTACACGACGGCGACGTTCCGCGTTCTCAACATAACCATAATATAAGTATAAATTATTATCAACACATCAATCTTATAAAGTGACACAAATTTGAAACAAATTATTACATGGCAAAATATAGAATAGGTATACTCTGATGAATGTGATAAGATCAGTCTATTACTTCCTATTAAAATATTGAACTATTAATATCTTATATACCTGTTATCTTAAATAGTTATTCAGTTTTCTTAATGGACGAAAAAAATAAAATATTACTTACGTCTTATCATTAGTTCATATTATGATTAAAATGTAGGTAGGGTTAATAATAAGATTGAAACCAGTAAATACAAATTTAATAAGCAGCTTTTGTTTTATATAAAAATATCATCTATTTTATTTAGTGATAATTAAGCTTCCGTGCCAGATAAGGGTTATGATTATTTACCTATGGAACATGTCTTTGTTTTGCTTTATGAATTAGACACACAAAAGTACATAGGCAACTTACCAAAATAGACAAGAAAAACATAAAATACTAGCTTCGTTTCACCCGCATTTTTGTATACTACTTTGCTCCCGTCGCCAGTAACGTGATGTTACATAGCCTATACCTTTCCTCAAGAACCGGGATAACATACGCAAAAAGAATGTTTTAAATCCGACTGGTAGTTCCAGAGATTAGCGCGTTCGAACAAACAAACTCTTTCGCTTTTTATATTAGTACTAGCTTTCTGCGGCGCGATTTCACCCGCGTTTTTGCTTACTGATCTGCTTCCGTAGCTAGTAGCTAAATGTTAGTTAGTCTATAATCTTCCTCAAGAACTGGGCTATCACACGCAAAAATAATTATTAAAATCCGACTGACATAAGCGCGATCAAACAAACTCTTCCGCTTTTTATAATAGATAATAAAGGTAACATTTTCTCAATTTCGCTATGTGCCAGAATAATCATCGAGATCTAAAGTAAACATAAACAAAGTAGCTATAAATAAATACCTACTCTTTGAGCTTGATAAACACTGAGTCATTAATAAGCGGGTTGCTTATACACTCAATTTGATTCCTAAGGGCTATGACATGACAATGTCATTATCCTACTATTAGTATATGTTATGATTTCATTCTCATTTAAATTTATGATATACGAGTAATAGCTGCTTATTAAATTAATACCAGCTGACGGTTCTGTAGAACTCTGTCTTCGTTCGTAGGACTCTATTTCTCCTTCTTCAAGTACTGATAAGTACTCACATATTGCTGATTCAAGCACAAATTGCTGATTTTATGTAAAGTTTTATACAAAGGTCGGTATCTAAGCAGAAACCTATTAGGATATGGTGAAATAGAGGTTGTAAATTTTTTCACGGAAATAAGAAAACCAGCGCAAAAGCGGGATAAGTAATATTCTATAAAATTTATGAATAATATTATTCCTCTCCTTACTTTTGACTAAATAGTACTTTAGGTGTCGCTAATATTTACCAAATAAGACCTGGTAAATATTAAATTTAATATTCAACGAATGGCAGAGACCTCCTTATTTGTTTAATAAATGATCAATAACATTATGTATCTGAAAGTAATCAATTATTAAACTATAATTTGAAAGTATATTCTCTGCCTGTCAAATCTTATTTATGTTCAAGTTTATTTTGGCAACCATGACTAAGAAGTTCAGCGGCAACATGATTATGTCGAAAAGATGACAGGGGTCGAAGTGCATTGTCATTAAAATACATCCGAACCTCGGAACACTATGTTCTAAGATCCGAACCATAAGATAAGGGTTAAAACGATAAATGTTGTTCGTGCATGTGCATACATGGATGGTCCTGTTTAACTCCTACATTTAATGAGATGAATTGATGTATTTCAATTTATCAGTAGTGTTTGATGTTATTGACCGCTCGGGTGTCGACGAGCGCATGACATTTGGCGCGAATGCACCGAGCGGCGGCGCAGTAAGTACGGCCATGCACTTGACTCGAGTGATCCCAATGCAACGCCCGTGCTGTGCCACGCGTAACCCCGGCCTGCTCTCACCCCACAACCACCCACCCCACCACTGTATCACAGCCTCCATCTCAACTAGCAAACTATCTGTATAATCCTTTTACCGCCATCTTGTTCCTGGAGTATTATTGCATCAGAAAATTCTATACCTCTGGTAAATATTAAAACGGTATAATTTTGTGATGGAAAATGTGTTGATAGAAGTAGGTATCCAACTTTGCTTTTATAACTTTTAAATAGTTTTTTATTAGTTTAGAAATTATATGCAGTACCTACTAATTCTAATTGTATAGATACTGAAGATTATTTTTGATATATATGTAGCTGTAAAGATTTATTTTCATTCAAATTCACGCTTCCATCATATAACTATTTTTATAATTTGCAACAGTTAAACATTGTTAATAGTATTTCCGTAGAAACAACACACTCACGGTCTCAATACATATTTAACCATGAAACGTTTCTGGTTATCTTATATTGCCTATAATCCTTGAAAATGTTGTCAATTATGTCATTGTTATAGTGAGCAACACAAATAAGTGCGCGCCTTGTTCCTTGTAACATTGTTAAACAGAGTATATTTATTGTGCTGTAAATAGGCAATGCCAAAGACCTTCAGGCGTTATACGGAAAACCCCGAATGAGGTTGCCCGCGACCTTGACGGAGCAAGGTCAAACCCGGTCCGGGCCTCGGTTCACGCGGAAACAGGACACTTCATATTTGTTATCAATTTAAATATTAATATTGTCTAGTCTAGACTATTGGCCGTGGCGTACTGCAATATCTAATACATTTCAAATGTCAATACAAAAAATATAATAAGTAAGCACATAATTACCTTATTATTAGAATAAGTCCCTACAATGTTTCTCTGCTAATTTAGAAGAGTCGTCAGTTTTGTAGAGTAATTATGACACGAAGTTAACCTAAAGCTTATAGGTATATTGGTTCCGTGAGCGTTTACACTGATAATATGTAGGTGGGTATAAAATTTTGCACGAGGTGTAGAGTGTGGGCGGGCAGGAGATAGAGGCCGAGGGGTGTGCGTAGGCGTGAGGTGGTGGCTAGGGTCGTGGAGACGCGCGGGGCGCGGGTGGGCGAGGCAGGGGGAGGCGAGGTGCGGACGCTCGGCTCCAAGGTCACAGAGTCACAGCCGGGCAAGGTCGGCGTGCCCGCGCGTGCCCTATCGCCTCCCCGCGCAAACATCCCTCACACCCGATAACACCCTAGATTTGCGTGGGACGTGACCTTTATCCACGTTCCGGAGAAATAATTGTATAAATACTTAATGTTTTTTTTATTGGGCTGCGTACCTACGTAATACGTCGTATCTACGAGTCGTGTACCTAGTTACTGAATTTTAGCGCCCAAATGATAATTTTAGTCCATTTGTAATCTTCTGTCACGACTTACATACGTAACATTTAAATAATGATCATATCAATAATTCTGTTGGTCTTCCATTCTTCATCTTAATAATTGTTGCCATTTTTAATACACTTATTACAGACAAAAAAAAAAACAATGTTGTATACCTACCTAGTAAGGTATACCAACATTGTTTTTTTTGTACCTACCTAGTAAGGTAATATGACAAAGTGACTATGAATATCTGCTAACCACAATGTAACACATAGGAGATATATAATTATGACCACATAGGATATTTACGAGTTTATGCCTACCTCTGTGCAATAAAATGTAGGTAGGTATCTTTTGTACATTATGGACATTTAACTCTAAATACCTTTATTGAATGATAACCTTACTGGCAAATTTCGATATACGTAAATAAAAAACATAACATAGAGGCTTTTGAAATCTATGACGCACCTTTGCACATTCATTACAAACTTCGTTTATATTTGTATAATAATATGTAAAATCTATCAGTGTTTACGAACTAGTAGCTCAGAGACAATGATAACAAGCAAAATAAACTGACGGACTCATAAACTGCATCAAAGTTCAGGATTACTTTGAAATGTTTTTTTTAATAAATATGCAAACTTTTTAGATTAAATTATATAAATATGGAGAGACTAGCTCTTAATCTTAAAAAAAAACAAAATTTAAAAATAGAATTGCAGTAAAACAAATGAATGTAACCGGGAAAAGAAAATTTACTCGTAGTATCAGATTTGCGTGTTATTTAAAGCAAAGTTTTAAATTGATTCGCATTGATTTTTTATTCTTTTGTCAATTGAATTATTGTTACCAGCAGAATTGTTGGTTTAGTTTTTTAACTCATCGAGAGTTTTTGAACCATAATATGGATACTTCTTCCGAACAAGCGGCTCAAATTATAGCACTGGTGCGGGAGGGCTTGAATCAACGAACGATTGGTAGAAATTTAAATTTAAACCCGTCTACGGTTTCTAGAATATACAGAAGGTTTGTGGAGACAGGTTCTTACAGAAGGAGACGTGGTACAGGCAGAACTCGAGCAACCATCGGTCGTGATGACCGATTTATTGTTACAACTTTCCTGCGAAATCGTTACCTCACGTCAGTTAACATCAAAACAGAGCTTAATGAAGTGCGTGGAGTAAATGTGAGTGCACGAACAATAAGAAGAAGGTTAAAGGAAGCGGATATCACCCCTTTTAGACCAGCAAATGGTCCAAAGTTGTCTTTAGCTCACAGACAAGCTCGCTTAAGATTTGCGCGTGATCACCTAAATTGGACAGAAGAGCAATGGGCCTCCGTATTGTTCACGGACAAGTGTAGGACATGTTTATATGGTGCAGATGGTCGCAGAAGAGTCTATCGTCGACGTGGGGAGCGATATGCTCAAAGTTGCATTGAGGAGCGTGTTCCTTTTGGAGGCGGTTCGTGTATGGTCTGGGGTGGCATATCGATGAACGGGCGAACAGAACTTGTGTTCATTCACATGGTCCGTCAAAACGGTAATAGAGGGGGTTTGACTGCACATCGCTACATAACAGAGATCTTAGAAGATCACGTGGTACCTTACATGATATTCATAGGCGAAAATTTTACTTTAATGCAGGATAATGCCCGACCGCACGCTGCTGCACAAGTTCGACAATATTGCGAAGAGGTTGGGATACGTACAATGAATTGGCCAGCACGTAGCCCGGATCTTAATCCCATTGAGCATGTTTGGGACAATTTAAAAAGAGAAATCCTGTGCCCACGACAGTGGCAGCACTAAGAACAGCACTTTCAGAAGAATGGGACAATATTCCGCAAGATCTTTTAATAACTCTAATAAAATCTATGCGGAACCGATTAGAATCCGTAATAAGGGCACGTGGAGGTAATACACCTTATTAAAACATAAATAAACCCTTGCATAAAGTTTGTGTCTATTGTTAAAAGTTTTAACACCATTAAAACCATTTTTTTTTATTAAACCAATTTTCCTTAAATTTCTGTTTTTTCTTCAAAAAAGTCATAAGGTCCTTTCCAGTACACAAACTTAAACTTAAGGATATGACCCTACGCTGTTTTAAAGTTCACGAACCAATCTAGAGGTTTCAATTTTAATCTGTATAGAAAGTTTGCATACTTGGTTAAAATATTTATTTCAAAGTCGTCTATTACTTTGATGCAGTTTATGAGTCCGTCAGTGTATATTATTAATACATCTGTGTATATTATTCTTACATCCAACAAAGCGATTAATCGCGAAAAGTCGATCTCGGATCAAGATTTAGCTATGTTGAGAGAATCAAATAGCAATGTTACCGTACGGGACAAACGTCTAAGACTTGAGGATTCTCCTACGTCTGCCCATGATATTGATTGTACTCCTGTTACTTCCGACGAGGTCCGGAACATCATGGACAACGTATTGGAAAAACATTTAAATGAGCTCTTAACAAGCTTTAGTACGAAAATGCACAGTATTCTCGATGCTAAGCTCAAAGACGTGAAGGAGGAAATGAATGATATCAAGAAAAGCATGGAATTTATGAATGGACAGTTTGATGAAACTATAAAGGAATATAAAACAACACAAGAACATGTAATATCTCTTCAAGAGAGCAATAAGAAAATGCACTCGACTGTAGTGGAACTACAGTCACGCGTCAACATATTAGAACAACATGTACGAGCAAAAAATATAGAAATTCAATGTCTTCCGGAAAAGAAGACCGAAAATTTGGTCTCTATAGTAAAAGATATTGGTATTTATTGTCAGTGTGACATTAAAAACGAAAACATTATGCATATCACACGTACAGCCAAAGCTAATCCCGATAGCTCTCGTCCTCGTAACATTGTTGTGGAGTTCAATAGCACGATTGTTCGAGATCATTTCTTGGCCGCTTCCATTAACTTCAATAGAAAAAATGCATCCAATAAACTCAACAATACCCACATTGGTTACAAAGGACCAACTACACCATTCTACGTCTCCGAACACCTGTCGTCACATAACAAGGTGCTGCATGCCGCAGCCAGGACAGCTGCCAAAGAGAAGGGTTATAAATTCGTATGGGTGCGAAGTGGACGAATTTTCATACGGAAGACGACTGAAGGTGATAGGTATATACTAGTTAAGGACATGAGCACTTTGGCAAATTTAAAATAGTTCAAGCTTATATTCTCACGCAAGTTTTAGGTAACACCAATATTAAAATTCAAGACGCTAAATATTTATTACCAAAATGCTCGTGGTCTTAAAACTAAAACACATATATTTAAGAAAAATGTAGCTTTAGGTAATTACGATATAATTGTTGTAACTGAGACCTGGCTTAACGGCAGTGTGCTTAGTACAGAATTGTTTGACGATCGATACATTGTTTTTAGACGTGATAGGCAAATCTCTAACTTTCAGTGTAAAAAGGAGGGAGGTGGAGTATTAATTGCCGTGTCAAAACATTTATCAGCCACACGTATGGTTGATTGGGAAAGTATATGCGAAGACATATGGGTTGTTATTAACTGTAATCATAAACGTATAGCAATTTGTGGTGTCTATCTCCCGCCCCCTGTCCAGAGAGACATGCTAGAATGTTACTTAGACAAATGTAATTACGTCTTTGAGGTTAATGCCGGCAATACATTGATACTTGGAGATTTTAACTTAAGCAGTATCCATTGGTCATCTGTTAACAACCATGTACATATGAGACTTCCCGTCTTGAGTCAGTTGTTGCTCGACTTTACCTACTTCGCGAATCTTAGACAATGCAATCATGTAACAAATAACATACAGAAGATTCTCGATCTAGTACTTACGGATTTGCCTGACTGCACAGTGTTTGCTTCCTGCGACTCGTTGTGTCCTATGGATCCTTTACATCCTCCTATTCAAGTCGATTTAGAAATTACGTACACCACAAATCTTGATGTAAATTCATGTAATCGTAGATTAAATTATCACAAAGCCGACTATAATGCAATTAATAAACATCTATCAGAAATTGACTGGGTAGAATTATTCTCAACGTGTGGCGATGTAAACGAAATGCTATCCACATTCTATGCAACGGTAAAGGAAATCATTTGTGCGACAGTACCGTATAGCAGGCAATCTAAGGGCAAGTATCCTCCCTGGTTCAACAAACCTTTAATTAGAATTCTAAAAGAAAAAAACAACGTAAGGTGTCGATATAAAAAGTACAACAATCCAATCGATGAAATAGAGTTCCGTTTATTGGGCAAAAGACTTGATACATTAGCGACTAAACTATACAACGAATATATAATCTCAATTGAAGACAAAATTAACAGAAATCCTAAATACTTTTGGTCGTTCATTAAATCAAGAAAGGTTGAAAGTAGTAATTATCCAAATACAATGACTGACGGCACAACTGTATCAGCAGCCGGTGAGGTAATATGCAATCTATTTGCCAATTCTTTCTCAAAAGTATATGACGATACCGGTGTTACGGACGACCGCCCTATATACTCTAATTATTTTAAACAGATTCAACAAAACGATTCTCATTTTTGCAGTGTAACCATAGGTAGATTCAAATTGCAAGTAGGATTAGAGAATCTAGATGTCACTAAGGGTGCAGGACCTGATGGAATACCACCTATTTTTATTAGGAATTGTGCATCATCCTTGTCCCTTCCATTAAGTCATATTGTTACGTGTCAGGATGGGGTTCGAGGTAAAATGCCAGTTACGCGATGATCAGTTTATTTAAGACTCACACAATACTCTGACAGTACCAAAATCAAGCAATAAACACTTATACTGCACTATAACGCTTCGTATATCGCTCTTCTTAAACTTCCGTATCGCTTAGATGTTCGCTCGAGATCGCTGTATTCACAACTGAACGAAGTGCCGACGTTCGAACCCTTTTTATAGTCACTCAATAGATTTCTAGAACCTTCCCGTTATTACCACAAAGATGCCGACAATTCTCGAAAACAGAACAATGAGTGTAGGTACTTAGCTGCGACGCGTAGGTATGCCTACCGCCGATGATCTATTGTTATACGTGTAGGTAGGTACATGCAAACGTTCTAGCGTAGGTATTTGTCGTATACGTGTAGGTAGGTACTTGCGAATGTTCTAGAGCGTAGGTATTTGTCGTACACGAGTAGGTAGGTACTTGCGAACGTTCTAGAGCTTAGGTATTCGTCGTAACAATATATTTAATGAGTCACTAAAGTCGGGTGAATTCCCAAATGAATGGAAAATTGCTAAAGTAGTTCCGATACATAAGTCTGGTGATAGGAATTCAGTTGAACATTACAGGCCAATCTCTATTCTTTCTACGATGGCAAAAATTTTTGAAACATCAATCTGTTCACATATTTAGAATTACTTCAAAAAGTTCACAATCGATAACCAACATGGTTTTGTGAAGGCCAGATCAACTTCAACCAATTTGGTCTCTTTTGTTAAAGAGCTCATTTGTCACATGGATAACGGTGGACAAGTCGACGTCATTTATAGCGATTTTAATAAAAAGCTTTTGATAAGGTTTCGCACGCATTACTGATCAGAAAACTTTCAGCTTATGGATTCTCTGGGCAAATTCTCGATTGGCTTACTTCGTATCTAAATAATAGGCGATTTTTTGTGGTAGTAAACGGATATAGATCTGAACTGTGCAAAATAACTTCAGGTGTGCCGCAAGGATCTCATCTTGGTCCAGTCCTCTTTAACATATTCATCAATGATATAACCAACTGTTTATCTCATTCGAAATCATATCTGATCGCCGACGACCTGAAAATTGCTCGCGTCATAAATTCGAATCGGGATGTGGATCTTCTACAAAGTGATCTAAATAATTTATACCAGTGGTGTAAAGTAAATAAAATGCAAGTCAATACCGATAAGTGCTTTCACATTACTTTCACTAGAAAACTAGTTCCAATCCAATCAGCATATAAATTAGAAAGTCGGCTCATACACAAAATTGAACAGGTGAGGGATCTCGGGGTAGTTTTGGATGAGAAGCTAACTTTTCTACCTCACTACGACGCTATTATTAAAAAAGCATCCAGCATGCTGGGATTTGTAATTAGAAATGCCAAGTTGTTCTATAAACCCCAAACAAAACTCACTTTATACTATACCCTGGTACGTAGTATATTAGAATACTGTACAACTGTATGGAGACCACATTACGCAACCCACATATTAAGACTCGAAAGAATCCAAAAACGCTTTCTATGGCATCTGGCGTATTCGGAGGGAAAATCGAGAACGCTCAGATCGTACAATGATAGACTCGAACACTACAAAGTCCCGTCATTAGAGAAACGCAGAACATTACTAGATCTTAACTTCCTATATAAAATTATCCATAACCAAATAGATTGCCCCTTATTATTGAGTAACTTAAGTTTCAGAGTGCCATATCATATACCCCGTAAACCTATTGCAATGTTAGTGGCCCCTCACCGTAGAACAGTGTTAGGTTTTAATTCACCAATTCCCCGGCTCTGTAGAGCTCATAATAATCACGTCGGATCTGTAGACATACTAGTGGTAAGTCAAAATACTTTTAAACGCCAAATAAATTATATTATTCCAAATTGATAATTAATTCATCTGTTATATTAATATGTAAGTACTTATATAAAATTAAATGTATTATTATGGATTATAATGACAAATTTTATGTTTATTATTTTTTTAATCTTTGTATAATAATTCGCAATTGTATTTCATTACTATTATTTCAATTAATCATTAAATTATTTTCATTCCTTATTGTTAATTTTAATTTAATTTAATTTAATTCAATTTAATTTTAATTTAATTAATATTGATGTGTAGATATTTCAAAAGCATGTTGTGTTTATCTATAATTAGTTTTACAATAGGCTAAGTTTCAGCAATTGTAATTAATTAAGCATGAAATGTTGTAACAACTGTTGATAAACCTAATAAAATAAATAAAAATAAATAAAATAAACAACAAAAAACTCGCCTGCTTAATCAAACTGAAAAGAAAGATAATTATCTATTTTTGTTGTGCCGACGCTACATTTTAGCATTATATACCCTATGTCACTCCACACATTAATACAAATCTAATTACAAGTCATAATATTATGTTAAAATCCATTACGCTATTTAGGCTGTAGATCAAAGTGCCAAAGAATTAGACATAATACTCTCGGCTACCTCCAATTTCATACAATGTAAACAAATAGTCTTTTCAATATTATTCTACCAAATATTCCATAATCGATCACACACACATTTTGTTTACTATTTACTTTATTTTGCAACTATTTTTACTAATGATTAAAATAAAATCTAGATTATTTAAATAAAATTTAATAAAAATATAAGTACTATTTACTGTTTGCGGTCAAATTATCTAAAATAAAAGATCATAATGGCAATATTTAGCTCTAATTATTGTAGTTAAATATCAATAGCCGGTAAGTCAGACCCATACTCGAAATTGAACTTTGAATGGAGCGAAATGTAAAATTTTAAGGAAATCAGTAAATCCTCAACGAAAATAGCAATCAAAATCAATAAGCTTTCATATCCCACTACGTCCTTATACAAGTATTTATCAAACTCGGGCATGTCCGCGACGGCCAATCAGGATAAAGCCCCATAGTTATTGGGATTCGGCGAAACCAGATAAATATGTCCATTTGCTAGCTTTCAAAACCAGGCAAGTCCAAAGTGTTTTTTTTTTCAACTCCGGTACATTTTGTTTGGTAACAGCAAATTCCGGTATGTACATATTCAAAAAAAAATTCTAGCTTAACCCTTAACTTATTGTTTTTTTTCTATTCTATTATTATACAAAACCATACATAAATAGTCCTTTAAGATAAAAACGAATAATTTTTAAAAAGTTATAGCCAACAACATGTTTCTTTAATTTTTCACTTTGCATTTAGATTGGACGTACCTGGCTTTGATATTTAACTTCACTTTCAAATTTTAATATTTGCGGTATTGAGTTAGAATATTGATTCGAATTCGCGCATATTTAATTGTCAAAGAATACTAATACAAATTAGAGCTCGTTTCAGTAGTGGGTAAACTTTACGATTATCCATTGAAAATATAAAAAAAACTAGTATTTGAGCGCTTAGATGTAACTACCTAGTGTATTGTCTGACAAATTAACTAAACAGGTAAGCAGTTCAGTGTAAACAATATGATCAAAATAGTTTTATTAATTTTTTTTCACAAAATGGGCTGAAGTGCAACAACTACCTAAATACCTACTAGGTCGATTAAGAACAACTAATGGGATAAGAAATTAATGTCAACAACCTATGTGGTAGTTTCAGTAGTGTGTGATGACAAATAATTGAAGGTATATTACAGTTATTGCTGGATGTAGCGCTTGTGATGAAGACAGTCTGTCTTCTGACTAATATTAGGCAAGAACTGAAGAGACGTGTGAACAAGGTGTTGATTAGTGTTTGCTTTTTATATGTACAAACGAGGCCAAAAATTTGTTTGAAGTTTAATTGTATTATGTTTTGTTTGTAAATCCATAATAATATTATAAATGCGAAAGTAACTCTGTCTGTCTGTCTGTCTGTTACGCTTTCACGCCTACACCATTGAACCGATTCTATCTATCTACTTAAATAACAAATTTCATTGAAATCGGTTCATCCGTTTAGCCCTGAGTGGTATGGTAACAAACACACACACACACACACACACACATCCACACACAAACTTTCCTATATATAATATTAGAAGGATTAGTAGAATATTGGTAGTGGACGAAGAAGCAACAAAATAAATGCTAAGTTATTGCACACAAATAGCTTAAATAGACATTCAATGACTTACTTACTTTTACCATTTGCTAGAAGGTGACCTTACAAATACACAATATATAACAAGTACGCCTAACTTTTATCCTCGACCTCGAACGTATTCTGTTGTTTACACATTATCAATGATAATTGTAATATTTCAAGGTCGTTTGAAATAAACCCTATTGTATTCTAATTTAAAGAAGTAATGTTATGTATTAATGTTAGTATATAATATATATTTGAACGTAAAATAAATGTATATATTATATACATTTATTCCGTACGTTTATGATAGGGAAAAGTGTGTGAACAACAGGGTTCAGGTATTTAATGAAAGTTAAAAGTCTCTTCACAATGATGAATTGGAGGGACATTATTGTAATTTTTTTACATTGCTTCTATAGGTCGAAAAGAGCAACAGTACTGAACCGCTATTTTTTTCTATACAGTGACCGCTCGCTCGAGCGATGACGCGGACCCCCGCCCCGTCCGTGGTTACTTTTACGTAGCTCGTAGACGTGTAGACCTATACGTAGAGTTGTAGACGTAGCTGTCACTATTCCCAATTCGGAAGTTGATGAGTATTGCTTGTAGAAAAAAACCTATATCACAAACTATATATATATATATATAATAAATACTATTTTATTAATTAATACTTTCTGGGACAGTAAACGGATATGGCCGTGAAATCAGACTCCTGGATTTTTTTTAAGGACACATGGCGGCAGCGAAGATTTTGATGCGTATTATACAATAACAGGTACTTGTATTTCCTTTTTC
Organism: Parascotia fuliginaria; assembly: GCA_963082885.1. Taxonomy (NCBI): domain Eukaryota; kingdom Metazoa; phylum Arthropoda; class Insecta; order Lepidoptera; family Erebidae; genus Parascotia; species Parascotia fuliginaria. Next base: position 9,814,795 of record OY720174.1, on the reverse strand, counting down.
TTATGAAAATTATACTAAAAATAAAATATTACGAGAAAATAATTGTCTCTGTAGGTATACATTCTAGACTTTAACAACCAGTTATTATTTAATGAAATAATGTTTTTAATCATTTTGTAATTTGTAATAAATAAAATCTTATTGAAGTTGTTATAATAATAATCCGAAGTGTGAAGGAGTGAACAAACAAATATAAATGTTTTCGTATTGAGAATCAGGTCAGTCATTATTTTCCAGCAGTTATTGGGGTGACCTCGAAACAGGTCTTTGTCTGAGTCCTTAAAAGCCTATACAACCTCTGTGGCCTTCATGTTTAGACATTTCTGTTGAAAATGAGGTCATACCGAGGCGATGGATTGGGGACGAGCTGAAAGCAAAGTAGGGTGATATTTATGTCACAGATGCGAGGTACTTATTCCATTTCATGACAATATGGCATTGACATGTATGAGTTGTACCCTTCAGTTTATTGGTTAGCTTGACATAGAAAGCTTATGAGGGCTTGATGGTCGACTTTTCTTACTTAGTATAGACCTTAAGAATATTCTAAACGCTAAAACTTTATCCAACCTTACTTACCATACCAAACCTTACTCGGTAGTTTAATCATAAACATATTGTTTTTTTTGAGCTATTATACTTTTGTTACCACAAAGAAACTTAGACAAGCTATTTTTAAATTCGGTTCTTTGTAATCGACTAGCGTGGTGCTGTGAGTGACGTTATTGTTAGAGTAAATTAGAAATCCCGTGAAAGGTCAAATGATGTATAATTTATACATTCTTATAATAGACACAAGTAGGTATGTTAGACAGAATGCATATCGAGATAGACTTATTTCAGTGACCGTTGTGCCGCCTTACTATTTGTACTGCTGGAAAGTACCATTGAAGGTACAATTGGCACTGATTTGTCACACTAGTACCATTGATCGTATAATTATTGGTACTGATTTTCCCACGAGTAGCATTGATGGTACTATTAGCACTAATTTGTCCTACTAGTACCATTAATGGTACAACTGGCACTTATTACATATGTAGGTACCTACCACTAAATAATACATGTTTTATGCTTCTTCTTTTTTTCTCGCTAACGGGGAGACAGCGCCTCACTTAAAAAATACGGATATATTATGCTTTTTGCATAATATATTATAACGAGAGTCCAGTGTCCCAAGAAGTGAGCAAAAATCAAAATTGGACTTTTTTGGTCCACCTTAATCGATTTTTAAGCTTTATCCAATAAGCGAAATTCGCAGTAGGTTAGTTATTTATATTATAAAAATATTTTATCTCACGCTTAAAACCACATAAATTTATTTACCTGATGGTAAGCAGTCAGTGGAATCCAGAAGTGGTGGCCACCACACCAAAAGCCATCGTCTTAAACTGCTGGTATGGTGGCCTCCACTATGGCGGCTGTGAATGGGGTTAGGAGAAGGGAATGATGGAGGTTAGGAAAGAGGAAAGGGGGGAAATTGGGCCTCCGGCGCTCTCACTCACTGAACAAAAGGCAGTACGGATACTACTACTCTTACGTCGATCTTCTATGAGAGGGTAGTACTTCCCCGGACGATCCGGCCCATTCATGCTGAAACCAGCGTGGATCTATTAACGACAAACTAATCTTACTTAATTATTTTATAACATTTATGGTAATCATTATTTCTATTTGTCTGGTTTTAGCTTTACCCACATGATTATGAAACTAAATAAAAACGAAAGGCAAAAACCATTATTTCCATTTATCAGTTCTTAACATTACATTTATAGTCAAGAAAGTTAGCTAAAGTAAAAGCTAAAAATCACAAACTAATTTATCGGCATGAACGAAACTGTTAACTGGCTTATAACAAAAGGGTTATTCACCAACTCGACACAAGAGACTGGACACGCATGTGTTCACTTGGTGAAACTCGAAATTCGTATCACTTATTATATCGTCATCTGAGCTCGCCAAGATTTTTAAGCGTGTCCACTTAATAAAATTTTATTTTAAATTACTTTTATGATTTCGTCAACTGGACACACCTAGTTTTTGTGCAAAGAAAAAGTACAGTCATGTTAATAATCGCTCATGACAAGTTTTGAGACAAAACACTTAACCCCAGTTTCTGAAAGGCTGATTATAGTAAAATTAACTAATCGCCTGTTAAATCTCTTGTGAAGTACCAATTGGGTTGCCAAACGCATGAATGATTAGTTTAATTTGGTCTAATTAGTAACAAATTAGACTAGTTATCCATGCTATTTGCATGCTTTTAGGTGCTTTACATGAGATTTAACAGGTTATTAGTTAATTTTTCGTTGATCGGCCTTTCAGAAACTGGGGGTTACTGTAACAATAAAATATTTATATTTTGATGATATATTAATATAAAGACAAACATAGATCTTTAGATCTACACAATCGTAATATTGAAGGTACCTAATAATTCAAAATCATCACTCGAATATCACACAAAAGTCAAATAAGGACATATTTAGATTAATAAACTATTAAAAGTGACTACTAGTACTAAAACAAAAAACATATAAGTAAAGTCAGTCATGCTCATTTATTAATCTAATTTAAGTGTATTTACTTACATATTTAATAGTAGAAAAAAGAAGAAAAACAAAAGCATAAAATATTGTACCAGAAGTGGAGAGTTTTGTAGTATTTTTGCAATAGTACAAATGGTACTATTGCAAAAATTATTTATTGTGTAATGTGTGTTAATTGTACCATCAATGGTTCTTTGCAATGGTACAAGTGATCCAACCGGTATAAACAGTGCCAATTGTACCATCAATGGTAGGTTATAGTGGCACAATTCAGTGGTAGGTAGGACCTAAGCTAAACTAAAATGTTTGATTTTCTGTATTTTTGTTTAAACTTAAACAAAATCTATGTAACTAATTGGAAAGATAATAGGTATCTTCACATACAGAAAGCTACAATATCAGCGAGTAACATAGGCTATATTTTTGTGGTACCTACCTACCCACGCGGGCAAACCGCTGGCATCAGCTAGTTGATAATAAATTGAATTCTATGAAGCTCAAATCCTAAGATAAATAAATATTGTGTTCCGTTATAAATTCACAATTAGATATTGCCTTAAATACAGAACAAAAGCCGAATGTTCGAGTGGTAATTGACATCTGAGAAATATTTATGAATTTTAGGTTTTCTCAAAGTGCGACTGTAGGCTGGCATTTGAAATTAAATCTTTTGAAGACTCTTCCCTGATTGTTCCAAGGTTACGTAGCTAACACGGCGTCCTGGGAGGGCTGCGCGGGGTGCACGCAGGGTGAAGCGCGCGGGCACCGAGGGAAGCCGGGGGTAAGGTCGCGACAAGGTCACCGCGGGGTCGCTCCAACCAGCATTGTCTGCAAACATAATATTGTAATAAAAACTGCCTACGTGACCTAATATTACCCATAATGTGTATGTGTATTACCTAACTGATACCATTATTATCGATCTCATTTTTGGGATAATAACCTACTTAGTTCTACCTACTTTACTATATAATAATATTAATAGTAAGTATAATCTTATAATCCATTTCTTCATGAAATTTTCGTTGGATACATAAATGAACCTACTCGACTAATTACCATACCTTTTTCATCGGAAGTTATTACGCTTCAAAGTACTTTCTTTATTGATAAGTAGATAAAACAACGGCTGCGTAGAAATTGATGACCCTTAACCTTAAAGTTTTCATATTAAATACCCGTGACCTCTGCCCTTCAACCTCATATCCCGTCGCCCTTTATTATTATGCCAGTTCCATTTACGACGAAGTCCCGCAAATAATTTTACAATTTTCACTTAAAGTCAAAGTTATTTAAATATTGTCGGCGAGGATTTGTGAATAAACAGTCATCTCTTTGATAATAATTGGCAATTTTGACGTAAGGAATGTCCCTTTATTTTTAATTAGGTAATTAATTTTTAATTTAGACATTTAATTTTCCTAGGCCACTGTAGAACCTTGTGGCAAGTAGTCCATCATTAATTACATGTCATCAATGTGTGTCGTGTCCTAGTAATCTAATTCTTTGACCATATATAAAGGCACACTTTCTACTTACCGTGATATTAGTTTCCGTGCGCTATCAAAACAAGTTTGAGGTTTAGGATATAACTCACATACGCTAGCCCTTCGCATGTTTACTTATTACAGGCTCCCCAGGTGGACAAATCAGAAGGACAGATGGGAATATTCCAATAGATCAGATAAGACCTTAGAATAAAACATGTTTCGTGAACAGTAATAAATAGGTACCTAGTATTATTATTATTTCTTTATTGGTCAAAACATCAGAATTTTTAAAAATAATGTCTCGAATGTATTGCTGAGAATTATACAAATATAATTGCTCGACTATGAATACCTACCCAGTCTTGAAACAAAGAAAACTATCTACGTGACGTGTCTCAAAATGTTTGTCACGATAAGAAGTGGAGTGCGGTGCTTGTCTTGGTACCTCACAAAATAAAAATAAGTTATTTTTATAATCTGCTACTATTTCTGCCTTTTTTAATAAATTTACGATTTGATCTGTTTTTACCCGACTACGGTGATGCCAAACGGAGAATTATGAATTTGACGGGCATTGTATTTGATAATTTGATAAATGAGATTTTAATATAAACGTCTTGACCGTCCGCTGGTTATAGGCTATAGAACGTATTCCACTTGACTAAATTAGGTCAAAAAGTCTTCCTAAATGCTATTTCACTTGACTGAATTTAGTAACTGAATCATTTAAACGTCTGAATTTAGTCAGATGGAATACACGCAAATTTTACGTCTTGCTAAATTCAATATAGAGGATCTATTCCATTTTGATCACATGGGTGTTTATAAGCGACTCTTTAGTGTCCTTTGATCACCTGCGAATATAATTTTACTAGCACTCGAAAGTACTAAGTTCAAATAAAAAATAAGTTTTAAAAGTAATACCCATCTACGGCAAAGAATGTGCTCTTAAAAGTATTGTAGGTTCACCTCACTCGGATATGATAGGTACGTGAGCTTTGAGAGAGAGATGACCCTAATGCTTTAGTATAATATGAACTTTCCGCAGCGCGGTTTCACCAGCGTCTTTGGTTATTGCTCTGCTCCCGTCGCCAGTAGCGTGATGCTACGTAGTCTATACCCTTCCTCAAGGACTGGGCTATCATACGCAAAAATAATTATTTAAATCCGACTGGTAGTGACTTAGTGTTTTGTCATTGTCATAGTTAATTAAATAATGAATTAAAATAATACAAAACGGCTGAAGGTGACATGTTATGTTAATAATGTATAAAGTGTGAATATTAATGCAAATTTCGTGTTTACTGAGTTCAATATGTATGTACCTAGCTTATGCATAATATAGACGTAGGTAAGTGCCTGCAACCAATACCTATAGATGCGAGTTAGTTTAGCTAGTTTGACACAATCAATAATTTATCGGCTGAAAGTTTTAATTGACTAGATTACATCACCACATCTCATGATTTTAATCGTTAATCTACACAACTCAAAACTATAAGTAACCATCTATTTCAGCCAACTAGTCTCGCTGAACTTCTACATAAATGTCAAAAGCAATTGTGTATGTTTACTTGTATATCCGTAACACAAGTAAAAATACACAATTTGCTTTGACATTTATCATCTATAATACCGACAAGTAGCCGGCTATCTGTCGGTATTATTCAATCGATGATTCTTCTTCTTAGGCATCTCAGTTTCCTCGAAATTATAGAAGCTAATAAGCCACTTCGTTTCAGAAGCTAAACATGTACCTACTCTTTTAATTTTTTACTACTTGAAACTACTTGGTAGTAAAGTTTCGCTAGTTCTACTATTCTAGAACCTAGGTAGAACCATTGAGAATAGAGATTCCCACTTGTTCTACTATTTTGTTACAGCTAGCATCGTAGTACTAGTGAGAAAAAAAGCTCCTATTAGTTCTACCCGATGGAATAGGTAAAACAAGTGGACATAAAACTGCCAATAGTCCTACTCTTTTGTTACATCTAATATCGTGGAACAAGTAAAAAAAATATTGCCATTTGTTTTACCGTAAAACTAGTGGGAACAAACCTTTACGACGGTGTTGTATAAACTTGCCAGAATCAAAACAAATGCGTACGTATCAAATTTATTTTGGCATGACTCTTCTACAAATTAATCTACTCTTGTTTAAAAGCTGGTGTTTAGATGTCTTCTTTTCTTCTTCTCTTAATTATGACAACTTATTTGATGTCTGTCGACTATTTTTGTCAGCGTCAAGTAAATTAATCACGTTGAAAATATCTTTATATGAATACATACATACATAGGTACATTAAAGTAGTCAAAATGTTAATGTTATCAAATGACCGAGTTTAGATGTCAATGTGACTGGTACGCTAGCTGGTACGCCTGTTATCGTCTTTTTACTGGGTAATTGGGTGACTGGGACCACAAGGAACTTGACATGCGGTCCTAGTCGCCCAATAATATTTTTGAATGTGTCGACTGGGAACACGAAGCATGTGACGTAAAATGTACCGTCGCCAGAAAAAACTGATGCAAAATTAATCTTACAACTAATTGTTTTTTTTTTACAATGTCATACTAAATTTTATTATATTATAGCTTTTAATACTTATAAGACTGATTTAAAATACAAAAGTTCATTGTATTTTAGCTTTTGAATATATAACCTAATTAAATAAGTACATAATAGTTTCTCATTATTAAGATGACTTACATCTTAATAATCACCAAAAATATTATGTCAAGACACTTTTAAATATTATTGTGATTCATTTTCTTTGATATTTTTGAAAAGCGTTGTCATTTTGTTGTTTGGTTTTATGATTTCTGTTAATTATTTACTATACTTTCTGTTATAAAAAAAATAATGATTTTAATACCAATCTTTGAGTTTAATTTCGAATGCTTTTGCTGCTGACTGTACAAGGATTAAATTTAAACAATACATTTTTGAATCATATTTTAAGTGGTGCCAGTCGCCCAAAGAATATCAATAAGAATAATCGATTGGTTAACTGACCCATGGTCCCACCTTTAAAACGGGTCCAGTTGCCTCCTTACCCTTTTTACTCCCCAACAAACATGAACCGTGAGTCGTCCACCTTGTTTTGATCGAACGTTATCCTGAATGCGAGTCATGTTCTTTATAATTATACAGATTAATTTGGCAACAACGCACATAGACCGCGCCGTGTTGATGGTTTACTGTTCGACGTCATATCTAAATCGAAATTTCGTGATACCTGATGATCAACACTGGTAATATTTATTCGAAACTTTAAACATTTTCCTGCTTAGTCAATAACTTACTATACTATTATATTATGAATATAATAAAAAAATAAAAGATAGAGGCTTACGAAGCGCAGGTGCTTTGGGGTATCTCCAGCAAAAAATGATTTTCGTTAGTAGTGTGTATAACAATAGGTACCTATTGTATTGCTTATCAATCCTAATTCTTGTTTGGCTCGTGCGACTCACTGCAACAAAGTGAGAAGTATAAAAATTTACTTTTTACGCCGATTCCTTGTAGAGTCACTTGTGTGTAACAATAAAAACAACTTCATATAAAAAAATACATCCGAGATGTGCATAGCGATCATACAGAACGGCCATTAACATAATTTTATTCAACCGAAGGTTTAGACTGTCATAAAATTCAAAGCCAAAATTTTTATTTGTGTAACTATTAAACAATCCACTTTATTTACTTAGGCAAAGTCACCATGACCTTACCTAACATTTTTTAAAGAGTATTTTTAGTTTACTACGTCAAATTACTTCATGTAAAGGTATTGGCATCTTAATTTATCTTTCTTATTATAACTTTTTATATAATGGCAAATAAATGAACTAATATTATTTGAATAATACGTTTTAACGGTATTGATGAATAAAACTGCCGTCAAGTGAAACAAATAATTATATGTATGTATGTACTTAAGTTACATTAAGTTTAGCAAAGGAATTCAACTTTAATAATAATAATAATAAATAAAAAGAGACAGATATGAAACAATCATTACAGGAGCGCTTTTTCAGCCGCCTTAAAATAGTATTAAAAAGTCACTTATCAGGCGGCAACAAGGTGCGCGCCTGTAATGGTTGGGTCATGCCTCTTCTTATGTACTCCTTCGGCATACTCAAGTGGACACAGGCTGAATTGGATGCCCTGGATAGGCGAGTCCGCACATTGTTAACAGCATTCCATGAGGTTGTATATCTCGCGAAAATGTGGGGACCGTGGATTTCTAAATGCCAAAACCCTCTACAATCGCGAGATATGCAACCTCAGAGACTATTTTCTCAAGATGGGCGAGGGTGGGCATTGTGATGTGGTTGCAGTGGATAGTGGACTTACCCCGCTTGCCCTGGCTAAGGAGAACTGGCGTAAAACTGTAGTACTCACTCAGTATAGACGACCGTAGAATGGTATGGCAAAGGAGCTTCACGGACCGTTCTATCGGGCCTTACATGGGCCTGATATAGACCGTGCTGTTTCCGTTGCCTGGCTACGCTTCAGTGATATTTTTGGATAAACTGAAGGGTTTGTTTGTGCAATTGCTGATGAAGTTCTCATGACGAACAACTACCGGAAATATATCTTGAGGGATGGCACTACTGACATATGTCGGGCATGTCATCGCCCTGGTGTATCCCTCAGGCATATTGTTTCCGGTTGTTCGCGTCTTGCTAAGGGAGTGTACTTGCACAGACATAACCAAGTAGCCAGGATCATCCACCAGCAAATTGCTCTGCGATACAATCTTCTAGATTTCGAGGTACCGTACTACAGATACAACCCAGAGCCGGTTCTCGAAAATGGTCGCGCGAAATTGTACTGGGATCGCTCCATCATCACTGACAGGACTATTATAGCTAACAAGCCTGATATTGTGGTGGTGGATTGATCCGAACGCCTTGCAATGATAGTTAATATTACCGTCCCTCATGACGAGAATCTTATGAAGGCTGCGAAAGACAAGCAAATAAAATATCTTGATTTAGCCCATGAGATTGTTGACATGTGGGATGTGGATTCTGCTGTTATTGTGCCGATAGTCATTACCGTAAATGGTTTAATAGCAAAGAGCCTCGACCAACACCTAAAGAGGCTCGCATTAGGTGGATGGGTCAAGGGCCAAATCCAGAAGGCAGTGCTGCTCGACATGGCACCTATTGTTAGGAGGTTCCTCTCTCTGGAGTGTCTCGTTGCCGGTGGTAATCTATTTTTTATATTTTTAAATGTGTATTTTTGGTTTTTATAAGTATATATTTGAAAATGTAATAAATATGAAAAATTATAAATAAAGAGAATAATAATAACTGTATTATTAATATTATTAAAGTATTATTAATATTATTAAAGTATTATTTATATTATTAGTATTATTTATTATATGGCGGCAACAAAGTACGCGCCTGTAATGGTTGGATCATGCCGTACCTTTTGTACTCTTTCGGCATACTTAGGTGGAATCAGACTGAGTTAGATGCCCTGGACAGGAGAGTCCGTACATTGCTGACTTCATACCAAATGCATCATCCACGTTCGTGTCATGAGGTTGTATATCCCGCGGAAACGTGGTGGTCGCGGTCTTTTAAATGTCAAAACCCTTCATAATCGCGACATATGCAACATTAGAGATTATTTTTTTAAAAGCGAACGGGTCTATGCATCGGGGTGTTGTCGCAGTGGAAAATGGACTAACCCCGCTTGCCTTGGCTAAGGAGAACTGGCACAGGCCTGTAATACTTGG